>CM055063.1:42424586-42470125 GCA_029204045.2 Tillandsia leiboldiana | reverse complement strand
TTTATTCCTTGTATGGCCCTTAACGGGCCCCGAGTACACAAGGTTCTCCTATGCTTCGAAGCCCGCCCGCGCACATCGGCCGAGGGAGGCTTCGCCTAATACTTAAGGATTTTAGATCGAGGGAGGGAGAGAGAGAGAGCCTAATAGGGGTAGCAGGCTAAGGTGTAACCGGTGCTCCTAATCTAAGAGGGAAAAGAGAAACCAAATCTTACAAACTCCCTTTGATATTCCATGACCGAGCGGTTCCCTTGTCTAATGTTCTTCAGGTCGTCTTCCAATTGCCGCTTGACGCTATCGGAGAAGAAAGCGCCAAAAAGTTCCTCTCTAAAGGCCGACCATGTCAGTAGCGGGTCGTTTGTAGATGGGTCCGGGCGTACCGTCTTCCACCAGATGCGTGCATTCCCTTCGAGAAGTGGACGGCTAGTGGGAACCCGCTCGTGGCTCCTCCATCAGTAGGTCCTCGAAGAGTTTTTCCATGGTATCCACCCATTTCTCGACGACCCATGGATCGGTCGTCTCTCCCTCGAAAGTGGGAGGGTCATACTTCTTGAACTTAGTCAGATTTGTCCTGATCCTTTCTCGCGTCGTTCGTTGCTCCGTGATCCCTCCTGCAGCGGCGGACCCCCCAAGAGTAGGGGTCGTTCCTACCTCCCCCGCTGTCGCTCCCAACACGGGCCCCGAGGTCGTCGGAGTAGGTACATCCCTTGGGACTGGGGCTGTTTCGTCATCGTACCACCCGTCCTTTGCGGTTCCGTAGTGGGTGCGGTGGTTTCGGGCGGAGGGGCCGGATCGCGCTCGGCTGGCGCGGTTGCCTGTCGTTGCGTCAGTTGACGAACCTGCTCCGTCAGCGTCGCTAACTCCCCGGCCATTTCCCGCAGTTGTCGCCGGAGGAGCTGGTTCTCTGCGGTGGCCGGGGTCACTCTGTCCGCTATAGACAAAGAAACCATGTTAACCCTAAGGTTATAACCCTAACACCCTGTCTTACGATTACACCTACATTACGTTCCCTTTTCCCCGTACTCTCACGTACTACGCACCTATACCTTGGTTATCTCATGTCTAATTTGCTTGTGGCACCCTACACTGTGGATGTGGATCACGTCTATTATGGTTATGGTTGTTTTCTCTGATACCATTTAATCTGTCACGCCCCCGGGGGTTTTTGAGTCTATCAAAGCGGAAAATTGCGTGTATTATTATTATTTTTTTTTCTTCTTAACAAGGTAACTAAACCTCATTCCCCGGTGCGTGCCAGACCGCCACATACACAAATTCTCTCTGCCCACGGACAGAGTCTCCTTTGTATATGCACGGCGTCTCATTTACAACAACATACCTCAACCATACAATAGAGATACATCGTCAAACAGAGTACGGTTAGTTTAACTAATGTTTAAAAAGACTGGTGTCCACTCGACACCTTGTGTGTTTATTTTCAAGCGGAATATTAAAGCGGCATCAGTGTTTTAGAAAGGATAAACCAACGGTTGCAAGACCCGTGCCCACACGGCACTTCGGTTTTGAGAAAACATTTTCGAAATCATTTGGTTCGTCATGAAACGTGCCGCATACGAAAACATCACTAAAACATCAAAGCATAAAAGTACACCTCATCCACAGCGCTAAGTAATACATGTCCACGACTAATACAATCCACAAGCAAATTAACTAAATAAGGCATAAGGGAAATGAGATAATAAACCCAAGTATCTGACTACGGTCCTCGCGACGCAGTCTCACCGCCCTCCCGGCTAACGCACCTCGTAACACCTGTCACGGAGTGGGTAATGTCAGTGACAAACAAAGTAGATATCTAATAACAATAAGGAATAAGGAGCAAACCGAAAACACCGGAACCTTTCGCTAAAACCCTGCACATAATTAAGCTGGGCCCCAACCCCAGATTTATCAATTGAGTTGGGCACCAACCCCAGAGTCCCTGTCGGGGAGACTAAAGTCTCCCCTCGTGCGCAAACACCTCTTTGATGCTTTTAACCTCTTCACGGTGCTGGTGTGCTATTCTCAACGGGCGCGAAGAGGTCCTCACGGCACCCACCCCTTTGTGAGGTACACGGGTCAAAAGAGACCACTTCTCCGGAAAAGTACACCCATGCGGAGGCCAATCCGCCTGTGTACGTGCAGCATCCGAAACGGATTTGCCGAGATCGGCGTGTAGTGAGCACCGCGACCGTAGCCGCTTCAATTGTTAGATGAAAAACAATTATGCGAAAGGTTAAACTGTCCATCTACTTTGTTAGATAAATTAAGAGCACTTTAATGACGATAGATGCACTTACTGCACTTGTTGCACTTATCGCAACCGTACCCACCTATTTGAAGAGAAATCGGAACACCTGAATCCTTCGCGCACCCCCGCTGCGCACTTGGACCTAAAGAAAGTCCTCAAGGATAACTATAGTCAAAAACGTGTACTAACATCCGAAAACAAAAGACCCAATTTACTCTTTTCGACGGAAAAGTCCAACACCGTCCGGGTTGACGAAAACGGAAATCCCGCGCCGCCGTCGTCGTCCGCCGGAGCCCCGCGCGGTTCGGAACCGCGCGGCATGTCTCCGCGGCGAAGCCCATGCGGCGCGGTGCCTCGCGCGGGTGTTGCCCGTGCGGCGGCCGCGCGGTGCCCGCGCGGGTGCGGCCCCGCACGGCGCCCGTGCGGTTGCGGGTCCACCCGGATGCCGCCCGCGCGGCAGCCGCGCGGCGCCTGCGCGGTGCTAGCGCGGTTGCGGGTCCGCGCGGTGCCCGCACGGTTGCGGGTCCGCGCGGGTGCCGCCCGCGCGGTTGCGGGTCCTCGCGGGTGCCGCCCGCGCGGCAGCCGCGCGGCGCCCGCGGCGCAGCCGCGCGGCGCCCGCGCGGTGCCCGCACGGTTGCGGGTCCGCGCGGGTGCCGCCCACGCGGTTGCGGGTCCGCGCGGGTGCCGCCCGCGGGGTTGCAGGTCCGCGCGGCAGCCAGCGCGGGCGCCCGCGCGGTTGCCCGCACGGTTGCGGGTCCGCGCGGTGCCCGCACGGTTGCGGGTCCGCGTGGGTGCCGCCCGTGCGGCAGCCGCGCGGCGCCCGCGCGGTTGCGGGTCCGTGCAGCAGCCGCGCGGCGCCCATGCGGTGCCCGCGCGGTTGCGGGTCCGCATGGGTGCCATCAGTGCGGTAGCCGTGCGGCGCCCATGCGGTGCCCGCGCGGTTGCGGGTCCGCATGGGTGCCGTCCGTGACTCTCCTCCGCGCGATGCCCTAGCGGCACCGCGCGCCTCCGCCGTCTGTTCCGTGCCCTAGCATGATGACGACGACGGCGACGGTGACGGATACGACGGAGAAACCAAGAACTCAAACAAAAGAGATGACGGAAAAATCCCAAATAAATTATAACAATTATTTTACTAACCGAAGATCGACGGGAAGGTTGTCCGGTCGCGTTCTTGCCTTCGGTTCGGTGTCCGGGAAGATCGGGCTCCTTCTCTTTCTCCTTTCCCTTTCTTCCGGCTAGGGTTCCGTCTTTTCTTTTCTTTTTCTCTTCTCACCGATTAGGGTTTTTATTTCTTTCTTTTCTTTTCTTTCCGATAATCGGGATCCCTTATATAGCTCGTATTAAATCTTTAATTAATTTCCTTTTTAATTAGTACGTAAGAGAATTCTATTTTCCCTCATGGATAATTAATTAACTAATTAATTATCCCCTACGAGATAATCCACCTTATCTCTAACGGGTGCAAGATATTTTGCACGGATTCCGATGCATGACTTAATCACCGTATCACTAGGAATTTCGTTCCGGGAGATCCCGATATCGGATTTCGGATCCGATCGCACCGTCGGCTTTCTTTTTCCGCGCTCTATCGCAGAAAAATACCAGCACCTCACAATGGCCATCTTTTAAGTATTGAATAATTTTATTTCACTTAAAGGCTTAAATGACTATATGTAAGTCAAAAATACCCCGAAAGGCCGGATCACTACAATAAGGAATGGAATGTTGAAGTTAGACCCCATAGCAGTTGCCGGGTGTCCAATAAGATAGAGAAAAAGCATCCTGTCCCATCGAAGAACTTTAGTTTGCATATTCTGAAGAATATTGTAGCAAACAATAAAGTTTAGATATCGATATTCCGGTCTAAGCTCTTTTGAGAAAACCGAGTTCCCTGTTGACTGCGTATCGGACAAACAAATCCCATTCACAACCACTCTCCAAGAGTCAGTGGAGTAGACATGACCTTTTAAGTAGTGTCGGCCTTCAGCCCTAGCCTTCATCCCTAAAACTTCTCCAATCAGTTGTGGAGTGACCTTTATCTGAGCATTTCTAACCCTTGTTAGAAATTCGCGCTGTCCTTCATCCTGATCAACCAATTTTGATCCATTCTAATAGAACATTTTTACCGAATGGAAACAGTATCCAGTGGTCTCAGGAAAAAGGCATATGGGTGCAAGACTTGCATGGTCAAACAAAGTCCCAAAAAGTTCATTCCGCTCCTTCAAAGCATTGACATTGACGTGTCTTTCGCCAATGCAGTCTCTTTTCTCAAAGTCCTTTATCCTTGTCGAGCTTATAAAGTCTTGTGGAGGGGGCTGGCTTGCCAGTGGCTCCTCAATTGAAATACCCCGAGCACTTCCTCGTTTCCTTTCAACACTCTTTCTCTTTGTTTTGAGAGGAACTTCTTCCATTGGTGCTTTCCCTTTTTCAGTAGCAGTAGGCGGAGTTTTTGCTTTTGACGTGTCTGCTGAGGCTTTCCCTTTTGAGGCAGTAGGAATAGTGGCCTCTACTAATAAATCATCCCAATCGATTGATTCCGTCTCAGATTCCGTCTCGGAATCATCCTTTGTTTTTTTCGCCTTCTTAGCCCTCTTAGGCTTATTTGTTGGTTTAGCATGTACCATAGCAGAGAGAAGGAAGATTATCCTTGTGATCACCATTGTGCTGCTGCTTGTGAGAGAGAGGTCCTGTGAGGAACAACTCAAGAACACGAGAAAAAATTATTTATTTTTAAAAATTTGAAAAATTGTACCTAAACAATCATTATCGTGTAGAGAGACTAGGGATCAAATTAGTTTTGCAAAAAGAATTTTAAAAATAGATCAATTCCATGATTTTCAAAAATTCTCAAAAATATGCCCTAAAACCAAATTTTTAGAAATCGAAGGCCAAAAATCCGTTTATCCTGAGAAAACCTAGCATAGAATCAAAACTAATGTTCCCAGAGTTCTTATTTCAAAAGAAGTTTGATCAAAAACCATCCAGAAACGAAAAAGATAGGAGATTTTCATCACGTTTTGAGCAAAAATATGAAAAACTGTGAAAAATCGAGATTTTGATCAATATAACTTACTTTGAAGTGAAGAGAATGAGTTTAGAGGGCTCCAAGATCCTTGCCTTTTAGAGAGAGAAAGTTAGGAGATTTAGAAACGAAAACTTGTGATGAAATAAAATCAAAAACCACATTGTTTCATATAAACCCTAGCCGCGGTCCGGACTGCCCGAAGAATGCAGTCCGGATCGACTACCCGCAGGATTTTCCTGCGTTCGGGGTCCGGATTGGCTTGTCCAGTCCGGACCGGCTACAAATTTTTTCTTCAGAAAAATTTAGAAAAATTCCAGAGAATCTAGAAAAAGATTGTAAGCACTTTTGTGTATCAACTTTAAATGAAAATCATCGTTTCATACAACAAGAAATAGATTATGTCAAATCTATCAATAACATCCAACAAATGAAACGAAAATTTATAAAAATTAAATCCCTTAAAGTTGAACAACTTCAATCACATCTAACATGATCTTATGAGTAATGCCTTTATCAAATCATCAATTTGGTAAAGAAAATGAAATACCAAGATCAATAGATGTCTAAAATCCCAGATAATTAAGATAATATATCTAGTCAATTTATTATAAGGAGTGGCTCTTTGAGCATCTTTCAATAAAAATCCCACCCTATACAACCCTTGGAATTTGACAGAGTCAAGTATTCCAAAAAGCATTTTATCTAGACAACTTGAAAAACCATGCTTTGTATACATGTGGTAGCTGCACACAGTACTCGGACGACCGAGGTGGTAGCTCTTTCCTCCATGTGGTGGTAGTTTTCACACTCCTCATTGGGATGTAACTCTTTCCACATCTTTTGAGCATAACACTTTTTCTTTGACTCCCCCTCAATTGGCTATCAATTATTTAAAATATAAAGTATTCAACCAAAAATTGATCTCGATTTCATACTCGACAAAATAGTCAAATAAGATAAAAACTATACCAAGAGATCATTGAGAGAGAAATTGACTTTGATCAAAACAAAGATGATTTAATTGACATAAATGATCATTGCATCAAATGAATTATTATGATATCCAAAGCATAATAAATTTCTAAATAGACGAAAAGATGCTATTAAAGTCAATAATACACATGCTCAATTAATATTCTATGTCTAACCATAGATAAAGAACAAAAACACAAAAATAAAACCTAACCTAAGGATTGGTTTCAAAAAGAAATTATTTCAAGGAAAGCATTCCAATTGCCTTTCGCAAATGAATAAAACGTTTTTGATCCAAAGGTTTTGTTAAAATGTCAGCTAATTGATCTTTAGTTGAAATATATGAAAGTTGAAGAATATTTGATTCAACTAGCTCTCTAAGAAAATGATATCTAAGTTCAATGTGTTTTGTTCTAGAGTGCAACACAGGGTTTTTGGAAATGTTTATAGCACTGGTGTTGTCACAGAGAATTGTTACCGAAGTTGCTGAAATTCGGAAGTCGCTCAACACACTCTTCATCCAAATGAGTTGGGTTGAACAACTACCCGCTGAGATATATTCCGCTTCGGCAGTCGAGAGTGCAATGCAGTTTTGCCTTTTACTATGCCACGCAACAAGGCAATGGCCAAGATAAAAACATGCACCACTCGTACTTTTCCGATCATCCACAGATCCTGCCCAATCGGCATCTGAATATCCAACAATATCTAGACTTGTTCCCATAGGATACCAAATTCCGAACTTTATGGTTCCTTTGATGTACCGGATGATCCGTTTCACCGCTTTCAGGTGAACCTCCTTTGGTGCTGATTGATATCTCACGCAAATCCCAACACTAAAGGATATGTCCGGGCGACTAGCCGTGAGGTAAAGTAGACTTCCAATCATGCTGCGATAAAGTTTCTCGTCTACATTCTCACTGAGAGATTCACTTCCTAATCCCTTATTGCTAGTTTCCATTGGAGTCGGAAAATCTTTAGAATTTTCTAAACCAAACTTTTTGACCAACTCCATTGCATACTTGGATTGACACAGATGGATGCCATCGTCACTTTGTTTCACTTGCAATCCAAGAAAATATGTCAGTTCGCCCATCATGGACATCTCAAATTCGCTTTCCATGGTTTTAGCGAATTTAGAAGCATCATTATCTCTTGTTGCACCAAATACGATGTCATCAACATAGATTTGTGCTACAATAAAGTTATTTTGATAATGCTTCACAAAGAGAGTCCTGTCTGCTCCCCCTCGAGTATAGCCCTTCTCCAAAAGGTGCTTCGTTAACCTTTCGTACCATGCTCGCGGTGCTTGTTTTAGACCGTAAAGAGACTTTTTCAAACGAAAAACATGGTTAGCTAGTTTAAGGTCTACAAAACCTTTCGGTTGAGCCACATAAACTTCCTCATTTAAAAACCCATTTAAAAATGCGCTCTTAACGTCCATTTGATAGAGTTTTATTTTAAAATGACAAGCAATTGCAAATAGGATACGAATGGACTCGAGTCTAGCTACAGGGGTGAAAGTTTCATCAAAGTCTATACCTTCTATTTGAGAGTAGCCTTGAGCAACTAAACGTGCTTTGTTCCTAATGATGGTACCATCCTCATTTTTCTTGTTTGTAGTACTCTAAAAATTTAAAGACTATAAAATACTTTTGGAATTTATTTAATTAATAAATTTTAGCAAAATAGGGACTTAGTGTATCAATGATGGCCCGAGATTTTATCCGTGCGCCAAATTAGTCGAACAAATACGCTACCTGATAGGTCTCGACGAGCCGGACGTCGTGGCGAAGTCCGTTTCGCAAAACGTCGAGCGAATTTTCTCAAAATGCGTGAAAAGTGGCCAAAATGCAATATTTTCGATATAAAACCTAATATTTTATGTACTATATTGTATGGGACTTAAACACCAGGGTCCTGGGAGCAATTGTTACCTACAGGATGCCTGCTAGGGTTTTAGGTTAAGTGTGAACCGAGCCCCAAGGTTTTTTTCCAAAGAATTTTGCATTTAATTAAAGTGTCTTTTGATCTCCCATGGGGGGGGGGGAGCTCGAGGAGACAGGGGGGGATCCTAAGCATCACTTAGGGTCACTAGCATTCCCCAAACCACTCAAGGAGAGAGAAATTCGAGAGAAGGTGAGAGAAAGGAAGTTTGAACCAAACTCCTCCAAGCTTTGATCTAGAGTGCTCTGGGGACTTCCTTGGTGTCGGTGGACCTCCCTGGGTGCTGTCCGAGGTTGCGCGAAGAAGAAGAAGAAGAAGAAGATAGAACCGGCTTCTTCCCATCTTCTCCGACTCCGGCGAAGGTAAGGTTCACTAACCCTTGGATGTATGTGCCTGAGGCCACTAGCAGTGTCACGCCCCCGGGGGATTTTGGGTCTATCAAAGCGGAAATTCGTGTGTATCTTTTTTTTTTTCTGAACAAGGTACATTAAACCTCATCCCCGGTGCGTGCCAGACCGCCACATACACAAAATTCTCCCTGTCCGCGGACAGAGTCTCCTTTGTATATGCATGGCGTCTCATTTACAACAACATACAACAATCATCAACCATCAACCATACAATAGACATTCAACATCAAGCGGAATATTAAAGCGGCATCAATGTTTAGAAAGGATAAAGCCAGCAATTGCAAAACCCGTGCCCACACGGCACTTCGTTTTGAGAAAACCCTTTTCGAAATCATTTGGTTTATCATGAAAACATGCCGCATAAGAAACATCATCAGAAGAACCAAACTATAAAAGTACAACTCATCCACAGTGCCAAGTAATACATGTCCACGAATATTTCTACTCACAAGCAAATTAACTAACATGCGTAAAAGAGATGAGATAATGATAATAACCAAGCGTTCTGACTACGGTCCTCGCGACGCAGTCTCAACAATCTCCCGGGTAACGCCCCTCGTAGCGCCTGTCACGGAGTGGGTAAAGTCAGTGACAAACAAAGTAGATGTCTAACAACAATAAGGAATAAGGAGCAAACCGGAAACACCGTAACCATTTCGCTAAAAACCCTGCACATATTAAGTTGGGCCCCGACCCCAGATTTAACAATTTAATTGGGCACCAACCCCAGAATATTTATCGGAGAGACCAAAGCCTCCCCTCATGCGCAAGCACTCCTTTGATGCATTTAACCCCTTCCACGGTGCTGGTGTGCTATTCCCAGCGGGCGCGAAGGGGTCCTCACGGCTCCCACCCCTTTGTGAGGAACACGGGTCATACAAGACCACTCTTCCGGAAAAGTACACCCATGCGGAGGCCAATCCGCCTGTGTACGTGCAGCATCCCAAAACGGTTTTTGCCGAGATCGGCGTGTCATGAACATTGCGACCGCAGCCGCTTCAATTGTTAGATAATAACACAATTATGCGAAAGGTTAAACTGTCCATCTACTTTGTTAGATAAATTGAGAGCACTTTAATGACGATAGATGCACTTACTGCACTGGTTGTATTTACAGCAACCGTACCCACCTATTTGGAGAGAGATCGGAACACTCGAATCTTTCGCGCACCCCCGCTGCGCGTCTGGACCTAAAGAAAGTCCGCAAGGATAACTATAGTTAAAAGCGTGTACTTACATCCGAAAACATAAGACCCAATTTACTCCTTTGTTTTTGACTGAAAAGTCCAACATTGTCCGGTTGACGAAACGGAATTCCCGAGCCGCCCTCGCCGTCTGCCGGAGCCCCGCACGGTTCAGAACCGCGCGGCGTATCTCCGCGGACGATGCCCTCGCGGCGCGGTGCCCCGCGCGGGTTGCCCGTGCGACGGCCGCACGGTGCCCGCGCGGGTGCGGCCCGGCACGGCGCCCGCGCGGTTGCGGGTCCGTGCGGGTGCCGCCCGCGCGGTGCCCGCATGGATGCGGGCCCGCGCGGGGGCCGCCCGCGCGGCAGCCGTGCGGCGCCCGCGCCGTGCCCGCATGGATGCGGGCCCGCGCGGTGCCCGCATGGATGCGGGCCCGCGCGGGGGCCCCCCGCGCGGCAGCCGCACGGCGCCCGCGCGGTGCCCGCAAGATTGCGGGCCCGCGCGGGTGCCTCCCGTGCGGCAGCCGCGCGGCGTCCGCGCGGTACCCGCACGGTTGCGGGTCCGCGCGGTGGCCGCGCGGCGCCCGTGCGGTGCCGTCCGTGACCCTCCTCCGCGCGATGCCCTAGCGGCATCGCGCGCCTCCGCCGTCCGTTCCGCGCCTTTTCAAGGAGACGACGTCGGCGACGGTGACGGATACGACGGAGAAAGCAAGAAAGCAAGAACTCAACGAAAAAGACAACGAACAAAATCCCAAATAATTTAAATAAATTATTTTACTAACCGAAGATCGACGGAAAGGTTGTCCGGTCGTGTTCTTGTCTTCGGTTCGGCGTCCGGGAAGATCGGGCTCCTTCTCTTTCTCCTTTCCCTTTCTTCCGGCTAGGGTTTCGTCTTTTCCTTTTTTTTTTCCCTTCTCTCCGATTAGGGTTTTTATTTTCTTTTCTTTTCCTTTCCGATATTCGGGATCCCTTATATAGTCGTACTTTACCTTTAATTAATTCCTCTTTAATTCGTACGTAAGAGAATTAATTAATTTTCCGTCTGGGATAATTAATTAACTAATTAATTATCCCCCACGAGATAAACCACCTTATCTCTAACGGGTGCAAGATATTTAGCACGGATTCCGATGCACGACTAATTACCGTATCACTTTGAATCCCGTTCAGGGGGTTCCCGATATTGGATTTCAGATCCGATCGCGCCGTCGGCTTTCTTTTTCCGCGCACAATCGCGGAAAAGTACTAGCGTCCCACAATGGCCAACTTCAAGAATTGAATAATTCTATTTCACTTAAAGGCTTAAATGACTACACGTAAGTCAAAAATACCCCGAAAGACCGGATCACTACACCACTCACACTTTATAAAAAGTTTCGTCCCGAAACTTAAATACAAACCCCATTAATTAATTCGGGAAAACATTCCCTCATCTTCGATTCCAGTTCCCACGTCGCCTCGCGCTCTTCGTGGTTGCTCCACTGGACCTTCACATAGGGGATAGTTCGATTGCGCAACTTCTTGTCATCTCTTGCCAAAATCCGCACCGGCGTCTCCTCGACGCTTAAATCCTCTCGCAACTCGATGGTGGAGGCATCCAAGGCATGAGAGGGGTCAGCTAAGTATTTCCGGAGCATTGAGACATGGAATACGTTATGGACTCGTTCGAGATTCGGCGGCAGGTCTAATCGGTACGCCACCGGTCCTACGCGTTCTAGGATCTCGAACGGTCCTACGTACCTCGGGCTTAACTTTCCCTTTATGCCGAAGCGTCGGTTCCCTTTGGAGGGCGAAACTCGGAGTAACGCGTGCTCACCCACCATGAACTCTAAGTCCCGACGTCTGTTGTCCGCGTAGCTTTTCTGTCTGCTCTGGGCGGTTAGTAGCCTCTGTCTAATCAATCACACTTTTGCTTCGGTCTCCTCCACCAAATCTGGGCCCCGAAACTTACGCTCACCCAGGTCGTCCCAGCATATTGGAGACCGACAGCGGCGCCCGTACAGGGCCTCGTATGGTGCCATTTTAATGCTGGCCTGGTAGCTATTATTGTAGGCAAATTCCACTAGGGGCAAGCACCGTGCCCATCCTTCGCCCAGGTCTAAAACGCATGCCCGAAGCATGTCCTCCACAATTTGTATCACCCACTCTGATTGTCCATCGGTCTGCGGGTGAAAAGCCGTACTGAAGTGCAACTTGGTTCCCATTGCTCGCTGCAGGCTCTGCCAAAAGTTTGACACAAATCGCGTGTCCCTGTCCGACGTGATGGACGTCGGCACCCCATGCAGCCTTACTATCTCGTTGATGTAGGTTTGCGCCAGTCGTTCCCGCGCCCACGTCGTGTGTATGGGCAGAAAGTGGGCCGATTTCGTCAGACGGTCCACGATTACCCATGTTGCATCATGTCCCTGTGACGATCTCGGGAACCCGGTCACAAAATCCATGGTAATCATGTCCCACTTCCACACGGGCACCGGTAAGGGTTGCAATTTTCCTGCTGGACGCTGGTGCTCGGCCTTCACTCGTTGGCACACCAGGCAGTGTGCCACAAATCGAGTCACGTCTCCCTTCATTTTGGGCCACCAGAAGGTCTGTTTGACGTCCTTGTACATCTTCGTTCCCCCGGGATGCGCTGTATATGGAGCTGTATGCGCCTCCCGCAGGATTTCCTCTTTGAGTTCTGGTAGATCCGGCACGCAGATTCGTCCCCGAAATCGTATGGTGCCGTCGGAGTTTACTGTGAAATCACCTCCTGGGTCGGCAGTTACTCTACCTCGCACCAGCTGGAGTTGGTCATCAGTCGACTGCCCTTCGAGAATTCTGTCAAGCAGGGTAGGTCTGACCACCAGTGTCAGAAGTCGTTCGACTGTACCCGCTGGTACTACTTCTAGTCTTAATCGCGAAAATTCCGCAATCAGACCATCTTGCTGGGTGATGGCACTTACCCCTGTCTTCTCGGCCTGTCCCTTATGGCTCAGGGCGTCGGCCACCACGTTTGCCTTTCCCGGGTGGTAGTGAATCGTTAAATCGTAATCCTTCAATAGCTCGAGCCACCGTCTTTGTCGCAAATTTAACTCCTTTTGGGTGAAAAGGTACTTAAGACTTTTATGATCTGAGTACACATTGCAGTGTGCCCCATACAGGTAGTGTCTCCAAAGCTTGAGGACAAACACAACTGCTGCGAGTTCCAAATCGTGCACGGGGTAGTTTCGCTCGTATTCTTTGAGCTGCCTTGACGCATAGGCTATAACCTTTCCCCGTTGCATGAGCACTCCACCCAGTCCATTTCGCGACGCATCGCAATACACTTCATAATCCTCCCCTGGTTCCGGTAGGGCGAGAATCGGAGCTCGCGTCAATCTATCCTTGAGCTCCTCGAAGCTCCTCTGACATTTGTCCGTCCAGATGAACTTTTCTCCCTTTTTAGTCAAACGGTTTAAGGGGGTGGCTATCTTGGAGAAACCCTCCACGAAGCGCCGGTAGTACCCGGCTAATCCTAGAAAGCTTCGAACCTCTGTTACCGTCGTCGGTTGGGACCAGTTCGTCACCGAATCTATCTTCTTCGGATCGACTGCGACTCCAGCCACTGAGATTACGTGCCCCAAGAAGCCAACCTCTCGGAGCCAAAACTCACACTTTTTGAGTTTGGCGTAGAGTTTCTGTTCCCGTAGGGTCTGGAGGACTGTGCGCAGATGTTCTTCATGTTCCTCGTCTGTACGGGAGTAGATGAGGATATCGTCGATGAAGACCACCACGAATAAATCCAGGAAGGGTTTGAATACCCTGTTCATCATGTCCATGAACAATGCCGGGGCATTCGTGAGCCCGAACGGCATTACTGTAAATTCGTAATGACCGTAGCGAGTCCGAAAAGCCGTTTTGGGGATGTCCTCCCCCTTGACCTGGACCTGATGATAGCCCGACTGCAGGTCAATCTTAGAAAACACCGTCGCCCCCTGTAGTTGGTCGAAGAGGTCGTCGATCCTTGGCAGGGGGTACTTGTTCTTAACGGTGACCTTATTTATCTCCCGGTAGTCGATGCACAACCGGATACTTCCGTCCTTCTTTCTCACAAACAGGATGGGCGCGCCCCAGGGTGACGCGCTAGGTCTGATGAAGCCTTTATCCAAAAGGTCCTCCAACTGTGCCTTGAGTTCCTTCAACTCTGCAAAGGCCATCCTGTACGGTGCCTTGGTGATGGGTTTGGTGCCGGGAAGTAGTTCAATGGGAAAGTCGACTTCTCGTTCTGGCGGCGCTCCGGGGAGCTCTGCCGGAAATACGTCCGGAAATTCCCTTACCACGGGAATTTCGGAAGGCGAGGGAACGGGTCGGGTGGCTAAATCTACTGAGGCTAGATAGGCCACGCACCCGCCCTCCACCAACTTCCTAGCTCGCGATGCGGAGATGATAGCCAAGAAGGAAGTGCTTTTACATAACATGTACACGTTTTCTGGGAATCCCGGCTTCTGTAGTTGCACCTGGCGCTTCTCGCAGTCGATGACCGCCTGATACTCCGTAAGCCAGTCCATGCCCAAAACTACGTCATATTCCTTTAGCGGTATGACCACCAGGTCCCAGGGGCACGACAACCTTCCAAGTCTTATTGAACAAGAGGGTACTAGGCCAGTTGCCGCGATTGGCCCCCCGGGGGTCTGGACGGTCAGTAGGACATCGAGGGGACTACTTTCTAGTAGATGTGTTTGTGCAAAAGTGCGGGAAATAAAAGAGCGAGTCGCCCCGGTGTCAAACAGGGTTCGTGCTCGGAAATTAGAAACGGAGGTAATACCTGCGACCGCCTCCTCTTGCAGTGTCGCTCCATGTTGGCCCATGGAGTAGAGCCTCCCTCCTGGCTGTGGTCGCGATTCTCCTTCTGCTCTTGGCGCCGGAGGGCGTGGGGGTATTCTCGTTGATGCTCTACCCCGTCCCGGTGGCTGTGCCGTTGGGGTGGAAGCTGCGGAAGATGCCGCTCCAGTGTTCAGAGGACAGTTGAATCGGAAATGCCCCGGCTTGCCGCAGCGGTAACAGTGATCCTGTCTCTTAGGGCATTCCGTCACTGGATGCGATGCTCCGCAAATAACGCATGGCTTGTTCGGTGGTCGCGGTTTTCCGATTGGCGCACTCTTGCTTCCTTGTTGCGTCTTGGGGTACTTTGGGGGTCGGCTCCCACCAGACGGACCCCCTCCCGGGTAAGTCTGTGTCCGCTTCCTGTCCCGGTTATTTTCTGATCCCTCACGTCGAGCTCGGGTGATAGCGAACCCCCGCTCCACTATGGTGGCTCTATCCACCACTTCCCTGAACGTGCGCAGGTCCGCTGCCTGGACCATCTCAAAGATGTCGCTCCGTAACCCGTCCACAAAAAGACGGGCCTTGTGGGGTTCGTCTCGTATAACAAACGGGACGCAATTAACCAATCTCACGAACTCCCTTTGATATTCCATGACCGAGCGGTTCCCTTGTCTAACGTTCTTCAGGTTGTCTTCCAATTGCCGCTTGACGCTATCGGAGAAGAAAGCGTCAAAAAGTTCCTCTCTAAAGGCCGTCCATGTCGGTAACGGGTCGTTTGTAGACGGATCCGGGCGTACCGTTTTCCACCAGATGCGTGCATTCCCTTCGAGGAAGTGGACGGCTAATGGAACTCGTTCGTGTTCCTCCATCAGTAGGTCCTCGAAGAGTTTTTCCATGGTATCCACCCATTTTTCGACGACCCATGGGTCGGTCGTCTCTCCCCCAAAAGTGGGAGGGTCATGCTTCTTGAACCCAGCCAAATTCGTCCTGACCCTTTCTCGCGTCGTTCGTTGCTCCGTGACCCCTCCTACAGCGGCGGACCCCCCGAGGGTAGGGGTCGTTCCTGCCTCCTCTGTTGTAGCTCCCATCACGGGCCCCGTGGTCGTCGGAGTAGGTACGTCCCTTGGAGATGGAGGCTGTTCCGTCGTCGTACCACCCGTCCCTTGCGGTCCCGTAGTGGGTGCGGTGGTTCCGGGCGGAGGGGTTGGATTGCGCTCGGCTGGCGCGGTTGCTTGTCGCTGTGCCAGGTGACGAACCTGCTCCGTCAGCGTCGCTAATTGCCCGGCCATTTCCCGCAGTTGTTGACGGAGGAGCTGGTTCTCTGCGGTGGTCGGGGCCACTCTGTCCGCGTCCGCATTCTCGGTGGACGATCTAGTCCGGGCCATCGTCCGTTATAGACAAAGAAACCACGTTAACCCTAAGGTTATAACCCTAATACCCTGTCTTACGATTACACCTACATTACGTTCCCCTATTCCCCGTACTCTCACGTACTACGCACTTATACCTTGGTTATCTCATGTCTAATTTGCTTGTGGTACCCTACACTGTGGATGAGGATCACGTCTACTACGGTTATGGTTGTTTCTCTCTGATACCATTTAATCTGTCACACCCCGGGGGTTTTTGGGTCTATCAAAGCGGAAATTCGTGTGTATCTTTTTTTTTTCTGAACAAGGTACATTAAACCTCATCCCCAGTGCGTGCCAGACCGCCACATACACAAAATTCTCCCTGTCCGCGGACAGAGTCTCCTTTCTATATGCACGGCGTCTCATTTACAACAACATACAATAATCATCAACCATCAACCATACAATAGACATTCAACATCAAGCGGAATATTAAAGCGGCATCAATGTTTAGAAAGGATAAAGCCAGCAATTGCAAAACCCGTGCCCACACGGCACTTCGTTTTGAGAAAACCCTTTTCGAAATCATTTGGTTTATCATGAAAACATGCCGCATAAGAAACATCATCAGAAGAACCAAACTATAAAAGTACAACTCATCCACAGTGCCAAGTAATACATGTCCACGAATATTTCTACTCACAAGCAAATTAACTAACATGCGTAAAAGAGATGAGATAATGATAATAACCAAGCGTTCTGACTACGGTCCTCGCGACGCAGTCTCAACAATCTCCCGGGTAACGCCCCTCGTAGCGCCTGTCACGGAGTGGGTAAAGTCAGTGACAAACAAAGTAGATGTCTAACAACAATAAGGAATAAGGAGCAAACCGGAAACACCGTAACCATTTCGCTAAAAACCCTGCACATATTAAGCTGGGCCCCGACCCCAGATTTATCAATTTAATTGGGCACCAACCCCAGAATATTTATCGGAGAGACCAAAGTCTCCCCTCGTGCGCAAGCACTCCTTTGATGCATTTAACCCCTTCCACGGTGCTGGTGTGCTATTCCCAGCGGGCGCGAAGGGGTCCTCACGGCTCCCACCCCTTTGTGAGGAACACGGGGCATACAAGACCACTCTTCCGGAAAAGTACACCCATGCGGAGGCCAATCCGCCTGTGTACGTGCAGCATCCCAAAACGGTTTTTGCCGAGATCGGCGTGTCATGAACATTGCGACCGCAGCCGCTTCAATTGTTAGATAATAACACAATTATGCGAAAGGTTAAACTGTCCATCTACTTTGTTAGATAAATTGAGAGCACTTTAATGACGATAGATGCACTTACTGCACTGGTTGTATTTACAGCAACCGTACCCACCTATTTGGAGAGAGATCGGAACACTCGAATCTTTCGCGCACCCCCGCTGCGCGTCTGGACCTAAAGAAAGTCCGCAAGGATAACTATAGTTAAAAGCGTGTACTTACATCCGAAAACATAAGACCCAATTTACTCCTTTGTTTTTGACGGAAAAGTCGAACAATGTCCGGTTGACGAAACGGAATTCCCGAGCCGCCCTCGCCGTCTGCCGGAGCCCCGCGCGGTTCAGAACCGCGCGGCGTATCTCCGCGGACGATGCCCTCGCGGCGCGGTGCCCCGCGCGGGTTGCCCGTGCGACGGCCGCACGGTGCCCGCGCGGGTGCGACCCGGCACGGCGCCCGCGCGGTTGCGGGTCCGTGCGGGTGCCGCCCGCGCGGCAGCCGCGCGGCGCCCGCGCGGTGCCCGCATGGATGCGGGCCCGCGCGGGGGCCGCCCGTCCGGCAGCCGCGCGGCGCCCGCGCGGGGGCCGCCCGTGCGGCAGCCGCGCGGCTCCCGCGCGGTGCCCGCACGGGTGCGGGCCCGCGCGGGGGCCGCCCGCGCGGCAGCCGCGCGGCGCCCGCGCGGTGCCCGCACGGGTGCGGGCCCGCGCGGGTGCCTCCCGCGCGGCGCCGGCGCGGTGCCCGCATGGATGCGGGCCCGCGCGGGGGCCGCCCGCGCGGCAGCCATGCGGCGCCCGCGCGGTGCCCGCATGGATGCGGGCCCGCGCGGGGGCCGCCCGCGCGGCAGCCGCACAGCGCCCGCGCAGTGCCCGCAAGATTGCGGGCCCGTGCGGGTGCCTCCCGTGCGGCAGCCACGCGGCGTCCGCGCGGTACCCGCACGGTTGCGGGTCCGCGCGGTGGCCGCGCGGCGCCCGTGCGGTGCCGTCCGTGACCCTCCTCCGCACGATGCCCTAGCGGCATCGCGCGCCTCCGCCGTCCGTTCCGCGCCTTTTCAAGGAGACGACGTCGGCGATGGTGACGGATACGACGGAGAAAGCAAGAAACCAAGAACTCAACGAAAAAGACAACGAACAAAATCCCAAATAATTTAAATAAATTATTTTACTAACCGAAGATCGACGGAAAGGTTGTCCGGTCGTGTTCTTGTCTTCGGTTCGGCGTCCGGGAAGATCGGGCTCCTTCTCTTTCTCCTTTCCCTTTCTTCCGGCTAGGGTTTCGTCTTTTCCTTTTTTTTTTCCCTTCTCTCCGATTAGGGTTTTTATTTTCTTTTCTTTTCCTTTCCGATATTCGGGATCCCTTATATAGTCGTACTTTACCTTTAATTAATTCCTCTTTAATTCGTACGTAAGAGAATTAATTAATTTTCCGTCTGGGATAATTAATTAACTAATTAATTATCCCCCACGAGATAAACCACCTTATCTCTAACGGGTGCAAGATATTTAGCACAGATTCCGATGCACGACTAATTACCGTATCACTTTGAATCCCTTTCATGGGGTTCCCGATATCGGATTTCATATCCGATCGCGCCGTCGGCTTTCTTTTTCCGCGCACAATCGCGGAAATATACTAGCGTCCCACAATGGCCAACTTCAAGAATTGAATAATTCTATTTCACTTAAAGGCTTAAATGACTACACGTAAGTCAAAAATACCCCGAAAGACCGGATCACTACAAGCAGTGGCTTAGATAGGACCTTAGGATACTCCATGCAAGTCCCAAGCTTCCCATGCACGCGGGTTTGCCGGCGGGGGAAAAACCATTGCCGGAACCCTAAGCAACTCCGCCGGAGTGGTTCTCAGCAACTAGAGGACTAAAGTGGGAACCAAAATTATGGGATTAAACTGTAGGACCCATAGATTTATTCTGCGAAGTTTGAGCAATTAGGGTGGTGTAACTTTGGAGAAAAATTGCAACCCTAGTTTTGTGAAAACTTGCATTTCGGCCGAGCTTCTTGCTCCGGCACCGGCAGGCTTCCCCGGCGCCGGCCATGTGCCCAGAGGACTTTCTGGGAGTGAGAGGAGGGCCCCCATGCATTTTCATGGCATCCATGCTGCACCAAAAAGGCGCGGCCATGGATGACCCGAGAAGATGACCAAGCTTGGCCGCCGGCGCTCCGGCCACCTCCGGCCGGGAAGGAAGGGTCGAGAAGCTTCCTGTGGCCTCATGGAGTATTTCCATCCATGTTGGAGAGCTCCATAATACCTCTGGAGGAATCCGCCATTAGAGGTGTTAAGCTCCAACTCGAGCTTGGCTCCCCGCCGTCGCCGCCGTGCCCTGTCGCCGGGCATGGGTCTAGGAAGTTTCAGTGAGAGTTTTGGGGAAGGTCTGTGCTAATGGTTTGGGCCCAGAACCTCTTGTTGAATGATCACGATTTTCAATGCAAAGAGCATCACCTTCTCCCCGAGCTCCGGCCAGCCGAGAGCTTTTGGACTGCTCCAAGATGGGGGGAAAGGTTCCAAATGCTTAGTAGAATCTGATGCTCCAAGAAATTTGGCCCCAGGTGCAGTAATTGTAGAGAACCCAAGCTCGATTTTTGTTATATTGTATGTATACAAATATTGCACACCACCTGTTTGTGAAAATGCCACAATGAATTTTGAAACTGAATTTGACAAAATAGTAAATATGAAAGTTGCTTGAATTGTCCCCTGAGCTTGATGCTCACTTCAGATCAATCTTGATCTGTGTGGACAAGTGGTTGGTGCATTGTGAACTTGTGTGAGAGCAAGGTTGGGGTTCTGGTTGAACCAGCAGGCCTGGGCTGCATCTAGGGCAAGCCCTGAGTTCTTGGCACTGTTTAGAGATATATTGATATACAGACTTTAGTTGTTTGAAGTTTAGAATAAAAGGTATATTGAAATCCACCTAGAAAGGTAATTTTGGAACAAAACCCTGTTCTAGGGTGTTGGCGAAGCCGCGACAGTGTACTCTTGGCTAATTTGGGGTCACTGGACGCGATGCTCGCGTTAAAAAACTGATTTTGAAGTCCCGGAGAAACAAAAATGCAAAATGGCTATGTAGAGGTTTTAAAATTGATCTGGGTTTTAAGTTGAATTGGAATAAGTTAGAGTCAGAGTTGATCCTTGATCCATATGATTGATTCAGGTTTATTCGGTGCCTCTGGTTCTGAGCATACAGTGGATACGGTTTAGTCGCCTGCGATTTGTCAGGTGGGTTTATCTTCGGTCCGGGCTTTATCATTTCGGCCCTCTGGGGTATAGTATTGGTTGGACCCCTGTTCTTGTAGCCTAGTTGATGTTTGAGCCTGCCTTCCTTTTGATCAGTTTTATTTTGCTATAAACGTGTTTTCATTCAACCAATGTTTTGTCTCCATGCATCGCAGAGTCGCCGGAGTCTGTTCTTGTTTGATAGGACGAAGGCATCTCTCTTCGAGGTTTGGATATAAAACATGTTTTCAAAATTGTTTTTCTAAAAAGGATTTTAGTTGTGCATGATTGATTCTCAGTTGCTTCCAAATATTATGACTCTATTCCTGGACATTTGCCATGCCTGATTGGTCATTAGCTAGCTTGTACATTTATACTTGATTATCAGTATATCCTGATCTATGCTTTAAAGGTTATTGATTATACTCTGCATTGCACCCTTATTGGGATTTTGGTCATTTGCTAGTTTGCATACCTGTTTATCAGTACCCCCTGATTATTCTGATCCATGTTATTAGGAGTGGATGATTATTCCTACATATGAGTTGAGATTTAGTTGATTCTGCTTTGCATTCTTGATTGGCTTGTTTCGGCTCGTTGTTCACCCGTTATGCTGCTAAATACACGATTTTATAAATTAAACGTTTTACCGAGCTTCGTAGGGTCGCCTGAGTCTATTCTTGTTTGATAGGACAAAGGCATTGCTCTGCGAGGTTTGGACCGAAAACCCAAGCTTCGTAGTGTCGCCTGAGTCTGTTCTTGTTTGATAGGACGAGGGCAACGCTCTTCGAGGTTTGGACTTTTCAAAACAGTTTTCTTAAAAATATGTGTTTAAGTTTTGTATCATTTGGTTGGTTTGTGTGGTTGAGTTGAGTTTATCTGTGAGCTTCTGTTGAGAGAGATTTGCCTTGATCTTGCATATGAGTTGAGATTTATTGTTGCTGAGTGTTCCTGCATGAGTGTTGAGATTCAGTTGATCTTGTCATTGCATCCCAGTGGGGATTTCCCGGTTTGTTGCCGATTACCCGGTCAGTGGACCGAGAGCTTGAGCATTTGCATTATGATCGCCCGCACCGTTGTTCTTCACGTACACTAGCGGACTGATCCCCCGTAGCGGTGTACTTTACCGGTAAAGTGGTTAGCTGTGGCAACCCGTGACCCTCAGTGGAGGGAATGTCAACCAGGTGGTGCCAGGTGGGCAGCCTTGCCTGAGGTCTTGTGAAGGCCAATATGGTAGCTTGTGATTGGGTCTTTGTGTTTTTGTGACACCCCCGGAATTTGGATTAGTCCTCTATATAAATGATATAATAGGACTAAAATCTCTAACCCGGCTATAGCATTTTGGATGGTAGCAAGATCCAAGAGGAACATGAGAGTTAAGCGTGCTAGAGCTAGAGTAGTTCTAGGATGGGTGACCCCCTGGGAAGTGGGGCGTCATAGTTGGTATCAGAGACATTCACCAGCCGGAAATGTGAGATGAGTCGGCTGAGCCAGGGTTATATAGCGGGTAGAGCGAGGCTCCCCGGCTAATGATCGTTGTGGGTGGAGTGCAGCTCCCCACAAGGTCGGCTAAGGCTAGCGAGACGAGTCTCACATCGCCTGGTGCTTGTGAGTGTGCTTGAGCCTGACGTGGACGTCAGGGCTTAAAGGGGGGAAGAATGTGACACCCCCGGAATTTGGATTAGTCCTCTATATAAATGATATAATAGGACTAAAATCTCTAACCCGGCTATAGCATTTTGGATGGTAGCAAGATCCAAGAGGAACATGAGAGTTAAGCGTGCTAGAGCTAGAGTAGTTCTAGGATGGGTGACCCCCTGGGAAGTGGGGCGTCATAGTTTTCATTTATTTGATGCATGTGTTGTTAAGTTACTTTAACATACTTCCTTGATTCTTTGATCTGGCTTCTAGTTATCTACCTGTATATGATTCTTTGTGATGCCTTTGATTATAGTTTCATTGTTATCTTGCTGGTTGTCCTAACTCCTTGATGCGTTGATTATCCTGATACATGTTTGTCCTGTTTTAAATTCTGCTAAAATTATCTCCTATGCTTGTACCCAGATTATAAGTTTGCTTTCTTTACAGCACCAGTTATATATCTGCTTTACCCTAACCCCTGATTATTACTATCCTCTAGTATTGTATACCAGTAGGTACGATCTGCTATTTCTCGGCTCGTCGTGCCCACTGGGATACACTCCGGTGTATCTCACACCCTCGGGTGACTGTTTTTCAGGCCGAGCGGGTGCTGGGATGTCGGGACGTGTTGGTGAGATTCCGAGATAGAGATTGACCTTGGACAGCCGTGTATTTAGAAATAGTTAATTAAAGTGGTATTCTGATGTAATATATTTGTAAAGAAATCTGTAACATTGTTGTTGTTGTTGTTATTGTTATTTGAAGTACGTAGTTAGTACTCTGATGATTATTGCCAAGCTAGCCGTGCATATATAGAGAAGGCTCAATTCCATAGGGGATTGGGACTCTTCTATATATATGGCGGTCTGTCATTGCCCTGGTTGTTTTTGCAACTCTGATTCTGATAAAAAAAAAAAAAAAAAAATTTATACACTAGTTTTTGAACTCGGGGCGTGACATTGTTCTTGAAAATCCATTTAGTACCAATCACATTGTGTTGCTTCGGAGGCGTCGTTAATTCCCAGACTTTGTTCCGTTCAAACTGATGGAGCTCTTCCTGCATTGCTTCAATCCAGTAGTCATCCTGAAGAGCTTCATCGACGTTCTTTGGTTCGATTAAGGAAACGTAACAAGCGAATCCACAAACCAACTGTCTCTGAGTCCTGACTCCTTCTTGTGGGTCTCCAATAATATTAGATTCCGGATGATCCTTGGAGATGCGTAACGTTTGAGGTAATGGAGTACTCGGAGGTACATGAGATGATTCCTGCACATCAGATAAACTTGAAGAACCATTAGATGCATCATTATTATTGGAAGAATTGTTATGCGAAGATGCATTTGCAGGAGTATCATCATCAAGAGAGATATCAGGGGTAGATTTATCAGATGCAAAGTGAAAAGCTTCATCTACTTTAACATTTATAGATTCTACAATCGTTTTAGATTCTAAGTTAAATACCCGATATGCTCTGCTGTTTGTAGAATAACCCATAAAAATCCCTTGGTCACTTCGAGAGTCAAATTTTCCAAGATTTTTGCGGTCACGTAAAATGTAACACCGACTCCCAAAGATACGAAAATATTTGATGTTTGGTTTTCTACAAAACCATAGTTCATATGGTGTATTTAAAGTTCCCGGGCGCAAATAAACTCGATTAATAACATAGACTGCAGTGTTCACAGCTTCAGCCCAAAAATATAACGGTAAATTCCGGCTATGAAGCATAACACGTGCCATCTCTTGTACAACCCTGTTTTTGCGCTCGACTACACCATTCTGTTGAGGTGTATAGGGCGCTGAGAATTCATGTTTAATGCCGTTGGAAGTGCAAAAATCAATGAATTTAGAATTTATGAATTCTCCACCTCTATCACTTCTAACACGAATGATCTTTTCATTCTTTTCAATCATAATACGATGGCAAATCTCGTGAAAAGAATCAAAAGTATCAGCTTTCTCTTTTAAAAATGCTACCCATGAGTATCTAGAGAAATCATCAACCAATAAGAAAATATACCATTTACCTCCCAAAGATGGTTAACGTGTTGGCCCCATTAAATCCATGTGCAATAGTTCCAAAGGCCGTTTAATACCAACGTGGTTCAAGTTCTTGTGTGCAGTCGAGGATTGTTTTCCCTTTTGGCAACCACCACACACAATGTTTTGTTTAAGTGAAAGTTTTGGAACCCCCTTGACCACGTCTTTGTTTGAAATTCTAGCAAGTTCCTTAAAATTTATGTGACCTAGCCTTTCATGCCAAAGTGTTTCATTATTCAAAGAGGCTAAGTTATAGTTTTCAGAACTTTTATTGGGAACAACATAACAATTGTTTTCAGATCTAACCCCCTTTAAAAAGAAAACATGGTCCTTATCAGTTACAACACATTCAACAGATGAAAAATTAACTGAAAAACCATTGTCACAAAGTTGACTAATACTTATGAGGTTAGTCTTAAGGCCTTCAACAAATAACACATTATTCAGAATCAGGCCATCTGGAATAGCTACTGTTCCTTTTCAAACAATTTTGGAAGACCGACCGTCTCCGAAAACTACAAGTCCTCCGGAGATTTTCTTAAAATTTTGAAAGCAGTTTTTGTCACCGGTCATGTGACGGGAACAACCGCTATCCAGATACCAAGACGAATTATCATATGCATGCAAGGAAATATTAGTAACAAGACAAGGGAAGATTTCACCTTTGCGTACCCAAACCTTTCGAGTTTTGGTGTACGTCGGAAATGATTGTGAAGTTGATACCTTTGGTGAAAGCGTCTTGATTGATCCATCGCTTTTCCTTGACGTCGTCGTCTTGTTTGATGAACTACCGATGTTCTTTCCTTTTGAAAGATCCTTCTTTGATTTGCGGGAAATGAACTCATTGGTAGTAGTTGCAAGATGTGCTTGATTTGATCTTTGCGCTCCATTCTTGCAGTTTCTTCTTATGTGCCCTGCATAACCACAACGAAAACATACCTTTATTTTAGACGATCCCGAAGAGGGGGAAGTAGGTTTGTTGTCGTTGTTTGTCGTCAATTCCGGTGTCGGAGGAGGAGATACCGACTGAGGCACAAAAACTGTCCCAACCGAACTAAAATTGTCTTCAATTCGATTGTATCCGAGGCCGAATTTGTTTGTTTGACCAAGACCAAGAATCTTATCCAAATTACTCCTTCCAGAAGAAAATTTCTTTAGATCATCCTTGAGTTGGAAAATGGTCTCCGTCATTTCCAATTTTTCCTGTCGAGCCTCGCCGTAGAGCTTCAAGAAGTAATTCGCTTTGTTCACCATATCTACATAATTCTTCTCGAAATGCTCATTGGACTCTTGAAGGGAAACATTTACTTTAATCAGACTATCCCTTTCCACTTCAAGAGCGTTTGAGAGAGAAGATGCCCTTTTTGCTTCTTCTTCGAGATCCTGCAATCTCCCTCTCAAACTCTTGTTTTGCTTTGCCAGTTTCTTTGAATCCCTCAAAAGCTTATGGTAGGCAAGAGCAAAGTCTTCACCTTCCGAATTATCCGATTCATCGTCAGTTGCAATCTTTTCAACAGTGGAGTTGGACAGTGAGTCGGATGTACTTGCCATTAAGCACATGAAGGGTGAAGATGTGGACGCGTGGAATGCCGTTGCGTTGTTCTCTTCATCACTGGAAGATGACTCATTTGACGTTGAGGTGTCATCCCAAGTGACGGCTTGCATCGCCTTCTTCTTGGACGGATTCTTATTTGGACACTCCGTTGAGATATGGCCGTATCCTCGGCACTTGAAGCATTGGACTTGTCCTTCTGAGCTTTTCTTATCCTTTGAGAAGTTCTCTTACTTTCTTGGCTTGTAACTTGGAGAGCCTTTGCCTTTCTTCGACTTTCCGAAGGATGGAGTTTTGCTTGAATTACCCCTTCGAAAATTTCGGCGAAACTTCCTTGTCAAGAGAGCGAGCTGCTTCTCAAAGTCCTCCATAGATAGGTTCTCGTCATCGTCTGAGGAGGATGAATCCGCGTCTTCTTCTTTTATTGTTTTCAACGCATAACCTGAAGACTTAGAAGAGGATGCTTTTCCAGAAGAATAGTTAGTAGGAAATGTCATTTCATAAGTTTGTAATGAACCAACTAATTCTTCTACACGGATTTCGTCCGGGTGTTTAATAGTTTCAATGGCCGTAACCTTGGATCGAAATCTTTCAGGAAGAGTTCTTAAAATTTTTCTTACAATTTTAAATTCTGGAATTTTCTCTCCCAAGTTAGCACATGTGTTTACGATGTCTTGCAATCGTGTATAGTAGTCTGTGAAAGATTCATTTTCTGCCATGAAAATAGAGTCAAACCTGCTCGTAAGCATTTGCAGCTTTTGAATCTTCACTAGGTTAGTTCCCTCATGTGTAACTTGAAGAACATCCCAGATTTCTTTCGCAGTCTCACATGCCGAGACGCGAGAGAACTCAGTTTGAGACAAAGCATTAAATAAGGCGTTAACACCTTTGCCATTGTAAGAAGATAAGTCTATCTCTTCCTTGGTCCATTTCGACCTAGGTTTGATGGTGCGAACATCAGCAATAATTTCAGTTGGATTAGACCATCCTAATTCAATTGATTGCCACACCCATTCGTCGATGGAAATTAAAAAGGCTTTCATCTGTACTTTCCAGTAGGCATAATTTGTTCCATCGAATAACGGGGGTCTGTTGATGTTTCCACCTTCAGCCATTGTTTACAACCCTATTCCCGCTCCGATACCACTTGTTGGGTTATGTATAATTGGAACTAAATAGGGAAAAAAATACCTAGAGGGGGGTGAATAGGTGTAAACCATAAACACTCAAAAAATCATTGCGCAATAAAACCCAATGCGGAAATAAAAATAAACACGCAAGATTTTTACGTGGAAAAACTCCAAACCGGAGTAAAAAACCACGGGACCGATCACACGGCGAAATCCACTAGAATTAAACACGTACAAGGTGATATACCGTACTCACAGACGACTCAACCTTTTCCATACGCTCCTAGTAGATCTTCTCCGCTCGCTCCGCAACGCTTCTCGAATCCACGATCAGCGCCCAACGCCGAATCCACGGCGTCCAACGTCGAGTCCACGACGTCCGACCGAATCCACGGTCTTCACCCAATAGCACGTCTCGAATCCACGAACGTACCTCGCTCCGAATCCACGAGAGCGGTAGCACCTTGAATCCACAAGGCCACGTGAGTCCATGCGCCGATTTTGGAAAAATCATTGTTTTTGGGTGGTGATGATTCGCCGAATACTTAGATTAGAAATAGATCGGAAATACCATCTAAGTATTCATTAATTTGATTCTACTCAAAATCTGAGTTTGGAAAACCTAGAATCAAATTAATAATATAGATGAAGAAACATAGAATTAAATCTAGTATTTCCTTTCTTCTCTATATGTGGATTTTTCTATTTCGGTCGTATTTTTCGCGTACCCTAAAAGATGAATCATAGGGTCTATTTATAGGTTAGAAACCATTGGAAGAAGATAAGCATCAAAAACTAACCAATTCTGGAATTTTACAGGACGACAGTCCGGACTGGAATTGACGGTCCGGACTGTCTCAGCGAAACAGACTTTTTCCAGAAAAGACGACATTCGGGGTCCGGACTGCAATCCACGGTCCGGACTGTTCATGCAATTTCAACAAATTCACGTTCGGGGTCCGGACTTAAATTTCCAAGGTCCGGACTGGAATTGCACATGAACAAACCTACGTTCGGGGTCCCGACTGAGATCCACGGTCCGGACTCTGAACATGTAAAATGCCCAGTTTTTGATTTTTATGCAATCAAAAATTCATCCAAGTGTTTCTACACTATAAGAAGTATTCGGATCACCATAAATCTTTAGTTAAACGTACCTGATCCTTTTGAATTCTTCTTTCTTGAGATTGAGGTATATGATTCAAACTTCTTCATCTTCAATCTTCAAGACTTAACCAATTACACGAAATACGCAAACTCAAATTCCGTAACAAGTCAGAGTCTTGAAGTGTCACGCCCCGGAGGATTTGGGATAAGCGGAAAACGTATATATATATATATTTTTCACTTTTGAAAACAACCTCGCCTTTTGGTGCGCGTCAGACCCGCCACATATACAAATTCACTCTATAGACGGACAGAGTCTCCTTTGTATATGCACGACGTTACATTAACAACATCTTCTTCAACCACACAGTCACTGTGAAAACAACGAAAGAGAGTAATACAATTGTTCACAACTGAAGTTTTCATTCACGAGATTAAGAGATGAGACTACGGGTTCACCAACGATGTCCACACGACACCCAATTTTCCAAAGTGTTTTCGTAAGTCTTTTTAGGGCGGCTACATCGTTTAAAAGGATAAATTCAAGGGTTTACAAAGTAGTGCCCACACGATACTTGGTTTTGGAAAGCATTTTCGAAACCCTTTTGTTCAGTTTAAAACATGCCGCACACAAGTTAGTAAGAAGCATAACAAAGATCGCATCACTAAAATAACTCTCAATCCAACATCTGCATTATTCCACAGCCAAGCAATTGGTAACTTATTAACTAAATGAAAAGGAGATGAGATAACCCAAAGCAAGAATGACAGAATAAAGCCTCATATGGCTAAAGTCCTCTAAACGCTGCCTCACCATCCTCCCGGCTACCACCCCTAGTCGGACCTGTCACAGTGTGGGAAAATCAGTGAGAAATAAAGTAGATGAACATAGCAATAAAGAGTATTGGAAAGACAAATCGATACACCGGAGCATTCCGCTTTCCCCCTCATGAGTCACCGTATCCCCTGTTTTAAATAATAGAACATCTGTCGGAAGGTCTAAAGACCCCCCCCCCGTGAACAATCACTTTGCTCACGCATTGTGCCTTTAACCGCTCCACGTTACTAGTGCTGCACTTTTAGTAACCGTGAGGGGTCCCCACTCAACACCTTTACCTTCTTGGGGTACACGGGTCAACGTACCATAATTCCGGAAAAGTACACCCAATCGGTGGCCAAACCGCCGGTGTGCGTGCAAGCATCTATGAGCATAATAGCCGAAACCGGCGTGTGTTAAAGCACCGCGACACTCAGTCGCTACAGTTAGAAATAAAGGAACGAGAATTTCTTGTACAATAGGTTTAAACAGTTAAAACAATACATCTACTTTATTACACTTGCCATAACGCTAACATACACCAAAACTTATTGTGAAAGTACACACCTCGTAGTGTGAAGATCGGGACACTTGAACCACGACATGCTCTCACTCAGCACCTGGACATAAAGAAGTCCCCAAACGAACGATAAGTCAACTTAAACGCACCATGCTGCGAAAACGGAAACAAAAACCCAAAATCACCACGAAACCCAGTAATAACGTCGCTCACGATGCACGGCGGCGCCCCGTGCGGCGCCTACCTGCGCGGGCGCCGCTGCCCGCGGGTGGCGCCACGCGCGGTGTCTGCCCGCGTGGGCGCCGCCGACCGCGGGTGGCACCCCCCGCGCGGCACGAGGCCACGTGGCGCGCGCCACCTGCGGGCGGCACCCCGCGCGGTATCTGCCCGCGCGGGTGCCGCCGCCCGCGGGTGGCGCCCCGCGCGGCGCGCGCCACCGGCGGGTGGAGCCCCGCGCGGTGTCCGCCCGCGCGGCACGGGGCTGCGCGGCGCACGCCAGCCACGGGTGGTCACCCGCGCGGTGTCTGCCCGCACGGGCGCCGCCGCCCACGGGTGGCGCCCCGCGGGGCACGGGGCCGCGCGCGCACTGCCCGCAGGTGTTGCCCCGCGCGGCACAAGGCCACGCGGCGCGTGCCACCTGCGGGCGGTGCCTCGCGCAGCCCTTACCCGCGCGGGTGCCGCCATCCATGGATGGCGCCCTGCGCGGCGCTTGCTCGTGCAGCGGGGTGGCGGCGGCGGCAATGACGATGGCGACGGAGGCGGCGACGATGACTTAAGAAAAGACACGAAAAACCCCCAAACCACACCGTAAAATAAACTTCGCTTACCGCGATTCCGTCGGGAAGACGATCCGCTCGCACTCTCGTTTCCAACACGTTGATCGGGGCAATCGGACTCCTCCGCTTCCTTCCTCTCTCTTCTTTTTTTCCTCCGGTTAGGGTTTCGTTCTTTTCTTTTCTTCCTCTTTCTCTCCGGCTAGGGTTTCTCTTTTGCGAAAAGTGGGATTTCCTCTTAGTACGTACGAATAAAACCCACATCCGGTACTTATTAACTAATTAATAATTATTTAATTACATGGGATAATCCCATATTTCCTCGGAAAGCATGCCGGATATTCTGCACGGATTCCGATGCGCGCTAAGTCATCGCGATCCTAAAAACCCTATTCCGGGAGGTCCCTAGGTTGGATTTCAGATCCGATCGCACCGTCGGTCATCGTTTTTTGAGCCCTTTCATAGAAAAATACCCGTGCAGCACGACGGTCAACTTATGGAAACTCGATAATTCAGTTTTCCTAATAAGTACTTTATTAGCAAGAGGGTAAAATATTACTCGAAAAGTCATGACATTACACCACTCACACTTTATAAGAAGTTTCGTCCTCGAAACTCATTCTCGACCCTCGCTAAACAGTTCCGGATAATGTTCTCTCATTTTTCTTTCCAGCTCCCAAGTTGCTTCGCGTTCCTCATAGTTGCTCCATTGGACCTTCATGTAGGGGATGGTCCGATAGCGCAATTTCTTGTCTTCTCGCGCTAAGATTCGTACCGGTGTTTCCTCGACGCTTAAGTCTTCTTGCAACTAGATAGTGGAAACATCTAGGGTGTGAGAGGGGTCGGGGAGGTACTTCCGGAGCATTGAGACGTAAAACAAGTTGTGGACTCGATCAAGATTTGGCGGTAAGGCTAACCGGTACGCCACCGGGCCCACGCGTTCTAGGATCTCGAACGGTCCCACGTACCTCGGACTTAACTTCCCCCTCAGGCCGAAATGTCGGACCCCCTTTGAGGGTGAAACTCGGAGCAACACATGCTCGCCCACCATGAATTCCAAATCCCGTCGTCTCTGGTCTGCGTAACTTTTCTGTCGGCTCTGGGCAGTCAGCAGCCGTTGCTTGATCAGACGCACTTTCGCTTCGGTCTCCTCTACTAAATCTAGTCCCAAAAACTTGCGCTCCCCCAAGTCGTCCCAGCATATTGGAGACCGACAGCGGCGCCCATATAGGGCCTCGTACGGCGCCATTTGGATGCTCGCTTGGTTGCTGTTGTTGTAGGCGAATTCCACAAGGGGTAGGTATCGCGACCACCACTCACCCAAGTCGAGTACGCATGCTCGGAGCATGTCTTCGAGGATCTGGATCACCCATTCCGATTGCCCGTCGGTTTGCGGGTGAAAAGCCGTGCTGAAATGCAGTTTAGTTCCCATTGCCCGTTGCAGGCTCTGCCAAAAGTTCGACACAAAATGTGTCTCTCTATCAGAAGTAATTGACGCCGGTATCCCGTGCAACCTCACAACCTCATTGATATAGGTTTGCGCCAGTCGGTCTCGCGTCCACGTCGTGTGAATGGGTAGGAAGTGGGCCGATTTCGTCAAACGATCTACTATGACCCATATCGCGTCATGTCCTTGTGGCGACCGCGGAAAGCCGGTTACGAAGTCCATTGTAATCCTCTCCCATTTCCATTCCGGCACGGGTAACGGCTGTAGCTTCCCTGCTGGGCGTTGATGTTCAGCCTTTACTTGTTGGCACACCAAGCAATGCGCCACGAATCGCGTCACGTCCCTCTTCAATTTAGGCCACCAGAAGGTCTGTTTAATATCTTTATACATCTTCGTTCCCCCAGGGTGCGCCGAGTAGGGAGCACTATGCGCTTCCCTCAGAATTTCTTCCTTGAGTTCTGGTAGGTCAGGCACGCAAATTCGCCCTCGGAACCGTATTGTGCCATCAGAGCCCATCGGTAAATCGCCCCCTTGGTCCGAAGATATTCTATCTCGCACAAGCTGTAACTGGGTGTCTGTCGATTGTCCTTCCAAAATCTTGTCGAGCAAGGTAGGCCTGACTACCAGGGTCAGGAGTTGTGCGACCGTACCCGCCGGTACTACCTCCAGTCTTAATTGCGAGAACTCTGCAATCAGACGATCCTGCTGAGTAATGGCGTTTGTCATTGATTCCCCCGTCTGCCCCTTGCGGCTTAAGGCGTCGTCCACCACATTTGCCTTTCCGGGGTGGTAGTGGATCGACAAATCGTAGTCTTTTAGTAGCTCGAGCCACCGCCTTTGCCGTAAGTTTAGCTCCTTCTGAGTGAAAAGGTACTTGAGGCTCTGATGATCGGAATACACATTGCAGTGTGTCCCGTATAGGTAGTGTCTCCATAGCTTAAGAGCAAACACGACTGCTGCAAGCTCCAAGTCGTGTGTGGGGTAGTTCCGTTCGTATTCCTTGAGCGGTTTTGATGCGTAGGCTATGACCTTTCCCTGTTGCATAAGTACGCTCCCAAGACCGCTTCGCGACACGTCACAATAAATTTCGTAGTCCTCCCCAGGCTCCGGCAGAGCGAGCACCGGGGCCGCGTCAATTTATCTTTGAGTTCCTCGAAACTCTTCTGGCATTAGTCCGTCCACATAAATTTCTCCCCTTTACGGGTTAGACGGTTTAAGGGGGTGGCTATCTTGGAGAAACCTTCCATAGAGCGCCTGTAATACCCTGCTAATCATAAGAAGCTTCGAATCTCCGTTACTGTTGTCGGTCGGGTCCAGTCGGCCACGGAGTCTATCTTCCTCGGGTCCACTGCAATTCCAGACGCCGAGACTGTTGTGACCCGGATCTTTGCAGGGCTTCTACAGTGTGACCAGCAGCTTCTGGAAGCCTACGTGAAATGTCGGCGGTGTTCGCGCGCCAGTTTGGACACAAGAGATGGACTCGGGGCTTAAAATGGATCTCGTAGGTAATCGGGGGACCCCATCGGATGTTTAGAAGAGTTTACGCGCGGAGTGGATATCGAATTTAGGCTCGGCGCGGAATTCGGATTAAAAATACCTTTCCGGGACCCTCCGGCAAATTATAGGATTGGAATTTGGCAAAATGGACGTCGTTTTTGGAATCAGCGCGCGAAAACGGTCAAGATGGGCTATTTGCTTGATGTTTTTGGGTTGGCGGTTACTGTTCATGCCGGAACAGTACCTCCGGCAGTCGCCGGCGGCGGCGGGCGGCGCCGGCGGGCGGCGGCGCCGCCTCGGGCAGGCGGCACGCGACGGCACGCGGCGCGGGCAGGGCGCGGGCAGGCGCCCGGGCGCGCGGGCAGGCGCGTGGTCCACCGCGGAGGTCGTGCACCGGCGGCGGGCCACGTGGCGCTCTCCGGTTGGCCGGTGCAGCAGGCGCGGTCCACTGAATTTGGGCCTGGGTGCACGGTAGACCGGGTGGACACGTGGCGTGAGGTAGTTGGTCCGGTGTTGTGCTCCCGGTCCACGCAATCGGTGGAGTTCTTGACCGGGGCAGGTGGCCGTACGGCGGGGCAGGTGGCCGTACGGGCCCGGGTCAGCCGCGACGTGCGCGGTCCACGGCGCGACGTGCGCGGTGCACGGGTTGCCGGGCCACGTGTCGCGTCGCCATTTGCGGGCGCAGGTGCACCGGGTGCAATGGGGCCCGGGGGAGTAGTGGACTGGGCTGTGTGGTGGACCGGGCCGCACTGTGCGCGCCCGAAACTTGGCGGGCCGGGCCGCACTGTGCGCGCCCGAATTCGGACGGACCGGACCAGGCGCCCGGAAGTTGGGACAAGATGGGAATTTTCCCAATTGTTTTCTTCAGCCTATAAATAGGCAGCCCGAGCCCTATTTTCTGCTCTTTTTCTCTCAGCCCTTGCAAGATCTCCCCGAGCTCCCTTCTTGGAAGATTTTCATCTTCAAGTCCTTGATCTTCCTGCAGAGTTTTGGGATTTTTGGGAGCAGGCATCCCGAGGTTCCCCATTTTACGGTGCGGTGCGATGTTGCTTTCTAGTGTTCTTCTTCGGCGCAGCGACAGTGTTTTAGCTCCCCTGGGCTACCCCGAGATCATTTTGCTGTGATTCTTGCGCCGGCAGACTCCTAAGAGGTAGGACTTCATCTTTCGTTTTGGTCACACTTTCCCGTTCGAGGTTTTGGCAGGGATCCCGAGGCAAACTGTAACCCCATTTTCTGTGTGGACTTCCTTGATAGCAGCGGGGTATTTTGGCCATATCTTTGCGTACGAGCGTCAGCCGTAAACGAGCTTATACAACTTTTTCATCTACTGATCGCAAGGAACGCGCTCGTATTTTTCTTGGATTTTTCTGAGATTTCATCAGAGGTGAAAATTACTGTTTTCTCAGTGAACAGTGTACAGTTTTAACACAGATTTTTGTATGAGTGTACCCCCTTGCCGAATTTTTATCTTGACTTACCGAACTCTGATTTGGGCGTGCAAGGTACCGTTTCGAAGCTATCGACGCAAGGATTGCTGTGATATTTTTATTGGAATTTTCTGGGCACTATCTGCAGGTGATAATTTAACAGTTCAGAATTCGAGGTTGTATGTGGTTTTAAGTGCTATAATTGGGAGCCTAGTGTAATTAGTGGACTTTGTATTGTGCCAGGAGGGTTACGGGTGTGCTGAACTTATTGGAGCAAGGGATTAGAGTTATTTGGTGTTTTCAGCTGTTGGGCTTTGGGCAGTCAGCTTTTCAGGTGGGTGCCTTATTCCCGGAACCGGTGGACGGTTCTCTAAATTTTCATATGTTAGCATTGCATGCAGGTGAATGGTACAATAACTGGGATTGATCGGTAAGTTTAACAATGAGGATTTTATGAAAAGTGCAAGTGAATTATTCACAGTATGACAATGGTATTAATCAAATAGTCATGTTGATGATTAGTGGAAGCTTATCTAAGGCAAGGATACCCTATATGATTAATTATCATGCCATATTAGCACATAACCTTTTATGAGGATGGTTTATGCATTGGGATAGGATTATGTAGTTATGTGCAGGTTCTACTCTGAGGAGCCATTCTGGATTGAGAATTATGGACAGGTATGGTCATTGATAATTTTGGCATGAGGTTTATTTTCTTTATTCTTCTTGAGGACAAATGCATGCTTGTATGGACATATGTGTATAGACATATAGTTAGGCCATCTTTTACTGCTGCACTACATATTGGAACTTGACTTAGGAGAAATCATGTTATTCCTTTCTCCTTCTTGTTAGTCAGGCGGTCTGTGTTGCTCGGGTGCGAGCAGGGGCCTGGGGTAGTGTAGCAGGGACATTGGTGACAGGGACGGGTTGTGCTGGATAGCGGCTGGCAGGGTTTTGGCGGTGACCGCGGACTTTGGGCGGTTGACCGGAGGTCGGTTATAGTACTTTGGTTATAGACGGCAGGGTATTGCGGCAACCGCGGATATTGGGCGGTTGACCGGATATTTATTGATGTATCAGATTGGGTATTAGACTTTTCTCTTGTGGATGGAGTTTCCACTTATCATTTACTGTGGTATCCGTTTAGGGATCGGGCTTTCTCTAGTGGTTGAGCTTTCCCACTTTGATCAGAGTCATGATCCAGTCCTGCTACATCATATTACTTTCGGCTACTTACTTTACTCGTGTGGGTCGCTCCCCTCGAGTACCACTCCGGAGTGTGCGTCAGACAGACTTTGAGTCCTTGAGACTCCTTTGCTTCGGTGTTATGCATCAGCTGGCATACCCGTTGCGGCAGGCAGAGCCAGACAGACTTTGAGTCCTTGAGACTCCTTTGCTTCGGTGTTATGCATCAGCTGGCATACCCGTTGCGGCAAGCAGAGCAGGCAGTACCAGTGTTTACTGGTCTATCGATTGGGTTTATTCAGGCAGATACTTTTTGTTACACTCGTGCCTGGGGGACCGAGTGGAGTCTAGTAGCTGTGTTTAGACCAGTGCTAGTATTGTTGGGAACCGTTCGGGGTTTGACGATGGTCCCGTGGTCGTTGTGGGTTCTTTGACCATTGTGTGAGAGGTTGAGCATCTTGAGTCTATGTAATAACCGCGGCTTTATTTGCCTTTCTAGACCTTCTTTTAAAATTCTTGTAAATCCACTTTTCGACTAAGGGGTCCGGGGGTGAATTATTTTTCTTTATCTCTGGGCAGACTGTCGGGGCTCGCGGGTATTTTTAGACAATAGAGCTCGCGAAATGGATTTCGGCGGCGCGATCGGATCTGGATTCTGACCCCGGAATCTCCCAGAATAAATTCCGGAAGTTGGCAGCAGTTCAGGCGACTTACACGTTCTTCGAGGCGGACCGGACCCAGGTTCGCACCCAAACTCATTTCGCCGAGATTGATTTGTATTTTGGGACTTAGGGTTAAGTTCCCGTGTACGGAGGCGGCTAATATTAATACGTATGTGTTGGGTTTAGTTTTGGAGTTTTCCTACCGTTCCTCTCACCCAAACCCTCCTCTTCCCACCGATCGGCGCGAGGCACCGCGGCGGAGCAATCGAGGAACGGGAAGAACACCGCACACCTCCGGAACCGGGCACGCAAGAACGGGATAATCCTCGTCTCTCCCTCCCTCTTCATCGGCGAGTCGGAGGCGCTTTGGTTCGGTGAGTTTTTATTATCTTTTTAGCTAGGGTTTTCTTCCGGATCGTCGCACGGGAAGGGGGGGGGGGGGGGAGACGGTTCACCCCGGCCGGCCGCACCACCGCCGTCGCGAGGCACCCTTGCGCGCAGGGCTAGGGCACCGGGCGTGCGGGACTGGCACCCGCGCGGGCCCGGGCGCCGCGCGGGGTCATCCGTGCGTGCGGGTCTGGCACCCGCGCGGGCCTGGGCGCCGCGCGGGGTCGCCCGTGCGTACGGGTCTGGGCGCCCGCGCGGAGCCTGGGCGCCGCGCGGGGGTCGCCCGTGCGTGCGGGTCTGGCACCCGCGCGGGCCTGGGCGCCGCGCGGGGTCGCCCGTGCGTGCGGGCTGGGCGCCCGCGCGGAGCCTGGGCGCCGCGCGGGGCCGCCCGTGCGTGCGGGCTGGGCGCCGCGCAGGGCAGCCCGTGCGTGCGGGCTGGGCGCCCGTGCTGGACCTGGGCGCCGCCGCGGTCAGGGAGCCGTGCGGGCAACACACCGCACGGAGCCTGATACGCGTGCGGCCACCGCGGCAGCACGGTCGCCGCCGCCTCGGGTTTCCGACTCGGCCGCCGCCGCCGCCGTCGAACCCGGGAGCCCGTTCCACGACGGGACCCGAGTATCTGTTCTTGTTCCTTGTTTTACGTTGGGTAGTCGCTGACTTCTTCCCGGTGGATCTTTTTGGCAGTTTTGGGGAGCGCACCGGGACACGGGGGTTAGCGCATTGTTCATCGCTCGTAAAGGTGGGTTTTTACTCTTAAGTCTTAACATTTAATTCTATCATGGTGGACGGGGTCATCCATAAGTGTACTTGGGTTAAACCTGGTAGGGAGGCATCATTTATTCGTCATGGCTTTACGGTGCCCGTGATTAGACATACATATTGGTTCATGTCGCTCTCATGCACGTATGGGAGTATGCTGTGATTATATATATACTGTTTCATATAGTTCTCATGCACGTATAGGAGTATGCTGTGATTATATATATACTGTTTCATATAGTTCTCATGCACGTATAGGAGTATGCTGTGATTATATATATACTGTTTCATATAGTTCTCATGCACGATATGTTTATGTTATTTCATACGGTTCATACATTGATATATATATATATATGGTTCACGGTTACTATGCTCGGCTGCAACACGCGCACCCGCGGTTTGGCCACCGCAAAGGGTGTGCTTTTCCGGAAAAGTGGTCCATGACCCGTGTATACCCACAGGACGGCGTGGGGCCTCTTTAGTTGTGGGGCATGTATGCGCCAAGGTGTGAGCGGTGCGACCCGTCGGTTTAGTTGTCCGACGTGGGAGCGGTGCGACCCGTCGGTTTAGTTGTCCGACGTGGGAGCGGTGCGACCCATTCGGTTTAGTTGTCCGACTTGGGCGCGGTGCGATTCGTCGGTTTAGTTGTCCGACGGGATCGGGTATTGCAGGTTTACAGGTGTTTGATTCTACTTTTCCCTTGCGGGGAGGGGTGGTTGCTCCGGATAGACTACGGTTGGACGTTTTCTTTACCTGCTTTATTATTATCTTTTATGACTAGTCGCTGACTTCCCACTTTGCGACAGGGTCCTACAGGGGGGAGAGTTAGGCGACGGCGAGGCCACGGCTAGAGGTGTTGGGTCTCAGGAGACCGGAACAGTATTTTACTCTTTACTTTCGCATTCCATTTATTATTTGTAGACTGTGGATGGTTCTCGATACCCTCGTGGGGTCGGTGTGGATGTCGGTACGGTGACAACTAAATTGTTTAGTTTTCTTTACATCTCTGTGGGCCGCTTTGGAAAATAAAATAGCAAATAAAAGAACAGATTGCGAAATCTACTATTTCAAAATTCGGGTGTCGTGTGGGCACCGTTTTCAAAACCTTGTGGATTTATGGTTTGCGAAAATGGATTTCAAAACCTAAGTGTCGTGTGGGCACTGTTTTCAAACCCCTGAGTTTATGTTGCTTTCGAAAAAGGGTTTTCAAAATATGGGTGCCGGGTGGGCGCCGTTTCAATAATTGTGGGTTTTATCCTTTCAAACTAATCGGCCGTTAGTTTATTCTGCACCTTGTGAATGGTTATACGTTTGGTTTGTTGTGATTGAATGTTTACTCGTTATTGAACATTGTACAAACCGCGACGCCGTGCATATACAGGGGAGACTCTGTCCGTTTGTAGAGTGATCCTGTATATGCGGCGGATCTGGGTACGCGCCGGGGAAGAAGGTTTTCAAAAAAAAAAATATACCCTTTTGTAATCCGTTTCCGCTAAATTAATCCCCCGGGGCGTGACAGATTAAGATGGTATCAGAGACTTAGCTTTCAATCACAACAATTGGTGCCGACGTCCACAGGAATACCTCACTTAACTACAAAGGAATGGAATGGATAGATTATAGTAGAGTAGGACGCGAGTGATCGAGGGGGGGGTTCGTTGCATGTTAGTAGGGTGGTCTAGAGTTGACTCTTGTGGCGTGTGACAGACATGGCCCGTACTAGATCATCGGCCGGGGACGCAGAGTCAGAGTCCGAGTCCTTTCTCTCGCTAAGTGGTTCGATGTGCCGTTGCTTATTAGCAAAGACTAAAGCCGACCTTCTTTGTGTGCATCCAGATAGAGGGCCGACTCAGCAAGCAACCGACGACGGAAATGGACATCGCCGACGAAGCCAATCGCCTGCTCCGCAACCAGCTGCGCGACGTGGCTGGGCAACTGCTGACTCTCGCGGAGCGCCTGAGCATGCTGACACAGGAACTCGAGGGCGTCGACCGATTCCGGGGCGGCAGCAGAGGCGTTGCCCCTCCCGGGGTGCCGCCGACGGGCCCTCCCACCGTCCAGGAGGCTACTAACCTGACCGTGCACACCAACGTAGAGCGCGCCCGGCAGGAATACTCTTACCCGAGTCGGCCGGGGACCCCCATCGGAGGGGCCGGGCGAGCAAACGCCCGAGAGCCGGGCAGAACCTCGGGCAGACGACGGAGGAGAGACCTAGGCCACCGAAACCGTGCGTCATATGCGGCAACGCACACCTCATGACGAGCTGCCCGTGGCGGGACGGACACTGTTTCCGATGTGGCAGGCCGGGCCACACGCGTTATGAGTGCCCTCTGAAGCCGGCTGTCAGTAGACCCCCGGCGCCGCGACATGCTGAGCCTAAGGGAACTGCTGCCCTCCACCCCTCAAGGGGGCACCGATCCAGAGAGCCGACCAAATCCACGCCCGACGCAAGCACCGGAGGACGAACGAGGGCTTAAGGGGAGCGCGCGCGTGCAACCGGGATCCTGCGTCATCTGCAAGGGCGCGCACCCAGTGACGGAATGCACTTGGAGGTACCACTTTTGTAACCGGTGCGGCTTGCCAGATCACAATTACTTCTCCTGCCCCCAAGGGCCCACCCCCGCCTCCGCCGCCGCGCCACCACCGCCAAGAGGAACAGAGAGCGCGGCGGCCCCCGTGCAGACAAGGGACTCGCCCGACGACCAACGATGCGCGGACTCTTTAGACAGCAAACCCCCACCCCAACACGCGGCGCGACGCTGGCCCAAGGATTGTGGGCGGACTCCCCCGGCCGCCCCGGCAGACGACGCGTTGTCCCGAAATAGGGAATGACCAGGTACTTATTTCATATATATTTTTTTTCCCTTCTTGCCTTCCCTTCCCTTGCCTACATAGAAGCACCGTTTGGGCCGGAGCAACCCGACCCTACCAGACCCTTGCGAGCCCTCCTGCCTTTAGCCCTACCTTTCGTCTCGTCGACCGTTCCGGTCTAGTGTGCTTACGGGCGAGGAAGCAAATCTAACCTTAGTGATTTGCATACCGGTGCGTGAATTGCACAGTCTCCGATGCACGAATTTCTGCCTTCCCGATCCGATACCTGGGTGTTTGGTTAGGAACGACCCCTAGGACGGTTTGTGTTCACGAGAGAGCGCAGGGTATTGGCATAGTGGTTTGGAGCTCGGGTGGGTTTCACACAGTTGAGTCTCGTTGTTTCGGTTATTAGTCGTACGCACTCTGGTTTTCGGGATCGTTGTTAGTGCAGGGTTAGCCGAGGTCATGGCTTCGGCCGTGGGCCTGGTGTTCAATGGAACCAGAGTGCTCGGATCAGTACAGTGGTTAAAGGTTAAATCACTATTCTTGCCGGATTCGTCCAGCTGATGGCACAGTAGTAGAGGACTGCTATTCTTGCACTGGCCTCACAGTTTGCGTAGAGGTTGAGCAAGTTGTTGATCCTTCAGTGTCCCCGTGTCGCAATTCAATGGCCCATGGACCCGAGGGTAACCCTGTTTTGGGACGGATGCAAATTGACCCCACCCTTGCACGGATTTTGTGGATCGACGTGGACTCGCCTATGTGTTAGTCATGGTGATGGTTTACGACCACGAGGCGGTAGTAATCCTTGATAAAGGTTATGTTTTTGGCACTGAGATTGTGTTGGGAGGTATGTGATATACCTTCCAATAAGAATTACGTCCCCAACTTGTTGTTGGCGACAAACCTTTGGTATTCCGCTGTTCTTTTGGTAAGCCCGTTGGCTGCAGGCAACGGACTGTCGAGAGAACTGAGGAAGTACTCTGCCCTGTAGTGGGGAGTATCAGATTGGGTCTAAATTGGTAGCCTTAGAGTTGTAAATACCATGCGACTGACCTGTAGCCCCCGATTAAGCTTTTGAGCATTCTCATAATGTATGACTTCAGGCTGTGAGAGTGACGGTGTCTTGCGGTTCCGTGGGCGGTTCTGTGTACCGGATTCGCCGGAATTGAAGGAGGAGTTTCTGACAGAGGCACACCGCGCCCCTTATGCGGCGCATCCGGGGGGGGGGGGGGGCACGAAGATGTACAGGGACCTCAAGCAGACCTTTTGGTGGCCCAAGTTGAAGGGGGATGTGACACGACACGTTGCTCACTGCCTGGTATGCCAGCAGATAAAGGCAGAGCATCAGCGGCCTGCAGGAAGATTTCAGCCCTTACCGGTGCCGATGTGGAAGTGGGATCAGATCACTATGGATTTCGTCACCGGGTTCCCACGTTCACAGCAGGGGCACGACCCGATCGGGGTCATTGTGGACTGGCTAACCAAGGCAGCTCTTTTCCTACCCATCCACACAACCTGGACCAGAGAGCAGTTGCTCAAGTCTACCTCAGCGAGATCGTGAGACTGCACGGAGTGCCGGCATCGATCACCTCGGATAGAGACACCCGCTTCGTCTCGAAGTTTTGGCAAAGTCTACAGCAAGCCCTGGGGACCCAAGCTACACTTCAGCGCAGCTTTCCACCCTCAGACGGACGGACAGTCGGAGCGAGTAATTCAGACCCTCCAGGACCTGCTGCGCGCCTGTGTACTTGACTGGGGAGTCGGTTGGGCGCGCTACCTACCCCTCGTGGAATTCGCCTACAACAATAGCTACCAGGCCAGCATCCAGATGGCACCCTACGAAGCTTTGTATGGGAGACGCTGCCGATCCCCGATCTGTTGGGACGACTTAGGGGAAACGGAAATTCCTGGGACCCGACTTGGTGGAAGAGACTGAGGAGAAGGTGCGCCTCATCAGGCGGCGGTTGCTGACCGCCCAAAGCCGACCAGAAGAGCTACGCAGACCGACGGCGCCGCGATTTGGAATTTCAAGTGGGGGAAACACGTGTTCTTACGAGTCTCGCCATCCAAAGGGATCAGGCTTTTCGGGCTGAAGGCAAGTTGAGCCCACGGTTTGTGAGGCCTTTTGAGATCTTGGAGCGCATAAGGCCCGGTGGCGTACCGCCTTGCCCTACCCCCTAACCTCGACCGGGTCCACAACGTTTCCACGTGTCCATGCTCCGGAAATACCTATCCGACCCGTCAACGTGTTGGACGTCTCCACATTCGAGCTCAAGGAGGATTTAAGCTTCGAGGAAACCCCCGTGCGTATCCTAGCAAGGGAAAGCAAAGCACCTGTGGAACCGAGTCATCCCCTACGTGAAGGTGCTCTGGAGCAACCAGGAAGAACGAGAAGCAACATGGGAGCTGGAATCTAAGATGAGGGAGTGCTACCCCGACCTCTTCACCACCACCCGGGTTTGAGTTTCGAGGACGAAACTCGTTTTTAGAGGTGAGTGGTGTAATAACCGCGGCTTTATTTGCCTTTCTAGACCTTCTTTTAAAATTCTTGTAAATCCACTTTTCGACTAAGGGGTCCGGGGGTGAATTATTTTTCTTTATCTCTGGGCAGACTGTCGGGGCTCGCGGGTATTTTTAGACAATAAAGCTCGCGAAATGGATTTCGGCGGCGCGATCGGATCTGGATTCTGACCCCGGAATCTCCCAGAATAAATTCCGGAAGTTGGCAGCAGTTCAGGCGACTTACACGTTCTTCGAGGCGGACCGGACCCAGGTTCGCACCCAAACTCATTTCGCCGAGATTGATTTGTATTTTGGGACTTAGGGTTAAGTTCCCGTGTACGGAGGCGGCTAATATTAATACGTATGTGTTGGGTTTAGTTTTGGAGTTTTCCTACCGTTCCTCTCACCCAAACCCTCCCTTTCCACCGATCGGCGCGAGGCACCGCGGCGGAGCAATCGAGGAACGGGAAGAACACCGCACACCTCCGGAACGGGCACGCAAGAACGGGATAATCCTCGTCTCTCCCTCCCTCTTCATCGGCGAGTCGGAGGCGCTTTGGTTCGGTGAGTTTTTATTATCTTTTTAGCTAGGGTTTCTTCCGGATCGTCGCACGGGAGGGGGGGGGGGGGGGGGGAGACGGTTCACCCCGGCCGGCCGCACCACCGCCGTCGCGAGGCACCCTTGCGCGCAGGGCTAGGGCACCGGGCGTGCGGGACTGGCACCCGCGCGGGCCCGGCGCCGCGCGGGGTCATCCGTGCGTGCGGGTCTGGCACCCGCGCGGGCCTGGGCGCCGCGCGGGGTCGCCCGTGCGTACGGGTCTGGGCGCCCGCGCGGAGCCTGGGCGCCGCGCGGGGTCGCCCGTGCGTGCGGGTCTGGCACCCGCGCGGGCCTGGGCGCCGCGCGGGGTCGCCCGTGCGTGCGGGCTGGGCGCCCGCGCGGAGCCTGGGCGCCGCGCGGGGCCGCCCGTGCGTGCGGGCTGGGCGCCGCGCAGGGCAGCCCGTGCGTGCGGGCTGGGCGCCCGTGCTGGACCTGGGCGCCGCCGCGGTCAGGGAGCCGTGCGGGCAACACACCGCACGGAGCCTGATACGCGTGCGGCCACCGCGGCAGCACGGTCGCCGCCGCCCGGGTTTCCGACTCGGCCGCCGCCGCCGCCGTCGAACCCGGGAGCCCGTTCCACGACGGGACCCGAGTATCTGTTCTTGTTCCTTGTTTTACGTTGGGTAGTCGCTGACTTCTTCCCGGTGGATCTTTTTGCAGTTTTGGGGAGCGCACCGGGACACGGGGGTTAGCGCATTGTTCATCGCTCGTAAGGTGGGTTTTTACTCTTAAGTCTTAACATTTAATTCTATCATGGTGGACGGGGTCATCCATAAGTGTACTTGGGTTAAACCTGGTAGGGAGGCATCATTTATTCGTCATGGCTTTACGGTGCCCGTGATTAGACATACATATTGTTCATGTCGCTCTCATGCACGTATGGGAGTATGCTGTGATTATATATATACTGTTTCATATAGTTCTCATGCACGTATAGGAGTATGCTGTGATTATATATATACTGTTTCATATAGTTCTCATGCACGTATAGGAGTATGCTGTGATTATATATATACTGTTTCATATAGTTCTCATGCACGGATATGTTTATGTTATTCATACGGTTCATACATTGATATATATATATATATGGTTCACGGTTACTATGCTCGGCTGCAACACGCGCACCCGCGGTTTGGCCACCGCAAAGGGTGTGCTTTTCCGGAAAAGTGGTCCATGACCCGTGTATACCCACAGGACGGCGTGGGGCCTCTTTAGTTGTGGGGCATGTATGCGCCAAGGTGTGAGCGGTGCGACCCGTCGGTTTAGTTGTCCGACGTGGGAGCGGTGCGACCCGTCGGTTTAGTTGTCCGACGTGGGAGCGGTGCGACCCATTCGGTTAGTTGTCCGACTTGGGCGCGCGGTGCGTCGCGGTTAGTTGTCCGACGGGATCGGGTATTGCAGGTTTACAGGTGTTTGATTCTACTTTTCCCTTGCGGGGAGGGGTGGTTGCTCCGGATAGACTACGGTTGGACGTTTTCTTTACCTGCTTTATTATTATCTTTTATGACTAGTCGCTGACTTCCCACTTTGCGACAGGGTCCTACAGGGGGGAGAGTTAGGCGACGGCGAGGCCACGGCTAGAGGTGTTGGGTCTCAGGAGACCGGAACAGTATTTTACTCTTTACTTTCGCATTCCATTTATTATTTGTAGACTGTGGATGGTTCTCGATACCCTCGTGGGGTCGGTGTGGATGTCGGTACGGTGACAACTAAATTGTTTAGTTTTCTTTACATCTCTGTGGGCCGCTTTGGAAAATAAAATAGCAAATAAAAGAACAGATTGCGAAAACTACTATTTCAAAATTCGGGTGTCGTGGGGCACCGTTTTCAAAACCTTGTGGATTTATGGTTTGCGAAAATGGATTTCAAACCTAAGTGTCGTGTGGGCACTGTTTTCAAACCCCTGAGTTTATGTTGCTTTCGAAAAAGGGTTTTCAAATATGGGTGCCGGGTGGGCGCCGTTTCAACAATTGTGGGTTTTATCCTTTCAAACTAATCGGCCGTTAGTTTATTCTGCACCTTGTGAATGGTTATACGTTTGGTTGTTGTGATTGAATGTTTACTCGTATTGAACATTGTACAAACCGCGACGCCGGCATATACAGGGGAGACTCTGTCCGTTTGTAGAGTGATCCTGTATATGCGGCGGATCTGGTACGCGCCGGGGAAGAAGGTTTTCAAAAAAAAAAAAATATACCCTTTTGTAATCCGTTCCGGCTAAATTAATCCCCGGGGGTGACATAGCCTGC
>CM055063.1:42364107-42424486 GCA_029204045.2 Tillandsia leiboldiana | reverse complement strand
TAGAGACACCCCCTTCGTCTCGAAGTTTTGGCAAAGTCTCCACAAAGCCCTGGGGACAAGCTACACTTCGCGCAGCTTTCCACCCCTCGCGGACGGCAGTCGGAGCGAGTACTTCGAACCCTCCAGGACCTGCTGCGCGCCTGTGTACTGACTGGGAGTCGGTGGGCGCGCTACCTACCCCTCGTGGAATTCGCCTACAACAATAGCTACCAGGCCAGCATCCAGATGGCACCCTACGAAGCTTTGTATGGAGACCTGCCGATCCCCGATCTGTTGGGACGACTTAGGGGAAACGGAAATTCCTGGGACCCCGACTTGGTGGAAGTGACTGAGAGAAGGTGCGCATCATCAGGCCGGGGTTGCTGAACGCCCAAAAGCGACAGAAGAGCTACGCGACCGACGGCGCGTCGCGATTGGAATTTCAAGTGGGGGAAACACGTGTTCTTACGAGTCTCGCCATCCAAGGATCAGGCGTTTCGGGCTGAAGGGAATTGAGCCCACGGTTTGTGAGGCTTTTGAGATCTTGGAGCGCATAGGCCCGGTGGTCGTACGTAACGACTTGCCCTACCCCCTAACCTCGACGGGTCCACACGTCTTCCAACGTGTCCATGGCTCGGAAATACCTATCCGACCCGCAACGTCGTTGACGTCTCCACATTCGAGATCAAGGAGGATTAAGCTTGAGACACCCCGTGCGTATCCTAGCAAGGGAAGCAACGCCACTGTGGACCGAGTCATCCCCTACGTGAAGGTGCTCTGGGCAACCAGGAAGAACGAGAACAACATTGGAGCTGGAATTAAGCAGGGGAGGGAGTGCTACCCCGACTCTTCACCACCACCAGGGTTTGAGTTTTCGAGACGAAACCGTTTTTAGAGGTGAGTGGTTGTAATAACCGGGCTTGATTTGCCTTTCTAGACCTTCTTTTAAAACATTTGTAAATCCATTCGACTAGGGGTCCGGGTTGTGAATTATTTTTCTTTATCTCGGGCAGACTGTCGGGGCTCGCGGGTATTTTAGACAATAGAGCTCGCGAAATGGATTTCGGCGGCGCGATCGGATCTGGATTCTGACCCGGAATCTCCCAGAATAAATTCGGAAGAAGTTGGCAGCAGTTCAGGCGACTTACCGTTTTAGCGAGGCGGACCGGAACCCAGGGTTCGCACCCAAACTCATTTCGCCGAGATTGATTAGTATTTTGGGACTTAGGGTTAAGTTCCCGTGTACGGAGGCGGGCTAATTAATACGTATGTGTGGGTTTAGTTTTGGAGTTTTCCTACCGTTCCTCTCACCCAAACCCTCCTCTTTCCACCGATCGGGCGAGGCAGCGGCGGAGCAATCGAGGAACGAAGAAAGAACACCGCACACCTCCGGAACCGGGCACGCAAGAACGGGATATATCGTCTCTCCCTCCCTCTTCATCGGCGAGTCGGAGGCGCTTTGTTCGGTGGGAGTTTTTATTATCTTTTTAGCTAGGGTTTTCTTCCGGATCGTCGCACGGGAAGGGGGAGGGGGGGGGGGAGACGGTTCACCCCGGCCGGCCGCTACCACCGCCGTCGCGAGGCACCCTTGCGCGCAGGGCTAGGGAACGGGCGTGCGGGACTGGAAACCGCGCGCGGGCCCGGGCGCTGCGCGGGGTTCATACGTGCGTGCGGGTCTGGCACCCGCGCGGGCCTGGGCGCCGCGCCCGGGGTCGCCCGTGCGTCGGGTCTGGGCGCCGCGCGCGGAGCCTGGGCGCCGCGCGGGGTCGCCCGTGCGTGCGGGTCTGGCACCCGCGCGGGCCTGGGCGCCGGCCGGGGTCGCCCGTGCGTGCGGGCTGGGCGCCCGCGCGGAGTGGGCGCCGCGCGGGGCGCACGTGCGTGCGGGCTGGGCGCCGCGCAGGGCAGCCCGTGCGTGCGGGCTGGGCGCCCGTGCTGGACCTGGGCGCCGCCGCGGTCAGGAGCCGTGCGGGCAACACACCGCACGGAGCCTGATACGGCCGTGCGGCCGCCGCGGCATGCACGGTCGCCGCCGCCTCGGGTTTCCGACTCGGCCGCCGCCGCCGCCGTCGAACCCGGGAGCCCGTTCCACGACGGACCGAGTATCTGTTCTTGTTCCTTGTTTTACGTTGGGTAGTCGCTGACTTCTTCCGGTGGATCTTTTGGCAGTTTGGGGACGCGCACCGGGACACGGGGGTTAGCGCATGTTCATCGCTCGTAAAGGTGGGTTTTTTTTACTCTTAAGTTTAACATTTAATTCTATCATGGGGACGGGGTCATCCATAAGTGTGTATTGGGTTAAACCTGGTAGGGAGGCATCATTATTCGTCATGGCTTTACGGTGCCCGTGATTAGACATACATATTGGTTCATGTCGCTCTCATGCACGTGATGGGAGTATGCTGTGATTATATATATACTGTTTCATATAGTTCTCATGCACGTATAGGAGTATGCTGTGAATATATATATACTGTTTCATATAGTTCTCATGCAGTATAGGAGTATGCTGTGATTATATATATACTGTTTCATATAGTTCTCATGCACGGATATGTTTATGTTATTTCATACGGTTCATACATTGATATATATATATATGGTTCACGGTTACTATGCTCGGCTGCAACCACGCGCACCCGCGGTTTGGCCACCGCAAAGGGTGTGCTTTTCCGGAAAAGTGGTCCATGACCGTGTATACCCACAGGACGGCGTGGGGCCTCTTTAGTTGTGGGGCATGTATGCGCCAAGGTGTGAGCGGTGCGACCCGTCGGTTTAGTTGTGTCCGACGTGGGGCGGTGCGACCCGTCGGTTTAGTTGTCCGACGTGGGAGCGGTGCGACCCATTCGGTTTAGTTGTCCGACTTGGGCGCGGTGCGATTCGTCGGTTTAGTTGTCCGACGGGATCGGGTATTGCAGGTTTACAGGTGTTTGATTCTACTTTTCCCTTGCGGGGAGGGGTGGTTGCTCCGGATAGACTACGGTTGGACGTTTTCTTTACCTGCTTTATTATTATCTTTTATGACTAGTCGCTGACTTCCCACTTTGCGACAGGGTCCTACAGGGGGGAGAGTTAGGCGACGGCGAGGCCACGGCTAGAGGTGTTGGGTCTCAGGAGACCGGAACAGTATTTTACTCTTTACTTTCGCATTCCATTTATTATTTGTAGACTGTGGATGGTTCTCGATACCCTCGTGGGGTCGGTGTGGATGTCGGTACGGTGACAACTAAATTGTTTAGTTTTCTTTACATCTCTGTGGGCCGCTTTGGAAAATAAAATAGCAAATAAAAGAACAGATTGCGAAAACTACTATTTCAAATTCGGGTGTCGTGTGGGCACCGTTTTTCAAAACCTTGTGGATTTATGGTTTGCGAAAATGGATTTCAAAGCCTAAGTGTCGTGTGGGCACTGTTTTCAAACCCCTGAGTTTATGTTGCTTTCGAAAAAGGGTTTTCAAAATATGGGTGCCGGGTGGGCGCCGTTTCAATAATTGTGGGTTTTATCCTTTCAACTAATCGGCCGTTAGTTTATTCTGCACCTTGTGAATGGTTATACGTTGGTTTGTTGTGATTGAATGTTTACTCGTTATTGAACATTGTACAAACCGCGACGCCGTGCATATACAGGGGAGACTCTGTCCGTTTGTAGAGTGATCCTGTATATGCGGCGGATCTGGGTACGCGCCGGGGAAGAAGGTTTTCAAAAAAAAAAAAATATACCCTTTTGTAATCCGTTTCCGCTAAATTAATCCCCCGGGGCGTGACAGTCTATCCGTTCTGAGAGAGAGAGCATGGATTATGACTATAGCCTGCATGAGCCACTACTCAATAGCGAGTTAGTCCGTTTGGACGCCCTACGTAATTCCTGCCCCGTCAGCGGGAGGTGGTTGTAGGTGGGCGCAGGTTTGACTGGACCCGATGTGGCAGTCAGCTCGATTGGGTCGATTGAGCACCTCGTGTGCGAGTGTTGCATATATTTATCAGAGTTTCCCTATTTGAGCATTCAGATAGAGGCATGGTAGCTGTAGAGTGTCTTCTGCTTCCCTCTTCAAGTTTTACTGCATTAGTTATCTTTTGCCTCTAGTGGTCTTGGTGGGCAGATCGTCGGGCCTTGGCGATACCCACTGAGAACTCCCTTTTTGCGTAGTTCTCAACGCCCGTCGGGGGTTTTTCCCCTTTTTGTCCTTTCTCTCCCTTGTTTTGTAGAGTCTTGGCGGGTGTTGCCGTTTCTGCGGTTGCTGTTCGCGGTGAGGGAGTAGCGAGCTAGATCCTGACCCATTGGCGGGTAGCGGTACCCCCCCCCCCCTTTTGAGGAGATCTTCAGCATAGTCGGTAGATTAGTATTTATTTCCTCTTTGAGAGACTGTTGTAGTGAGGATATGATGTATTGAGAGCTGGTACACTGATGTTGTATTTGAGATATCTCCCTGTTGAGCTATGAGTTTTGTACTCGAGGTTATTATATGATCATCATTTTTGGGAGATGGACCTTGTTGTTTTATCTTCAGTTGTACAGTGGTTGATTTTATTCTACAGCAGTTTTATCTTTTAGCTCTGATATCTGTTAGCTGTTGCTCTTTTTGCAGGCAGGACGCTTCGCCTATGCGGGTTTGGCATAGGTGGCGGATCTGTTGGCGAGCCCGGGTCGCAGTTTCGACCCCGGGGCGTGACAGATTAGGTGGTATCAGAGCCTAGGTTGTAGGTCATGGTGGACTTAGAAACCCTAGGCTTGTGGTTAGACCCTAGGATGACTTCGTGAGAGTCGTGATTTGTAGCGAGAGTCCTGATTGAGTTTCACACCTCTCCCGAGGGACGGGACGAGTGATTGGCATGTTATTCTCCTAAGTAGTTATGTTGGCTGCAGACAACATAACGCTGTGGAATGGGTGACATGCTCTAGACTTTCGCTGGATTGGGTCGAGCGTTGTTGTGTGCTGATTTGTGGTTTCGTCGTGGCGAGCAGTGTCTCCCCGACGCTGGGTTTGGGACCCTGGTGCATCCTGTCATGGCGTTGAGCTTGAGCGGTTGGTTTTGGGCCGGATACCCGGACTGAGGTCAGAGAACTCCGGACCCAGATGACAGGATTGTCAGAGGCATATCAGCGGCAGAGTGAGCAGCTAGTTTGGTGACGCAGTTGTCAGAGCGGTGGGCAGCCCGACAGTACTTTTCTTCTGAGACCACCAGGATGTAGTATCGTCAGCGGCAGGGATTTCTGTAGTGCCAAGGCACTGAGGTAGGGTGGATGGTCGACAGCAGAGGAGCTGTGGGGCATGTTTGATTAAGTGAGCCAGATTTGGCAGATGAACCACCCCGACTCGTAGATTGAGTTTGGAGCCTTTGGAGGCAGAGTCGTGGTTGGGGGGTGATGGAGTGATCAATTGAGAGCCTCCCTGTGCTAGAGAGTTTATGCAGTTGTTGAACTGGCGCTCCAGGTTTAGAGGGACGAGGCACATAGGATAAGTGAGACTGGGAGTGGATTGCGCCAGGATACTCCTTAGTTTCTTTTCGGTCCCTCCTGTTCGGGTTTTGGACTGTGGATGCCTCGTCGGAGTAGGCATTGTGTTTGGAGCTGGACACTGCAGTTCCTTGGATGGGGATCTGCCGCTAGAGGCGAGTTTTGGAGGGAGGCGCTTGGCGCTAGGTGATGGAGGACAGATCGGCAGGCAGAGGCATTTTCGTTTTGCTTTCCTGGGTGTCCTTGTGGATGGTTAATGTAAAGCTTACCCAAGGGAATTCTACCCTTGTGATTTATAACTTGCATATTTGATTGTATCATATAGGATTGAGGGGTGAGCTTAGAAAGGATAAGTGTATAGGGAATTGCCTGGATTAATGGTGTTTTGTCTGATGACGGTTGCAATGATGGATTTCTGAGATGTTGGGGATCGGGTGGACCCCGATGGCAGTATCAGTGTCTATATCAGAGTGGCGCAGCGGTAGTGTGGATTGGTTGTTTGCGAGAGACCACGTTCGGCATCTCAGTGTGAGCGTGGACAGAGGTCGTGCTCCCTTCGTGATTGGTCTAGATATTTTGGCAGGCTGAGCGACGACCACTTGCATCGAGCGGATGAATCTGTGCCGCCCGGTTGGAGGGCGCCACGGTAGTGGATTGAGTTGTCGCAGGTGTGATTTTTTCACAGTAGTCGGAGTTAGTGCACTTTGCATTCCGGCATGGACTAGAGGCAGAGTTGTTACCACGTGCACTAGAGGTACAGGATACCATCGGTGTTGTGCATGTGAAGGAGGCTTGTGGATTATGTTCAGTGTCGTTGAGACCATGAGTTATACCGGCAAACCTTTTGATATGGGTGGCAGTTCGATGTTTTGACCCAGTGCTTGGAATTGGTTGGCACGGCACCACTGGATGGTTAAGTGCAGAGAGGGTGCTGATTGTGACTTATGCGAGGCAGACAAGGGAGGCTTGTTATGGGGAGATTGTTCGAGCACACAGGGTTTAGCGACTGTGTGAGAGGAGCTTATGGTGGCGCCGGGACCAAAGAATATTTCTATTACTGCAAAATCCCGGGTGTGAGTCCACTCGAGTTGATGATTATGCCGCCTGTTAGGGAGATTGAGATTGCGGTTGACGTGGTTCTGGAAACCGCGCCAACCTCAATAGCACCACTTGGATTATCTGTAAGAGCTGGGAGAGTTGATCGCACCGGTGCGGGGATCTGTTGGATCGAGGGTCTGTTGACCTAGTGCCACGTCGTTGATACACGACGGTGAGAGCCCTTTGGGATTGGAGTCCAGGCAGGTCCAGGTATTATTTAGAATCTTTTGATGGAGCTATGTTCAGGCAGTTATTGTGTGATGCCTGCACCAATATGGAATTTCAACTGAGGGCTTTGTCTAGATGGTGTTCAGGACGGTAGGGGCATTACGAGTACAGTGAAGCCAATGGATGGACTAATGCCCTGTTGCCTCTAGATTGAGGAATTCTGTGTTTCAGTTGGCCTTGAACGGTTTGATAGCGGCATCCTCCAGGAATATTTTGGTTTTACCCCCCTCCCTGATTGATTTAGAGCTTGTGCAGCATTTGTATATGGTGTGACAAGGTATGTGGGGAAGAAGCTTTTTGCCAAGTCGTTGTGCTCCAAGTTTTAGCTTCGAGAGCATATCTTCCTGGATTACTTCTTCTGGCCGAAGGGGCGGCGGTGGAAATTCGGCCAAAGTGGATGCTATTTAAGATTGGCCGAGATCGACGGTCATTGTTGGGGTGAGGAGTTTTTGGACCGGATAGTGCCAGCAGAGCTTGATGACCGGGTGATGAGATTGGTACCAGCGCCGATTCTAACCTAGTCAGTGGTGGGAGATGGATTTGTGAGTTATAGTGATACCTCCCGTAGTGGCTGTAGAGCCACCATTGGATTTTGTGAGCTTCCAGTATCACCCCGACAGAGCCACTGTGGTGGCGGATGCCTGGAGCAGAAGAGCTATTTGGGAGTCGAGTTTGACGGTTCCATAGCTGGCACTGTGTGGGGCCATCCTTGTGTGCAGGGTTTGAGTTGAGTCCCTGAGGATCCCTTTTGATGAGAGGCTGCGGCTGAGCAATCCACTTAGGTGGTTAAGTGTTGAGGGCGACCGAGTGCGAACCCCTGCCTGTTTGGGCCCCTTTTCTGTGCAGATGTTTGTGTGGATGTGATTCGGGTCGCTTTGGTTGAGCTGGCTCTTGGGAGTGATTTTAGAGCGTGTTACTCAGGCTGTTCGTCCCTTTCCCCCAGTCTTTTGTTGGAGTTTGGAGGTTTTTCTGCGTCTCAGCTCAAGAGTGTTATGTTTTGGACCCCTCGCCCGTGATTGACTCGTTCCTTTTGGGGTCTGTGAGAGTTTGGAGTACGAGGGACGCCCGTTGCGAATTCCGACTCGTGAGGTGAGGGAATTGCGCAATCGGGCTATGCCGTACTGGTTGTTGCTGTTGTTGTTGCTGGGGAGTAATCACGGGGAGTGATAGGTGACTTGGGAGCTGGAGACGGCGGTGTTAAATATTGACCCCTGGTTTCTGAGACTCCTTGGGAGTTGCCTTAGTTTCGAGGACGAAACTTTCTTCTAGTGGGGGAGGATGTGGTGACCCGGATCTTTGCAGGGCTTCTACAGTGTGACCAGCAGCTTCTGGAAGCCTACGTGGCTTGTCGGCGGTGTTCGCGCGCCAGTTTGGACACAAGAGATGGACTCGGGGCTTAAAATGGATCTCGTAGGTAATCGGGGGACCCCATCGGATGTTTAGAAGAGTTTACGCGCGGAGTGGATATCGAATTTAGGCTCGGCGCGGAATTCGGATTAAAAATACCTTTCCGGGACCCTCCGGCAAATTATAGGATTGGAATTTGGCAAAATGGACGTCGTTTTTGGAATCAGCGCGCGAAAATGGTCAAGATGGGCTATTTGCTTGATGTTTTTGGGTTGGCGGTTACTGTTCATGCCGGAACAGTACCTCCGGCAGTCGCCGGCGGCGGCGGGCGGCGCCGGCGGGCGGCGGCGCCGCCTCGGGCAGGCGGCACGCGACGGCACGCGGCGCGGGCAGGGCGCGGGCAGGCGCCCGGGCGCGCGGGCAGGCGCGCGCGGTCCACCGCGGAGGTCGTGCACCGGCGGCGGGCCACGTGGCGCTCTCCGGTTGGCCGGTGCAGCAGGCGCGGTCCACTGAATTTGGGCCTGGGTGCACGGTAGACCGGGTGGACACGTGGCGTGAGGTAGTTGGTCCGGTGTTGTGCTCCCGGTCCACGCAATCGGTGGAGTTGTTGACCGGGGCAGGTGGCCGTACGGCGGGGCAGGTGGCCGTACGGGCCCGGGTCAGCCGCGACGTGCGCGGTCCACGGCGCGACGTGCGCGGTGCACGGGTTGCCGGGCCACGTGTCGCGTCGCCATTTGCGGGCGCAGGTGCACCGGGTGCAGTGGGGCCCGGGGGAGTAGTGGACTGGGCTGTGTGGTGGACCGGGCCGCACTGTGCGCGCCCGAAACTTGGCGGGCCGGGCCGCACTGTGCGCGCCCGAATTCGGGCGGACCGGACCGGGCGCCCGGAAGTTGGGACAAGATGGGAATTTTCCCAATTGTTTTCTTCAGCCTATAAATAGGCAGCCCGAGCCCTCTTTTCTGCTCTTTTTCTCTCAGCCCTTGCAAGATCTCCCCGAGCTCCCTTCTTGGAAGATTTTCATCTTCAAGTCCTTGATCTTCCTGCAGAGTTTTGGGATTTTTGGGAGCACGCATCCCGAGGTTCCCCATTTTACGGTGCGGCGCGATGTTGCTTTCTAGTGTTCTTCTTCGGCGCAGCGACAGTGTTTTAGCTCCCCTGGGCTACCCCGAGATCATTTTGCTGTGATTCTTGCGCCGGCAGACTCCTAAGAGGTAGGACTTCATCTTTCGTTTTGGTTGCACTTTCCCGTTCGAGGTTTTGGCACGGATCCCGAGGCAAACTGTAACCCCATTTTCTGTGTGGACTTCCTTGACAGCAGCGGGGTATTTTGGCCATATCTTTGCGTACGAGCGTCAGCCGGAAACGAGCTTATACAACTTTTTCATCTACTGATCGCAAGGAACGCGCACGTATTTTTCTTGGATTTTTCTGAGATTTCATCAGAGGTGAAAATTACTGTTTTCTCAGTGAATAGTGTACAGTTTTAACACAGATTTTTGTATGAGTGTACCCCCTTGCCGAATTTTTATCTTGACTTACCGAACTCCGATTTGGGCGTGCAAGGTACCGTTTCGAAGCTATCGACGCAAGGATTGGTGTGATATTTTTATTGGAATTTTCTGGGCACTATCTGCAGGTGATAATTTAACAGTTCAGAATTTGAGGTTGTATGTGGTTTTAAGTGCTATAATTGGGAGCCTAGTGTAATTAGTGGACTTTGTATTGTGCCAGGAGGGTTACGGGTGTGCTGAACTTATTGGAGCAAGGGATTAGAGTTATTTGGTGTTTTCAGCTGTTGGGCTTTGGACAGTCAGCTTTTCAGGTGGGTGCCTTATTCCCGGAACCGGTGGACGGTTCTCTAAATTTTCATATGTTAGCATTGTATGCAGGTGAATGGTACAATAACTGGGATTGATCGGTAAGTTTAACAATGAGAATTTTATGAAAATTGCAAGTGAATTATTCACAGTATGACAATGGTATTAATCAAATAGTCATGTTGATGATTAGTGGAATCTTATCTAAGGCAAGGATACCCTATATGATTAATTATCATGCCATATTAGCACATAACCTTTTATGAGGATGGTTTATGCATTGGGATAGGATTATGTAGTTATGTGCAGGTTCTACTCTGAGGAGCCATTCTGGATTGAGAATTATGGACAGGTATGGTCATTGATAATTTTGGCATGAGGTTTATTTTCTTTATTCTTCTTGAGGACAAATGCATGCTTGTATGGACATATGTGTATGGACATATAGTTAGGCCATCTTTTACTGCTGCACTACATATTGGAACTTGACTTAGGAGAAACCATGTTATTCCTTTCTCCTTCTTGTTAGTCAGACGGTCTGTGTTGCTCGGGTGCGAGCAGGGGCCTGGGGTAGTGTAGCAGGGACATTGGTGACAGGGACAGGTTGTGCTGGATTGCGGCTGGCAGGGTTTTGGCGGTGACCGCGGACTTTGGGCGGTTGACCGGAGGTCGGTTATAGTACTTTGGTTATGGACGGCAGGGTATTGCGGCAACCGCAGATATTGGCCGGTTGACCGGATATTTATTGATGTATCAGATTGGGTATTAGGCTTTTCTCTTGTGGATGGAGTTTCCACTTATCATTTACTGTGGTATCCGTTTAGGGATCGGGCTTTCTCTAGTGGTTGAGCTTTCCCACTTTGATCAGAGTCATGATCCAGTCCTGCTACATCATATTACTTTCGGCTATTTACTTTACTCGTGTGGGTCGCTCCCCTCGAGTACCACTCCGGAGTGTGCGTCAGACAGACTTTGAGTCCTTGAGACTCCTTTGCTTCGGTGTTATGCATCAGCTGGCATACCCGTTGCGGCAGGCAGAGCCAGACAGACTTTGAGTCCTTGAGACTCCTTTGCTTCGGTGTTATGCATCAGCTGGCATACCCGTTGCGGCAGGCAGAGCAGGCAGTACCAGTGTTTACTGGTCTATCGATTGGGTTTATTCAGGCAGATACTTTTTGTTACACTCGTGCCTGGGGGACCGAGTGGAGTCTAGTAGCTGTGTTTAGACCAGTGCTAGTATTGTTGGGAACCGTTCAGGGTTTGACGATGGTCCCGTGGTCGTTGTGGGTTCTTTCACCATTGTGTGAGAGGTTGAGCATCTTGAGTCTATCCGTTCTGAGAGAGAGAGCATGGATTATGACTATAGCCTGCATGAGCCACTACTCAATAGCGAGTTAGTCCGTTTGGACGCCCTACGTAATTCCTGCCCGTCAGCGGGAGGTGGTTGTAGGTGGGCGCAGGTTTGACTGGACCCGATGTGGCAGTCAGCTCGATTGGGTCGATTGAGCACCTCGTGTGCGAGTGTTGCATATATTTATCAGAGTTTCCCCATTTGAGCATTCAGATAGAGGCATGGTAGCTGTAGAGTGTCTTCTGCTTCCTCTTTAAGTTTTACTGCATTAGTTATCTTTTGCCTCTAGTGGTCTTGGTGGGCAGATCGTCGGGCCTTGGCGATACCCACTGAGAACTCCCTTTTTGCGTAGTTCTCACGCCCGTCGGGGGTTTTTCCCCTTTTTGTCCTTTCTCTCCCTTGTTTTGCAGAGTCTTGGCGGGTGTTGCCGTTTCTGCGGTTGCTGTTCACGGTGAGGGAGTAGCGAGCTAGATCCTGACCCATTGGCGGGTAGCGGTACCCCCCCCCCCTTTTTGAGGAGATCTTCAGCATAGTCGGTAGATTAGTATTTATTTCCTCTTTGAGAGACTGTTGTAGTGAGGATATGATGTATTGAGAGCTGGTACACTGATGTTGTATTTGAGATATCTCCCTGTTGAGCTATGAGTTTTGTACTCGAGGTTATTATATGATCATCATTTTTGGGAGATGGACCTTGTTGTTTTATCTTCAGTTGTACAGTGGTTGATTTTATTCTACAGCAGTTTTATCTTTTAGCTCTGATATCTGTTAGCGGTAGCTCTTTTTGCAGGTAGGACGCTTCGCCTATGCGGGTTTGGCATAGGTGGCGGATCTGTTGGCGAGCCCGGGTCGCAGTTTCGACCTCGGGGCGTGACAGAGACGATATGCCCCAAAAAGTCCACCTCGCAGAGCCAGAACTCACACTTTTTGAGTTTGGCATATAGTTTCTGGTCCCGGAGGGTTTGAAGGACTAATCGTAGATGCTCCTCATGTTCCTCATCTGTGCGGGAGTAGACGAGGATGTCATCAATAAAGACCACTACGAATTGGTCCAAGAAGGGTTTAAACACCCCATTCATCATGTCCATGAACACCGCTGGGGCGTTGGTGAGCCCGAACGGCATTACTGTGAATTCGTAGTGGCCATAACGCGTCCGGAAAGCTGTTTTGGGGATATCTTCACCCCTAACTCTGAGCTGGTGATAGCCGGACTGCAGATCGATCTTTGAGAACACCGTTGCTCCTTGCAATTGATCAAACAAATCATCGATCCGCGGCAGGGGGTACTTGTTCTTTATTGTGACCTTGTTTATTTCCCGAGAATCTATGCACAAGCGAAGGCTTCCGTACTTCTTCCTTACGAACAGAACGGGTGCGTCCCATGACGGCACGCTCGGTTTCTCGCAGTCGACCAGCGTTTGATACTCAGTCAGCCAAACCCTTCCGAGTATCCCGTTCATGAGTTCTCATAGCGGCGACACCACTAGGTCCCGAATGTCGGATTGTTGGCACTAACCACAGCTCGAGCTGTTGGAGTTACGCAACCAACATACTTAAAGCGTACAAGACACAGCGCCCACGATCTCGACCGGACCCAGCCCACCTGGACGTTGGGTCTGATGTGGACCGCAACCCCACTCAACTTTATCGATTTCCTGGGCCCACAGTCACGAGGTAGGAGGTTGCCCCCCCTCCCCTTAACTCGCAAATACCCAAAATGCCAACACCAAAAACAACAGAGTCCCCTCTGCCTTATTTCACTAGAACTTACCCGCGCATGCAGGCTAGGGAGGGCTAAACTAAAAACCTAAGAGGGCTTCTCCTCCTAGCTAGAGTACATTTACCCCCTTAAAATGGAATTCGAGAAAGGAACAAGTGCAGGCGGGGAGAAAAGACTTTCCTCCTAACCACGCCGGGCAAGACGAGAAATAGGGGAGGGAAAGAGAGTCGGACAAGGGTAGGATGCTCAGGTGTAACCGGTACTCCTAATCGAAGAGGAAACAAAACGTTACCTGTTTTTACTCATTCCGGGACATCGCGTCCTCAGCTGGGGCAGCTCGGGGAGCCCGTCCACAACCTTTGGGCCAACGATGTACAGCATGGCGGGGCAGGGACCTGGTATCGTCATGATCTGCCATGTGCTGACTGCCGGGTAGGTCCTTCTTCGGGGCGGGGGTTGCAGCATTTTCTCGTTCCTCCGGTTGCGGCGCCGTGGTGGTAGTGGCTGGTCTGTGAGGGCATGAGGCGCGAGGGTGGCCCGGCTTGCCACATCTGAAACATTGGTCGTACCTCCAGGGGCAACTCGTCACTCGGTGCGTCCTCCCACAAATGACGCAAGGCCTTCATAGTGGTTCTGGTCCTTCCGTCGGTGCCTGCCCGATTTTTTGTTCTGCCCTTGGGCGTTTAGTTGCCCGGTTCCCATGAAAGGGGCCCCCCTCCGGACGGGGGTGGGGGTACCTCGGGCCTTGATATAGTCCGGGGTGTCCTCGCTGGGCACGTGCGTCGGCGAGCTCCCGCTCCACCCAGGTGGCCATGTTAACCGCCTCTTGAAAAGTGGGAAATCCTGCGGTAGGTATCCCACGAAGAGTATCACCTTTGGCGTCATGCTGAACATGGTTAGTACCCCCTAAATCCTGTGTCAGTAAGCACAAGCGCTCGGTGAGGGTAATCAATTGCCCAGCCACGTCGCGCAGCTGGTTGCGGAGTAAGCTGGTTGCGGAGTAAGAGGTTTGCTGTGGCTGCGGAGTCCATCCTGTCCATTTCAACGTTGACGATTGATGACCATGCCGGGCTGCTATCTGTGCACACAAAGAAGTCGCGTCGTTCCTAACGTTGCTGGCCTAGCACTTTGACCTACAAACGCACCGACAATAAATCCCCCCCCGTTTTCCCCACGCACACTCGCGGTCTAACGCACCTACACCTTGGTTATCTCCTGTTTCAATCGCTCGTGGCGTTATGCGCTGTGGACGTTGGTCACCAACTACTGTGGTTGAAGTCGTTTTCTCTGATACCATATAATCTGTCACGCCATGGAGGATTTGGGATAAGCGGAAAACGTATATATATTTTTTTCTCTTTTGAAAACAACCTCGCCTACCGGTGCACGTCAGACCCGCCACATATACAAATTCACTCTATAGACGGATAGAGTCTCCTTTGTATATGCACGGCGTTACATTAACAACATCTTCTTCAACCACACAGTCACAGTGAAAACAACGAAAGAGAGTAATAATATTGTTCACAACTGAAGTTTTCATTCACGAGATTAAGAGATGAGACTACGGGTTCACCAACGGTGTCCACACAACACCCAATTTTCCAAAGTGTTTACGTAAGTCTCTTTAGGGCGGCTACATCATTTAAAAGGATAAATCCAGGGGTTTACAAAGTAGTACCCACACGACACTTGGTTTTGGAAAGCATTTTCGAAACCCTTTTGTTCAGTTTAAAACATGTCGCACACAAGTTAGTAAGAAGCATAACAAAGATCGCATCACTAAAATAACTCTCAATCCAACATCCGGATTATTCCACAGCCAAGCAATTGATAACTTATTAACTAAATGAAAAGGAGATGAGATAACCCAAAGCAAGAATGACGGAATAAAGCCGCATATGACTAAAGTCCTCTAAACGCGACCTCACCATCGTCCCGGCTACCACCCCTAGTCGGACCTGTCACAGTGTGGGAAAATCAGTGACAAATAAAGTAGATGAACATAGCAAAAAAGAGTATTGGAAAGACAAACCGATACACCGGAGCATTCCGCTTTCTCCCTCATGAGTCACCGTATCCCCTATTTTAAATAATAGAACATCTGCGGGTGGCACCCCGCGAGGTGTCTGCCCACGCGGGCGCCGCCGCCCGTGGGTGGCGCCCCGTGCGGCACTCGGCCGCACGGCGCGCGCAACCCGCGGGTGGCGCCCCGCCCGGTTTCTGCCCGCGCGGGCGCCGCCGCCCGCGGGTGGCGCCCCGCGCTGCACGGGGCCGCGCGGCCCGCGCCACCTGCAGGTGGCGCCCGCGCGGCACCTGCCCGCGCGGGCGCCGCCGCCCACGGGTGGCGCCCCTCGCGGCACGGGGCCGCGCGGCGCGCGCCACCTGCGGGTGGCGCCCCTCGCAGCACGGGGCCGCGGGGCACGCGCCTCCTGCGGGTGGCGCCCGCGAGGCACCTGCCCGCGAGGGCGCCGCCGCCCGCGGCCCGCGCGCGCGCCGCTCGCGGCCCGCGCCCCGCGAGGCACAAGGCCGCGCAGCGCGCGCCACCTGCAGGCGGTGCCCCGCGCGGGTGCCACCATCCATGGATGGCGCCCCGCGCGGCGGCGGTGGCGGCAATGACGACGGCGACGGAGGCGGCGACGATGACTTAAGAAAAGACACGAAAAACCCCCAAACCACACCGTAAAATAAACTTCGCTTACCGCGATTCCGTCGGGGAAGACGATCCGCTCGCACTCCCGTTTCCAGCACGTTGATCGGGGCGATCGGACTCCTCCGCTTCCTTCCTCTCTCTTCTCGTTTTCCTCCGGTTAGGGTTTCGTTCTTTTCTTTTCTTTCTCTTTCTCTCCGGCTAGGGTTTATCTTTTGCAAAAAGCGGGATTTTCTCTTAGTACATACGAATAAAACCCACATCCGGTACTTATTAACTAATTAATAATTATTCAATTACACGGGATAATCCCACATTTCCTCGGAAAGCGTGCCGGATATTCTGCATGGATTTCGATCCGCGCTAAGTCATCGCGACCCTAAAAACCTTATTCCGGGAGGTCCCTAGGTCGGATTTCAGATCCGATCGCACCGTCGGTCATCGTTTTTCAAGCCCTTTCACAGAAAAATATGTTGGGTTATATGTAATAAGGATCTAAATAGGGGAAAAAACACCTAGAGGGGGGTGAATAGGTGTAAACGTATAAACACTCAAAAATCGTTGCGATAAAAACCCAATGCGGAAATAAAAAGTAACTCGCAAGATTTTTACGTGGAAAACTCCATCACCGGAGTAAAAAACCACGGGACCGATAACACGGCAGAAATCCACTAGAATTAAAACACGTACAAGGTGATTTACCGTACACACTTACGACTCAACCTTTTCCATACGCTCCTAGAGGATCTTCTCCGCTCGCTCCGCGACGCTTCTCGAATCCACGATCTGCGCCCAACGCCGAATCCACGGCGTCCAACGTCGAATCCACGACGTCCGACCGAGTCCACGGTCTTCACCCAATAGCACCCTTCGAATCCACGAATGTGCCTCGCTCCGAATCCACGAGAGCGGTTGAACCTTGAATCCACAGGGACACGCGAATCCACGCGCCGATTTTTGGGGTAAATCGTTGTTTTTGGTGGTGATGATCCGCCGAATACTTAGATCAAAGATAGATCAGAAATACCATCTAAGTATTCATTAGTTTGATTCAACTCAAGATGTGAGTATGAAAACCTAGAATCAAACTAATCAATATAGATGAAGAAACATAGAGTATTCTCTAATGATTTCCTTTCTTCTCTCTAGGTGGATCTAGAGCCGTATAAGATGATATATGAAAATGACGGCTATTTGGATTAACCCTAGAAAAAGAGTCATAGGGTCTATTTATAGGTTAGAAACCCTAGGAAGGAGATAAGAATCAAAAACCTAACATTTCTGGAAATTTTACGGACGGCGATCCGGATCGGATTAGCTGTGATCCGGATCGTCGTAACGAGTCAGGCAATTCCAGAAAAACGAAGGTTCGGGATCCGGATCGAAGTGCTTGATCCGGATCGTTCATACAGTTCACCAAACATCAACGTTCAGGATCCGGATTGCGAAGCCTGATCCGGATCGTTCAAGGAAGATGGTAAACTCAGTGTTCGGGATCCGGATCAAGAGAGGCTACGATCCGGATTGAACTGGTGTATGAACGAACCACCTTCGGGATCCGGATCGAACAACCTGATCCGGATCCTGAACATGTCCCAAGTCCAGTTTTTGATTTTTTATGCAATGAAAGATTCTTCCAAGTGTTTCTACACTACAAGAAGTATTCGGATCACACAAAATCTTTAGTTAAACATAGCTGATCTTTTTGAATTCTTCTTTCTTGAGATTGAGTTGAATGATCCAACTTTCTTCACCTTCAATCTTCAAGACTTGAGACTTTCACGAAACTACGCCAACTCAAATTCCGTAACAATCTCCCCCTTTGGCGGTTTCGTGACAAAACACAGATCCACTCAAGAAAATTCAAAAAGATATTTTTGTTGCTATCACCATACAACAAAAATTTACAATGGAGATCCGAAAATTTAAAAACATGAGATAAACTCCTAAAACAGACTCTAGACTTAGACATCTGTACTCTCTGCACAAAGAAATCATTCTTGACAAAAAGAGATCGTTAGATACTTCAAGAATATTTAGCATTCAAAACCTAGTACAGAGATAGAGTTTATCTGATCATCATGACATTTGAGAATTCAGATATGTAAGAGAATCATAGTCAAGAACCAACATATCTTCTACGCAATCAAAAACCAAATTTCATAAAGTGTTATTCCAACATCAACTTGTTAGTCATATTACATGCCCAAATAATTAGTCGAATAGTTAGTGGAGACATGCAACCAATCACTAGATAAAAACCAAAGTTGAAGTGATACTTACCTTGATGTATATAAAATTTTCACATCATCATTGTTCAATCATTCACATCATCATTGTTCAATCATTGTTCTGTTCTCAGTCATCATTGTACTTTGATGTTATACAAATCACATCATCATTCATTGTTCAAGTTCTCTAAACTCTCTCCCCCTTTTTGTCACAAACAAAGCCAAAATTACCAAAAGTGGAGAGAATCGTTAACAGTTCAAGTTGGAGAACTAAAGACTAAAACTAAAACTTAAAAACTTGCACAAAAGAAAGATCTAAACATATGCATAATAAACAGAAATTGGAAGGATACGGATTATTCAGACTCGTCTGAACTGATACAGCCGAGAATTTGGAATATCTTCTTTAATCGCTTGTTCATTGATGATTGATTCTTATTTACCTTCTTTATTTCTTCCTTTACCTCAATTAGTTCATTTGATATTCGTTCTTGCTCGTTGGAGAGCCTTCGCTGTTCTTTATAGATTGAGGTAACAGATGCATCATCATCAGAAGTTGATTGCGGTGCTTGTTGTGCCGGAGGTGCTGGTTGGACTGGAGGAGCTGCTGCCGGTGCAGAGGTTGTCGCTTGTTGTTTTTGTGCTCGTTGCCGGTGAGGAGGTATGAAGGGTTCATCTGGCTTCGTCGAGAGAGACTTTACAATTGTTGTCTCATTAATGGTGCCCAAACTGTACATGTATGAGCTTGCGCTTGTATCGACTTTAAACTTTCTAAGGATGCGCATGATAATCATTGGGTACGGCAGTCTTTCTATGGGATGAGAGTGTTCCACATACCGCGCCATCCTTGACCAAATGAGATAGGGAATATTCAAGTTTGCTCCCATCAATGCGGCCGGGTTTCCAAGAAGATAAAGGTATAACATTCTGTCCCATCGAAGAACCTTCGTATTCATGTTGGGAAGAATGTTGTAGCAGACAATGAAGTTTATATACCGATACTCTGGTCGAAGCTCTTTAGAGAAAACAGAATTTCCGGTCGACCGAGTATTTGGAAGACAAATTCCATTAAGTACAGCTCTCCAGGAGTTGTCGTTGAAGCTTTGAGTTTTTAGGTAATGGAGTCCATCAGCTCTGGCTGTCATACCTAGCACAACTCCAATCAGCTGGGGTGTGACTTTGATTTTGATATTTTTAACCAAAGTGTGAAATTCTCGACGTCCATCCTCGTGATCAATCAGACTTGCAGCGTTCTGATAAAACATTCGAACTGAGTGTGGACAGTACCCAGTAGTCTCAGGGAAGTTGCAAATTTGAGCAAGACCAACTTGGTCAAACAAAGTCCCAAAAGCTACAGATCGTTCCTTCATTGGTTTGACATTGACATGTCTCTCGCCAATGCATTCCCTCTTCTCAAAATCCTTGATTCTTTCGGAGCTGATGAAGTCTTGTGGAGGAGGCTGCCTAGCAACTGGTTCCTCAATGGTAATTCCCTGAGCACTGCCTCTTTTTCTTGCACCGGTTTTTCTTTTTGTTCCAATTGGACTTGGTTCCATAGGGGCTTTTCCTTTTTCAGCTGCAGTAGGCTTTGAAGCTTCAGTAGTTGTTTTCCCTTTGGAGACAATGGGAGCAGCTTGCTCGATTTCGATGTTATCCCAGTCGATCGACTCCGTCTCTGATTCAGTGTCGGAATCATCCTTGGTCTTCTTCGCTTTCTTAGCCTTCTTAGGCTTGACAGTATCCTTGGTATGAACCATGGCAGCAAGTAGGAAAACAATCCAAGTGATCACCATTTTGATTGCTAGTGAGAAATGTATCCTGTGAAGATCAACTCAAGAACACATGAAAAATTGTTAATTTTCAAAAAGTTGGAAAAATTGTACCCAAACAATCATAATCATGTAGAGAGACTAAGAATCAAATTAGTTTTGCAAAAGGACTTTTAAAAATAGATCAATTGCATGATTTTCGAAAATCCTCATTATATGCCCTAAAACCGAAAGTTTAGAAATCGAAGCCTAAAAATCCGTTAATCAGGAGAATACCTAGCATATAATCAAAACTAATCTACCCAGAGTTCTTATTTCAAAAGAAATTTGATCAAAAACCATCCACAAACAAAATTGATCCAAGAATTTCATCACGTTTGAGGAGGAATAGAGAAAAAACGGTGAAAAACCGAGATTTTGATCAATAAAACTTACTTGGAGTTGAAGAACTTGAGTTTGAAGGCTTCCAGGAAGGATGAAATCTAGAGAGAGAGGCTCTGGAAACTTAGGAACAAAAGATTGGAGTAAAAGAAATCAAAACCCTTTTGTTCTTTATAAAACCCTAGCCGCGATCCGGATCAGTTCATGATTGCGATCCGGATCGGCTACCCGCAGTGAGACACTGCGTTCGGGATCCGGATCGGCAGGTCCAATCCGGATCGTCAGCCCGCAGAAGAATACCTGCGTTCGGGATCCGGATCATCTTGCCCGATCCGGATCGGCTCCAACTTTTTCTTTAGAAAATTTCAGAGAAATTCAAGAAAAACCAGAAAAAGATTGTAAGCACAAATGTGTATCAACTTTAAACAGAAATCATCGTTTCATACAACAAGAATTAGATTATGCCAAATCTATCAATAATATCCAAAAATGAAACGAGAATTTACAAAAATTAAATCCCTTAAAGTTGAACACCTTCAATTACATCTAACTTGATCTTATGAGTAATGCCTTTATCAAATCATCAATTCAGTAAAGAAAATGAAATACAAAGATCAATAGATGTTTGAAATCCCAAATATAGTAGATAATGTATCTAGACAATCTGTTGAAGAGAGTGGCTCTTTGAGCATCTTTCTTTAAAAACCCACCTTATACCAACCTTGAAATATGACGGAGTCAAGTATTTCAACATGCATTTTACATAATCAAAAATTTGAACAACCATGCTTGGTATACATGTGGTAGCTGCACACAATACTCGGACGACCGAGGTGGTAGCTCTTTCCTCCATGTGGTGGTAGTTTTCACACTCCTCATTGGGATGTAACTCTTTCTACATCTTTTGAGCATTTTACATTTCTTTGACTCCCCCTCAATTGGCTATCAATTATTTAAGATATAAAGTATTCAACCAAAAATTGATCTCGATTTCATACTCGACTAAACAGTCAAATAAGATAATGACTATACCAAGAGATCATTGAGAGAGAGAAATTGACTTTGATCACTCAGAAGATGATTTAATTAACATAAATGATCATTGCAACAGTGAAATATTATGATGGCGAAAGCATAATAAATTTCTAAATGTGCGAAAAGATGCAATTAAAGTCAATTATGATCTATGCTCAATTAATGTCCTATGTACAAACATAGATAATGAACAAAACAAAAACAAAGACAAAACCTATCCTAAGCAAAGGTTTCAAAAAGAAGTTTATTTCAAGGAAAGCATTCCAATTGCTTTTCGCAAATGAATAAAACGTTTTTGATCCAAAGGTTTTGTTAGAATGTCAGCTAATTGATCCTCAGTTGAAATATATGAAAGTTGAAGAGTATTTGATTCAACTAGCTCTCTAAGAAAATGATATCTAAGTTCAATATGTTTTGTTCTAGAGTGCAACACAGGGTTTTTAGAAATGTTGATTGCACTTGTGTTGTCACATAGAATTGTTACCGAAGATGCTGAAATCCGGAAGTCGCTCAATACGCTTTTCATCCAAATGAGTTGAGTTGAGCAACTTCCAGCTGAAATGTATTCCGCTTCGGCAGTCGAGAGTGCTATGCAATTCTGCTTTTTACTGTGCCATGCAACAAGGAAATGGCCAAGATAGAAGCATGCACCACTCGTGCTTTTCCGATCATCCACTGATCCTGCCCAATCGGTATCTGAGTATCCAACAATGTCCAAACTTGTTCCCATAGGATACCAAATTTCGAAATTAATTGATCCTTTGATATACCGGATGATCCTTTTCACCGCTTTCAGGTGAACCTCCTTTGGTGCAGATTGATATCTCGCGCAGATCCCAACACCAAAAGATATATCCGGGCGACTAGCCGTGAGGTAAAGTAGACTTCCAATCATACTTCGATACAGTTTCTCGTCTACATTCTCACTTTGTGATTCACTTCCAAGTCCCTTGTGGCTAGTTCCCATTGGAGTCGGAAAATCCTTCAAATTTTCAAGATCAAACTTTTTAACCAACTCCATTGCATACTTGGATTGACTCAAGTGAATACCTTCATCATTTTGTTTAATTTGCAATCCAAGGAAATAAGTCAATTCGCCCATCATGGACATCTCAAATTCGCTTTCCATGGTCTCCGCGAATTTAGAAGCATCATTATCTCTTGTTGCGCCAAATACAATGTCATCGACATAGATTTGTGCTACAATGAAATTGTTTTGATAATGCTTCACAAAGAGAGTCCTATCAGCTCCCCCTCGAGTGTAGCCCTTCTCCAAAAGGTGCTTTGTCAACCTTTCGTACCATGCTCGCGGTGCTTGTTTCAGACCGTAAAGAGCCTTTTTCAAACGAAAAATATGGTTAGGTTGTTTATGGTCTACAAAACCTTTCGGTTGAGCCACATAAACTTCCTCATTTAAAAACCCATTTAGAAATGCGCTCTTAACGTCCATTTGAAATAATTTGATTTTAAAATGACAAGCAATAGCAAACAGTATACGAATGGACTTGAGTCTAGCTACAGGGGCGAATGTTTCGTCAAAGTCTATACCTTCTACTTGAGAGTAGCCTTGAGCAACTAATCGTGCCTTGTTCCTGATGATAGTACCATCCTCATTTTTCTTGTTCTTGAAGATCCATTTGGTACCTATCACATTGTGTTGCTGTGGAGGCTTCGTTAATTCCCAGACTTTGTTTCGCTCAAATTGATGGAGCTCTTCCTGCATTGCTTTAATCCAGTAGTCATCCTGAAGAGCTTCATCTATGTTCTTTGGTTCGATTAAAGATACGTAGCAAGCGAATCCACAAACCAACTGCCTCCGAGTTCTAACTCCTTCTTGTGGATCTCCAATAATATTCGATTCCGGATGATCCTTGGAGATTCGTAGCGTTTGTTGAAACGGAGTACTCGGAGATATATGAGATGATTCCTGCACATTAGATAAACTTGAAGAACCATTAGATGCATCATTAATATTGGAAGTATTATTATGAGAAGATGCAACAGCAGGAGTATCATCATCTAGAGAAATATCGAGGGTAGATTTTTCAGATGCAAAGTGAAAAGCTTCATCTACTTTAACATTTATAGATTCTACGATCGTCTTAGATTCCAAGTTAAATACTCGATATGCTCTACTATTAGTAGAATACCCCAAGAAAATCCCTTCGTCACTTCGTGAGTCAAACTTTCCAAGGTTTTCACGGTCACGTAAAATGTAACACCGACTCCCGAAGATGCGAAAATATTTGATGTTGGGTTTTCTACCACACCATAGTTCATATGGTGTATTTAACGTTCCCGGGCGCAAGAACACTCGATTAATGACATAGACAGCGGTGTTCACAGCTTCAGCCCAAAAATGTAGCGGTAAATTCCGGCTATGAAGCATCAGACGCGCCATCTCTTGAACAACCCTGTTCTTGCGCTCGACAACACCATTCTGTTGAGGTGTATAGGGTGCAGAGAATTCATGCTTAATACCGTTTGAAGTACAAAAGTCAATGAATTTTGAATTAATGAATTCTCCACCTCTATCACTTCTAACACGAATGATCTTTTCATTCTTTTCAATCATAATACGAAGGCAGATCTCGTGAAAAGAATCAAAAGTATCAGCTTTCTCTTTTAAAAATGCTACCCAAGAAAACCGAGAGAAATCATCAACCAATAAAAAAATATACCATTTACCTCCCAAAGATGGTTGACGGGTCGGCCCCATTAAGTCCATGTGCAAAAGTTCCAAGGGCTGTTTTGTAGCAACGTGGTTCAAGTTCTTGTGTGCAGTCCTAGACTGTTTTCCCTTTTGGCAACCACCACACACAACGTTTTGTTTAAATAAAAGTTTTGGAACCCCCTTGACCACGTCCTTGTTTGAAATTCTAGTAAGTTCCTTAAAATTTAAGTGACCTAGCCTTTCATGCCAAAGAGTTTCATTATTCAAAGTGGCTAAGTTACAATTTTCAGAAAATTTATTAGGAACAACATAACAATTGTTTTCAGATCTAACCCCTTTTAAAAAGAAGACATGGTCCTTATCAGTTACAACGCATTCAACAGATGAAAAGTTAACTGAAAAACCATTGTCGCAAAGTTGACTTATGCTTATGAGGTTAGTCTTAAGACCATCAACAAATAAGACGTTTTTCAAAATCGGGCCATCTGGAATAGCTACCGTCCCTTTTCCAACAATTTTGGAAGATCGACCGTCTCCGAAAACAACAAGTCCTCCGGAGATTTTCTCAAGATTTTGAAAACTATTTTTGTCACCGGTCATGTGACGGGAACAACCGCTATCCAGATACCAAGACGAACTATCATATGCATGCAAGGAAACATTGGTAACAAGACAAGGAAAAATTTCACCTTTGCGCACCCAAACCCTTTTGAAGTGCGTCGGTAATGGTCGTGAGGTTATTCTCCTAGGTGAAGGCGTCTTGTCAGATCGATTGCCGCTCCTTGATGATGTCGTCTTGCGCGGTGAGCTACCAAGGCTCTTTTCTTTTGAAAGGTTTTGCTTTGATTTCCGGGGAGGCGCCTTTTTGGTAGTCGTTGCAAGAGGTGATTGAGGTGAGCGTTTGACTCCCGTCTTGCAATATCTTCTTATGTGCCCTGAAACACCACAACGAAAACATACCTTAGATCTTGACGATCCCAAAGAGGATGAAGTTGGTTTGTTATCGTTGTTTGTCTTGAATTCCGGTGTCGGAGGAGGAGATACCGACTGAGGCACAAAAACTATCCCACTCGAACTTGGACTGTTTCCAGTTTGAGTGTATCCGAGGCCGAACCGATTTGATTGACCAAGACCAAGAAGTCTATCCAACTTACTCCTTCCTGAAGAGAATCGCTGTAAGTCATCCTTGAGTTGGAAAATGGTCTTTGTCATTTCCAGGTTATCCTGTCGAGCCTCGTTGTAGAGCTTTGAGAAGTGATTCGCTTTATCCACCAGATTTGTATGTTCCTTCTCAAAACGCTCATTGGACTCTTGAAGGGAAACATTTACTTTTATCAGATTTTCCCTTTCCACTTCAAGAGCGTTTGAGAGAGAAGTTGCTCTTTTTGCTTCTTCTTCGAGATCATGCACTCTCCCTCTCAAACTCTTGTTTTGCTTAGCCACTTTCTTTGAATCCCTCAAAAGTCTGTGGTAGGCTAAAGCAAAATCTTCACCTTCCGAATCATCCAATTCATTGTCCGTTGCATTCTTTTCAACAGTGGAGTTGGACAACGACTCGGATGTACTTGCCATAAAGCACATGAAGGGTGAAGATACGGACGCGTGGAATGCCGTGGAGCTCTTTTCTTCATCACTCGAAGACGACTCATTTGATGTTGAGTTGTCATCCCAAGTGACGACTTGCATCGCCTTCTTCTTTGCCGGATACTTGTTGGGACACTCCGTTGCAATGTGGTCGTAGGCTCGACATTTGAAGCATTGTAGTTGTCCCTCTGAACTTTTCTTATCCTTTGAGAAGTTCTCTTGCTTTCTTGACTTGTAACTTGAAGTACCCTTGCCTTTGATCGACTTTCCGAAGGATGGAGATTTACTTGAATTACCCCTTCGAAAGTTGCGGCGAAACTTCCTTGTCAAGAGAGCGAGCTGCTTCTCAAATTCCTCCATAGAAAGGTTCTCGTCATCGTCTGAGGAGGATGTATCCGCGTCTTCTTCCTTAGTTGTTTTCAACGCATAACCTGAAGACTTAGAAGAGGATGCTTTTTCAGAAGAATTGTTAGTAGTAAATGTCATTTCATAAGTTTGTAATGCACCAACTAATTCTTCTACACGTATTTCGTCCGGGTGTTTAATAGTTTCAATGGCTGTAACCTTTGGGCGAAATCGTTCAGGAAGAGTTCTTAAGATCTTTCTTACAATCTTAAATTCTGGAATCTTCTCTCCCAGGTTAGCACATGAGTTTACGATGTCTTGCAATCGTGTATAGTAGTCCGTGAAAGATTCATTTTCTGCCATCAAGATAGAGTCAAACTTGCTCGTAAGCATTTGCAGTTTCTGAATCTTCACGAGGTTAGTTCCCTCATGTGTAACCTGAAGAACATCCCAGATTTCTTTCGCAGTCTCACATGCTGAGACGCGAGAGAACTCAGTTTGAGATAAGGCATTAAAGATAGCATTAATTCCCTTGCCATTGTAAGAAGATGAGTCTAACTCTTCCTTGGTCCATTTCGACCTAGGTTTTAAGGTGTGGACATCACCAATAAATTCAGTTGGATTAGACCATCCTAATTCAATTGATTGCCACACCCGTTCGTCGATGGAAACTAAAAAGGCTTTCATCCGCACTTTCCAGTACGCATAATTTGTTCCATCGAAGAACGGGGGTCGGTTGATGTTTCCACCTTCAACCATTGTTTACAACCCTATTCCCGCTCTGATACCACTTGTTGGGTTATATGTAATAAGGATCTAAATAGGGGAAAAAACACCTAGAGGGGGGTGAATAGGTGTAAACGTATAAACACTCAAAAATCGTTGCGATAAAAACCCAATGCGGAAATAAAAAATAACTCGCAAGATTTTTACGTGGAAAACTCCATCACCGGAGTAAAAAACCACGGGACCGATAACACGGCAGAAATCCACTAGAATTAAAACACGTACAAGGTGATTTACCGTACACACTTACGACTCAACCTTTTCCATACGCTCCTAGAGGATCTTCTCCGCTCGCTCCGCGACGCTTCTCGAATCCACGATCTGCGCCCAACGCCGAATCCATGGCGTCCAACGTCGAATCCACGACGTCCGACCGAGTCCACGGTCTTCACCCAATAGCACCCTTCGAATCCACGAATGTGCCTCGCTCCGAATCCACGAGAGCGGTTGAACCTTGAATCCACAAGGACACGCGAATCCACGCGCCGATTTTTGGGGTAAATCGTTGTTTTTGGTGGTGATGATCCGCCGAATACTTAGATCAAAGATAGATCGGAAATACCATCTAAGTATTCATTAGTTTGATTCAACTCAAGATGTGAGTATGAAAATCTAGAATCAAACTAATCAATATAGATGAAGAAACATAGAGTATTCTCTAATGATTTCCTTTCTTCTCTATAGGTGGATCTAGAGCCGTATAAGATGATATATGAAAATGACGGCTATTTGGATTAACCCTAGAAAAAGAGTCATAGGGTCTATTTATAGGTTAGAAACCCTAGGAAGGAGATAAGAATCAAAAACCTAACATTTCTGGAAATTTTACGGACGGCGATCCGGATCGGATTAGCTGTGATCCGGATCGTCGTAACGAGTCAGGCAATTCCAGAAAAACGAAGGTTCGGGATCCGGATCGAAGTGCTTGATCCGGATCGTTCATATAGTTCACCAAACATCAACGTTCGGGATCCGGATTGCGAAGCCTGATCCGGATCGTTCAAGGAAGATGGTAAACTCAGTGTTCGGGATCCGGATCAAGAAAGGCTACGATCCGGATTGAACTTGTGTATGAACGAACCACCTTCGGGATCCGGATCGAACAACCTGATCCGGATCCTGAACATGTCCCAAGTCCAGTTTTTGATTTTTTATGCAATGAAAGATTCTTCCAAGTGTTTCTACACTACAAGAAGTATTCGGATTACACAAAATCTTTAGTTAAACATACCTGATCCTTTTGAATTCTTCTTTCTTGAGATTGAGTTGAATGATCCAACTTTCTTCACCTTCAATCTTCAAAACTTGAGACTTTCACGAAACTACGCCAACTCAAATTCCGTAACAAAATACCCGTGCAGCACGACAGTCATCTTAAGGAAACTCGATAATTCAGTTTTCCTAATAAATACTTTATTAGCAGGAGGGTAAAATATTACACGAAAAGTCATGACATTATATGAAGTGATCAAATTGTCAATCAACAATCGAAGACTCGGAGAAGATTCAACATGAGCTCAAGTTGACACTCAGGTATGATTAATTTAATCATGGTGATTTAAGTACATTTACAATCTTTGGAATCAGGAATTTATTGAAACTCGGTTTATACATGGTTTTGGGAACTTGGTTTTTAACTCACAACTTATTTTAAGTTTGGATTCCGGTACATGGTTTGTTTTTGATAAAGTTTATCTTGGAAAAATTTGTTTTTATATTGAGTACCGGAACCCCACTTTAAGTTCCTCAAACCCGACACAGGATTTTCTGGAATCTTCATTGAGTACCGGAACCCATCTTGGAGTACCGGAACACAATAGGAAAATCTGTGTTTTGCGTCATTGAGTACCGGAACCCAACTTTGGGCACCGGTACACAATGTCATGTCGTGATAAGAATGCTAAACCGACTTTGATTGATTTCCAAAGGTAATAAATAGATACTTAGGGTTTCTCAAGAGGTACCGACCAATCCAGAAACACTTGAGAACAACCCTAGAGGCTAGGTTTTTATCGTTCTTCTCTTTAGCCTCTTTTAGGTCAATTCGATGGTTCTTCCAAGACATGCTTTTGTCGAATTGATCTAAACTTCTCTTAGAAATTTCTCCCATGGATCTTTAATGATAATCTAAGCAAAGGATCACCATCGAAGTCTATATTTTCATATCGGCTGAATTTGCGTCGTGGATTCGACGTGGCATCGTGGATTTGATGTGTTGAAGGCGTTTCATGGATTCGAAATGTATGCTCGTAGATTCAAGTGGTGCTCGTGGATTCGAGTGGCATTCGTGGATTCGAACGTGTGCAGTGGACGTTCGATTGGTGGAGCGCAAGATCCGAAGAACTTAAAGGAGGGGTTTGAGTCCGTGGAGTCGGTAATCACCTCGTTATTCTTCTTTTCTTAGTGGATTGTTATTGCGTGTTGGTCCCGTGGTTTTTCTCCTGGATTGGAGTTTCCACGTAAATCTCGGTGTGCTGTTTTTATTTTTCGCATTGGTTTTTATTTTGCACTGAGATTCGATTTTTGAATATTACACCTTTTCACCCCCCCCCTCTAGGTGTTTGATAGAACCTATTTAGATCCTTATGGATCCTTAAAAACCAACAATTGGTATCAGAGCGGATTTTAGGTTTTTCTATCATGTCGGATGAAGGTGGTAATATTAGTAGACCTCCTCTTTTCGATGGGACCAATTATGCCTATTGGAAAGTCCGGATGAGAGCTTTTCTCATCGCAATTGATGAGCGGGTATGGCAAACCGTGGAATACGGTTGGGTGCATCCAATTGAGGAAGTGGAAAATTCTACTACCCCAAAACCTCTCTATAGATGGTCCAGAGAGGAGATCGAAAAATCTTCTTACAACGGGAAAGGTATGAACGCTTTATATAATTCTCTTTACTCGATCGAGTTTACATGTATTTCCGCGTGTGAAACTGCAAAGGAGATTTGGGATATTCTTAAAATTACACATGAGGGTACTAATCTAGTAAAAATTTAAAAGCTCCAGATGCTTACAAGTCAATTTGACTCTATTCATATGGATGAGCATGAATTGTTTACTCATTATTACACTAGACTTCAAGATATAATCAATACATGTGCTAATTTAGGAGAAAAGATTCCGGAGTCAAAAGTTGTAAGAAAGATTCTTCGGACTCTTCCGGAACGATTTAGGGCAAAGGTTGCCGCCATTGAAACCGTCAGTCATCCAGATGACATGAGAGTAGAGGAATTAGTAGGTGCTTTACAAACATATGAAATAACTTTTCCTACTAATCAAGTTTCTTCCAAGTCTTCTTCTAAGCTTACAGGTATTACATTCAAATCAACGAAGGAAGAAGATAGCAATACAAGTTCCGACGATGAAATCTCTTTTGCCGATTTTGAAGAACAACTCGCGCGGATCACGAAGAAATTTCGTCGGAATTTTCGGAAGAATCGAACCGAAAGATCTTCATCCTCGAAACCATCTAAAGGATCATCGGGTTCTAAATCCTCTAAACTCAAAAGCTTTGCAAAACCTTCTAAAGAAAAAGAAAAAGATGAATTCGAAGGGGAAATCCAATGCTACAGATGCAAAGGCTACGGCCATATTTCAACGGATTGTCCTTCTAAGAAATCAAATAAAAAGAAGGCTTTGCAAGCAACTACTTGGGACGATTCGACTTCCGATGAATCGGCCTCAAGTAAAGAGGAAAAGGATAAAGTTGTTGCTTTTCATGCTTCTCAAATTCCCTCCTCTAATTTTTGCTTGTCATCTTTAATCACTGACTCTACCTCTTTGATTTTGCATGAAACATCGACATCCGACGGAGAATCGTCAATTGAGAGGGAGTCGGACGAAGAAGAACTCGTTGAGGCATATCAACAACTTCTTACGGAATCAAAGAAGATGGCCAAGCATATCAAGAAGTTGAGGAAGCAACGACTTGAGGTTCAGGACGAGAATCGTGCTTTAAAGATCAAACTTAATGATCTCGAGGAGGAACGAGAACTTTTATTGGATAATGATAAAATCCTCCAAGAAAAGCTACACCAATCGGAAACAATCGTTAAATCACATATGGACAATATTGGTTTTCTAGAGAAGCAATTCAAGGAAATTCATGAAGCCAACCAAGGTTTGATCAAGCAAGTTCATTAACTCAAATCCGACATACAAAAACTTTCAACCGGTTCCAAGAAACTTGAGGGTATGTCCGGATTAGGTCAAACAAGCAAGATTGGCTTGGGATACAAAAAGAAACAAGTTGAGAAGGCTTCAAGTTCCACAACTACATTAAAAGGAAGAACTTGTCACCAATGTGGACTTGAAGGACACTTGAAGAAGACGTGCCCGAAAAAGAGAAAGAAGAATTCTTCAGCAACTTCATCTACGGAGCGGACTCAACGAATTCAAAAGACACATCAATTCAATGGAGCTCCCTCAATCCACCAATGGTTCGAGCCACAACATCGATCATTCAAGTGGATCATTGCAACGCAAAGACCTAAGGTGGACCAACAGTCAAAGCTATCAACCCCCGGCCACAATGAATCAAGACAACCCAAAATTCGACGATTTTGGATTCGGAATGGTGATATCTTTCCTTGTCTTAAGTTCTAAATAGTTTTTGACTGTATGTAATGCTTTGATTGGTTTTCTCTTCATATTTTTCTTGATCTTTGCATTACATGATTTCAATGCTTTTCGTTTTTATTTATGTTTTGTTTTCAAACAAAAGGGTTTTAACGAACGAGTGCATTGAATACGAAAAGGGATTACTTTCTTTCACTCCTAATTAATTTCATATTAATGATCAACTTTACTCCATAATCATAATCTTTGAAGATATTCCATTATAGGAGTTTTTGATCGTTATATTCATCAAATTTTAGTAATCATGTGTGATCTTAAGGTGCTTAACCTATCTCGGTTGTGTGAATTCATTGTGATAGACATCAGACAACCAATAGACTAAAATTTGGGATTTAATTCTTTCACATAAGAGATTGTATTTTTTTAAGGGTAAATAAATAAGATGTAAAAGATGTGGAAAGAGTTACATCTGAAAGGAGTGTGAAAACTACCACCACAAGTTGGAAAGAGCTGCCACCTCGGTCGTCCGGTTTGTGTGTGAAGCTACCACATGTTTTGGATGCTTGAAAAATATTTTTGAAATTTTTTAGTTGAAACTTTCGGAGATTCATATTCAAATTTACTATATTTTTGAACAATCTCCTGGTTGGTATAAGGTGGGATAGTTGAAAGATGCTCAAAGAGCCACCTTTAGGTATTTTGGTGCTTATCTCAAATTTGAAAGGGTAAAAATCAAATTGATGTCATTTGGAAATCTCTGTAAGTCATCTTTGTAAATCTGTTACATCTTGATAGAGTTTGGATCTCTAGATTATTTTTGATGACTTGTGTTTGACGTATATAATATAAAAAACGGTTTATAATGTTTTATCTTTGTTTTTCATGATTTTGGAGTAAATCTTTTAAATTTTTGTAAAATTAATTGGATTGAGTGGCATCTGTGTGATCTCACAATTTTCAAGCACTTAAATTGATTTTCTTGATTGTTTGCAAATCTGTATTTCAAAGATTTCAAAATCTGGATTTGTTTCAAGAAAATATTTGATTTTTGCTCTGGAGTACCGATACTCATCTTTCAGTACCGGAACCAAAAATCCGGATCAGAAAATTCAATCCGGATCCCGAACTGAAATTTTTTAGATTTTTCACTTCGGTACCAGTACTCTCTTTTTGGTACCGGACCTAAATACTCGGATCCGGATCAGCCCTGTTCAATCCGGAACCCGAACGGGAGTTTTACAGATTTTGTATTGAGTATCGGTACGCGCCTTCGAGTACCGGTACGCGATCTGCGGATTTCTTAAATACCGGAACTGAGGTGTTTTTATTCACTCCTCTCTTTGCAAAAACACTCATTCTCTCTCTCTAAAGGATTTCTAAGGTGTTTTTCTTCAAGTTCAAGGGATTTCTTGCTTAGATTTGTAAGATCTTTCATCAATCTTGCTCTTTTTGTTTCAAAACCCTAGTTTTTAGATTTTGATGATTTATTTAGGGATTTTTGAGTTGATCTCTATTTCTAATGAAATCTCTTGCATATATCACTGTATTCTCTTGATTAGAACATAAATGATTGCTTTCTATGTAACTAGATTCATGTTTCCATGCTTACTATGCTTGAATCTATCATTTACACATGTTCTTGACATCAAGAAATTTGAAAATTAGGGGGGCTTTCATGTAAATTGATTTTGAATGTTAAATCATCAAATGCCACATGTTTAGAATGTTTTTTAAACATGTTTAAGCCTTCATATTCGATCAAATCATAGTGCATTATGTTCTTTGCAGGATAATGGCATTTTCTTGGCTTCTTGCACTTGTGATTTTGATGGCCACTGGAATTGGACGTGGCCGTGGACGTGGAAAGAAGAAAGCTACAAAACGATCACGTGATGAAGGATCGTCAAGCTCTGAATCTGAACACTCATCGGATTATGAGGAAGAATCTATAAAAGGAAAGGGAAAAGCACCAATGACTTCAAGGAAAAAGAAAGGTGCGGATTCTCCTCCGCGAAGATGTACCGGTGGACCGGTAATACGCGAGCTGTCACGCCCCGGGGTCGAACTGCGACCCGGGATCGCCAACAGATCTGCCGTCTGTGCGGAAACTGCCGCACAGACGAAGCGTCTACCCTGCGAAAGATCTATAGCTAAACATGTATCAGAGATGAAAAAGAACTAACAGCTATAGAAATCCACTGAACATCTGATATAAATAAAATCCTCAGTACAAGTCTCAGACCACTATAAAAAGTAAATACAATCCTCACTGATATCTCAGAATGTCCAGTACAAAAGTGGAAACATAAAATATACCGGGTACATCTACCTCAGACTCTCAATGCTGGTAAGGAACTATCGGCCGCGTCCTCACCTCGATCTGCTGTCTCCGCGCGAACCAAGCCGGAACAGCTCCCTCAAACCTGTCATCGCAGCGGGTGTGAGATCTACTGCAGAAGGCAGATCTCAGTGGGTACCGTCCTAATATCTACGGTATGCCCACCAAGTCTACTGGAGGCAAAAACAGATAGGTATGCAGATAGATAGATAAAGGGTAAGCTGAAAGAAAACTAAAAACGTCTCGATCATAAAGCTCAAGAAACTCTACCAATAATATGATATACATACACCCTCTACTGCTAAGATGCCTCAGTATCAATGCTCAAAGGAATGAACCCATCTATGAACATAATATGTAACTGCCCGCTCATATCACCCAAAACTCAAAGACTGCCAAAACTGGCTCAGTCCAGCCTGCGCCAGTCATCTAGGAACGCACCTGCCCACTACCACACATCCACATGAGGACGGGATTTACGTGGTGCGTCCTGTCCGACTATCTCAAACTCACTCAAGTAACCACCTGGTAACTCGGCCAGGGGCATGTAACCCACCTGGTAACTCGGCCAGGGGCATGTAACCCACCTGGTAACTCGGCCAGGGACATCAACACATCTACGCATCCGGAGCGTGACCCGAGGGGAGCGACCCCACCGAGTATCAAGCATGTCTCAACTGTCTCAGCAAGCGGCAAATGCAGGCTATAATCCACGATCAAACAGATCGGCAACTCGATGCTCAAAAGTACAACTCAGTCGGAAAAGACTCCTCGACTCAAACAGGAAAAGCCCAAATCCTCACATGATCTGTCGGAGAACCCTCAACGACTCAATCTAATAATGCACAACCCATGGCTAAGTCGGGAAACCTCCACGACTCGATATGCCAGAACCCCAAACTCTCAAGCTAAGTCGGAGATCCACCTCAACGACTAAATCAGAAAAACACAATCTAGAACAATCACCCCAATCCCCACAAGGAAGCTCAACTCACATGACACTAGAACTCAACACACATGCTCTAAAAATCCACTCGGCCCCCCGGCACGAGTATACACGCACCCTGAACCTATGCCATACCTTTGGCAACTCATAATTTAAAAACCATCTTTGAAAACATTGGTTTTCCCTTAAAACGGGTTTCTCAATTTTTAAAACGGTTCAGGTGCAATTATGATGCAACCAAAGCATGAAACCTAGTGTCATATAATATTAGGAGTCTACTAAAAATAATCCGGAGTTCCAATAAATTTTACAGAAAATTTCAGGCAACTATCAGATTTAAAATAGTGAAAAATAGCATGATAAACATGATCAACTTGCATTCAATAGCATTAAAGGGCATTCCATAAATTTTGGAGAAATTCCAACCCACCTGGAACGCTTTCCGCAAGCTTACGCTGAAGTCAGGGAAGCGCCGAACCCCCAAACGGAAGAAAAACTGAAAACCGCTACTCGCGCGCGCACCCTGCCGCGAAACACGGAAAATCCTCGGAAGCCGAAATAATTTCCCCTCAAGGCCTCACAAAACTGCACACGCTCTGGCTCACACTGTCAGCTGATGGCAAACGAAGTACCCACATGATCCTTTACAAGGTCCAAAGAACGCACCAAAATAAATTCCATAAAGCCCATATCTGCTCACAGCATACACTAAGTTCTCCTTTACAACAACACATTTAAATACAAGTTCACAACACACACAACACCCATAGCCAACAACCTGCTCTCATTAGGCTCACAGCACACTAAAGGTTCCACACACAACACACTCCATGTCTCCTCTACACACACACAATATCCCCAGGCAACAAGCAGCACACTATACCTCATAAACACCCACCGCAGGACACACACAAACATTGCAGCACCAACACGTCTGCACACTCCAAGGTTCCAGCATAAAAAATAAATCCCACACACACACTCCCTTCAATTCACAGCACGGTACTAGCAGGCAACCCTCACGGCTCCGCGCAGCGCAAGCCTCCCGCACGGCCAGCGGCCCAACCTGCAAGAAAAACAAGAAAAGGAGAGAAAACCCACCATCAGCCATGCACTGCCAAAAGCGCGCGTCTGACGGCAAAGAAAATAGCCTCGGTCGACGAAAACGCAGTGCGCGCCCCCACGCGAAAGCTCCCCGTGCCTTAGCTGCATCGCGCTGCACGGCCGCTGCTGCCGCTGCGCTGCCGCCGCTGCCGTACGGAGCCTGGGCTTGCCGCGTGGCCCCTGGGCCTGCCGCGCGGCGCCCGCCCGCGCAGCGCCCATGCCGCTGCGCGGCGTCCGTAGCGGCCCCCGCGCGCGCCCTGCCGCGGGCACCTGCTGCGCGCGCCCCCAACGCGCGCGCAGCACCGTTGCCTGCTGCGCGCGGCGCCTATGGGCGCCCGCGCAGCACCAAGGCCGGCCGCGCGCGGCGCCTTTGCGCTCCCGCGCGACTCCCTGCTGCGGCCACCCCACACACTAATGGACAACAAGTCCACACAACACAACTCCAAATCAAAACTCAAAAATCCAAGCTCTCATTCTTCGAAAAAAAAACTGCACTTACCTTGACGGAGGCTCGACGCGCGCGCGCTCCGCTCGCACCACAGCTACAAGCAGGAGGTCCACCATCACGTTCTCATCCATTCCCCTCATTTCCTTCCTTCTCCTTCTCTCTTTTCCTTCTTTTCTCACCATTTCTTCACTTCCTCTGTTATCCTCAAATTCCTCTGTTGCTTGCAGAGGAGAAGGAAGATGATGACGTGGCGGTTCCTTAATTAGGGATGGCTAATTAAACGAATGGGGAAACAATTAAATAAACCCCCTCTCAACCAAAAATATCTGCACCCACTAAAAACCACATCCACTAATTCCACACTCCTCTTTACACTAATTCTTCACAGGCTAACATTCCACAATTTAACTAATTAAATTAATTAATTAATTAATCCCTTTTTAGCCAACTCTAACTCACTTTTTACCTTCGGGGTCTCCGCACCGGTCTGAAACCTCCCAAACTCCGCTGTAATATGAAAATACACATGTCCAAAGCTTTTTCCCACTCAAAAAGCTCAACCGTGGAGTCGGTGTGCTCAATCCAAAAACCGACTCCAAAACTGCCAGTTCCGACTTACTTTTCGCCTTCGGATCCTCCGCATCAGTCCGGAACCTCCCGAACTCCGCTGTAATCCTAAAATACACTTGTTCCAAGTGTTTCCCAATTTTTCTGCACACCACGGAGGAGTAGAGGCTTCCAGAACCAGTCTTCTAACGACGCACAAGCCCGGAAAACTCCGAATCAAGCTGGGGCTCCCGCGTAGATCCGAATCGACCCGAACTCATCTGAAAACAAAAATGGAACACACTCGAGGCGATCTCTCCGCTCCACGCCATCATGCACGATCGGCGCGCCATCCGAAATCCCGGTACCCTACACGAGCGCTCTCAATCTGAACGGTGATCAAATGTTGCTGAAGGTGAACAACCCGTTAGTTCAAAGCGCCGTGCAATATTTGAGAACAGAACATGCATTGGAGAGCGACATGTCAACTTCAACGAGTTGTGTCGACAAGTTCCAAACTTCGCAAGGCTACTAGAACGGATTCAAATTGAGCCACTTGGTAGAGTTCCACCAAAGATGGGTTTTTGTGTGGAGTTACTCAGGGAGTTCTACATAAGAGCTGTTACACTTCATGAAGACCATGACACTGGGACATTCATCATTGAAACGACAGTTAGAGGTGTCAAGTTTGATACTACTCCAGCAGTGATTGGTGCAAACCTTGGATTAGCTGTCGATACATCTGGTCTGTATTATTCTCAGGGTGACTTCCAATATGAAACTCATTGGGATATTGTTGTGAATTCTATCTGCAAGTCAGGAATACATACAAACAGGTTGCATGTTGAGTCAAAGGATCTAAAGCCAGAGTACCATATTTTGTCTTTAATTATTTGCTACAACCTATTGCCTACACTGGGGACTAAAAGGATTCGATGGGATCGTCTTCTTCTTCTCTACTTCCTTGGTCACCCAGAGAGTGCACATGGAATTAATGTCAATATTCCATTCCTTATTTGGCAACAAATGGTGCATGTTATTGAAGGATCAAGTTGCCGTGAACTTCTTCCATACCCAATCTTGATAACTCGCATTTTGGAAGATCACGGAGTTGATATTTCTTGTGTCAAATATGACTATGGCTTGGGCGCAATTGATGGAATTACCTTGGCCAAGTCGATTATGTTGGGTTATATGTAATAATGGATCTAAATAGGGGAAAAAACACCTAGAGGGGGGTGAATAGGTGTAAACAATAAACACTCAAAAAATTATTGCGCAATAAAAACCCAATGCGGAAATATAAATGAACACGCAAGATTTTTACGTGGAAAACTCCAAACCGGAGTAAAAAACCACGGGACCGATAACACGGTGAAATCCACTAAAATTAAACACGTACAAGGTGATATACCGTACTCACAGACGACTCAACCTTTTCCATACGCTCCTAGTTGATCTTCTCCGCTCGCTCCGCAACGCGTCTCGAATCCACGATCTGCGTCCAACGCCGAATCCACGGCGTCCAACGTCGAGTCCACGACGTCTGACCGAATCCACGGTCTTCACCCAGTAGCACGCTTCGAATCCACGAACGTACCTCGCTCTGAATCCACGAGAGCGGTTGCACCTTGAATTCACAAGGCCACGCGAGTCCACGCGCCGATTTTGGGGTAAATCGTTGTTTTTGGATGGTGATGATCCGCCGAATACTTAGATCAAAGATAGATAGGAAATACCATCTAAGTATTCATTAGTTTGATTCAACTCAAGATGTGAGTATGAAAACCTAGAATCAAACTAATCAATATAGATGAAGAAACATAGAGTAATATCTAATGATTTCCTTTCTTCTCTATATGTGGATCTTAGGGCCGTATAAGATGATATTTGATTATGACGGCTCTATGTGGAATATCTGGATTAACCCTAGAAAAAGAATCATAAGGTCTATTTATAGGTTAGAAACCCTAGGAAGAAGATAAGGATCAAAAACTGTCGTTTCTGGAAATTTTTACGACGGCGATCCGGATCGGATTAGCTGTGATCCGGATAGTCGTAACGAGTCAGGCAATTCCAGAGAAACAGGGTTCGGGATCCGGATTGTAATGCACGATCCAGATCGTTCATGTATTTCAGCAAATTGCCATGTTCGGGATCCGGATCGAAATGACTATGATCCGGATCGGATTTGCCAATGAACAAGCACCCTTCGGGATCCGGATCGGACTATCTGATCCGGATCCTGAACATGTCCCATGTCCAGTTCTTGATTTTTATGCGATAAAAAGTTCTTCCAAGTGTTTCTCCACTACAAGAAGTATTCGGATCACCAAAAATATTTAGTTAAACTTACCTGATCCTTTTGAATTCTTCTTTCTTGAGATTGAGGTATATGATCCAAACTTCATTCATCTTCAATCTTCAAGACTTAACACTTTCACGAAATGCGCCAAAACAAAATCCGTAACAATCTCCCCCTTTGGCGGTTTCGTGACAAAACACAGATCCACTAAAGAAAATTCAAAAAAGATATTTTTGTTGCTATCACCATACAACAAAAATTTACAATGGAGATCCAATACAAGAGATAAACTCCTAAAACAGACTCTAGACTTAGACATCTGTACTCTCTGCAAAAAGAAATCATTCTTGACAAAAAGAGATCGTTAGATACCTCAAGAATATTTAGCATTCAAAACCTAACAGAGATAGAGTTTATGCTCACCATGACATTGAGTAATTTAGATATGTAATAAGATCACAATCAAACATTGACATATCTTCTAAGCAATAAGATTCCAAATGTCATAACTTTGCTTTGTTAGTAATCAAACAACTTGTTAGTAATAATACATGTCCAAATAGTTAGTCGAATAGTTAGTAGGGACATGCAACAAATCACATGATAAAACCAGAAGTTGTGATACTTACCTTTCACCAAAGTCAAAGTTTGTTCAAAGTTCTCACCAAAAGTCAAAGTTCTCATAGAATTCACTCTAAACTCTCTCCCCCTTTTTGTCACAAACTAAGCCAAAAATTCAAAATTTAAGGAGAGTTAAAAAGTTCAAAATCAAGAAAAACCTGAGAACTAAAACAAAAAAAAAAAAACTGAAAACTTAAAACCTGCACAAAGAAAGAGGTTAAAGAAAATAAAGTTCCTGCACAAGAGAATTAGTAGACAAACGATTCAAACACTTGAATCTGAGTCATCCGAGGCGGTGTATCCCATTTCGAGAACGTTTTCTGCATTAACTTCTTTATCGACGAGACCGTCTTGGTTAATGTGATTTGGGATGCTGTGATTATCTCGAGTTCCTCGGAGATTCGCCTCTGCTCTTTGTTGATCTGCTCTTGTTGAGAAGATAGGCGCTGTTGTTGCTTGAGAATCGAAGTTACCGATGCTTGATCATCCGCGCCGGGTGCTTGTTGAGACGGTGAGGCAGAGGTGCCGACACAAGGTTTCTTTCCAGTGGAGGGTGTCAGAGTAACATGTGGTAATTTGTGAAGTGACTTCACAATCGTTGACTCATCTATCATCCCCCAACAGTATTGATATGATGTCGAGCTTATATCAATTTCAAACTTTTGCAAGATCCTCATGATGATTAATGGAAATGGAAGTCGCTCAGAAGGATGAGGATGCACAACATATCTTGACATTCTATTCCAAATTATGTAGGGGATGCTCATGTTCAATTCTACAGCCTCAGAAGGATGACCTATGAGATATAAGAACAGCATTCTATCCCATCTCACTAACTTGGTCTGCATGTTAGGAAGAATGTTGTAACATGTGATGAAATTAAGAAATCGGTACTCCAGTCGAAGATGTTTGGATTTTACACTTTTGCCATCAGCTGATTTAGTTCCTTCCAAACAAATTTTTTCTATCACGGTCTGCGACAAGGTATTCGTCAAACTTCTTCCCGTCAAATAGTTAATCCCCGATGTTTTGGATTCCATTCCAAGGACTTCGCCGATTAACTCCGGAGTGATTTTAAGTTTCATCCCTTGGATATTTGTATAGAAATGCATTGAGCCACGTTCATCGTCTTGAAGATGCCTTGCATTCGTGTAAAAGGTTCTTACACGATACAGACAATACCCAAGTAGTTCGGGGAATCGGCAGACTTGGATGAGATTTGCTTGCTCAATTAAAGTTCCAAACTCTGGTGAGTGATTTCGGAGAGCTTCAATGTTGACATGTCGTTAACCGATACATTCACGATGTTCAAAAGCTCGAAGGCGATCAATGCTGACGAACACTCCTTCCACCCGAGGCGGGGAGTCAGGAACCATTGGCTTGCTAGCATTAGCCTCTCGTGCTTGTCCAAAGCGTCGAGCAAGTCGTTTCCTTTTTACCGAGACGGTCGGTTACGTCATAGGTGCTTTTCCTGTGTCAATGGGTGCCTTTCCTTTTGATCCACTGGAAGGCTTTTGTTCAGGTTTAACGGGCATTGATTCATCATCACCCCATAACACGTCCCAGTCTACTTCATCATTATTTGCTTCAGTTTCCGAGTCACTAATCAGATCAAATTCACCTTTTCGTTGAAGTTTCTTGGCTCTTTTTCAGTTTATTGGTTGCTCGAGTATGAACCATAGTAGCCAGAAGAAGAATGATCCAAGTGATCACCATTGCTATTGGTTTCTTGAGAAAAGAAATCCTGTGAGCAACAACTCAAGAACACGAAAAAAATTATTAATTTTCAAAGATTAGAAAAATTGTACCCAAACAATCATTATCGTGTAGAGAGACTAGGAATCAAATTAGTTTTGCAAAAGGAAATTTAAAAATAGATCAATTGCGTGATTTTGGAAAATTCCCATTATATGCCCTAAAACCGAATTTTCAGAAATCGAAGCCCAAAAATTCGTTAATCAAGAGAATACCTAGCATATAATAAAAACTAATCTACCCAGAGTTCTTATTTCAAAAGAGATTTGACCAAAAACCATTCACAAATGAAAAGGTTCCATGATTTCTACTCACGTTTTGAGTAAACAAGGAAAAACAGTGAAAAACCGAGATTTTGATCAATAAAACTTACTTGGAATCGAAGAACTCGAGTTTGAAAGGCTCCAAGAAGGATGAATTCTAGACAGAGAAACTCTGGAGTCTTAAGAACAAACGATTGGAATAAAAGAAATCAAAATCCCTCTTGTTCTAATAAAACCCTAGCCGTGATCCGGATCGGATCGAGATTTCGATCCGGATCTGCTACCCGCAGGAAACACCTGCATTTGGGATCCGGATCATTCATGTCCGATCCGGATCGGCTCCAACTTTTTCTTCAGAATAATTTAGAAAAATTCAATAAAATCCAGAAAAAGTATGTAAGCATTTTAGCACATCAACTTTAAACAAAAATCATCGTTTCATGTCAAGAGAAATAAATTATGTTAAATCTATCAATAACATTCAAATAATGACATGAAAATTTACAGAAATTAAAACCTTTAAAGTTGATCAAGTTCAAACACATCCATCATGATCTTATGAGTACGGCGTTTATCAAATCATTAAAATGATAAAGAAAATGAATTACCAAGATCAATAGATGTTTGAAATCCCAAATAAATTATATAATGTATCTAGTCAATCTGTTGAAGAGAGTGGCTCTTTGAGCATCTTTCATTTAAAAATCCCACCTTATACCAACCTTGAAATTTGACGGAGTCAAGTATTTCAATCATGCATTTTATTTAATCAAAAATTACAAACCCATGCTTGGTATACATGTGGTAGCTGCACACAGTACTCGGACGACCGAGGTGGTAGCTCTTTCCTCCATGTGGTGGTAGTTTTCACACTCCTCATTGGGATGTAACTCTTTCCACATCTTTTGAGCATTTTACATTTCTTTGACTCCTCCTCAATTGGCTATCAATTAATTTAAGATATAAAGTATTCAACCAAGGATTGATCTCGAATTCATACTCAACCAAATAGTCAAATAAGATAAAAACAATACCAAGAGATCATTTAGAGAGAAATTGACTTTGATCAATTAAAAAATGATTTAATTTAAATAAATGATCAATGCATCAACTGAATTATTATGATATCCAAAGCATAATAAATTTCTAATTATATGAAAGGATGCAAGTAAAGTCAATAATACACATGCTCAATTAATGTACTATGTATAAAAAATAGATAAAGAACAAAAACACAAAAACAAAACCTAACCTAAGCAAAAGTTTCAAAAAGAAGTTTATTTCAAGGAAAGCATTCCAATTGCTTTACGCAAATGAATAAAACGTTTTTGATCCAAAGGTTTTGTTAAAATGTCAGCTAATTGATCTTCAGTTGAAATATATGACAGTTGAAGAGTATTTGATTCAACTAGCTCTCTAAGAAAATGATATCTAAGTTCAATGTGTTTTGTTCTAGAGTGCAACACAGGGTTTTTGGAAATGTTTATAGCACTAGTGTTTGTTGGGTTATATGTAATAAGGATCTAAATAGGGGAAAAAACACCTAGAGGGGGGTGAATAGGTGTAAACGTATAAACACTCAAAAATCGTTGCGATAAAAACCCAATGCGGAAATAAAAATAACTCGCAAGATTTTTACGTGGAAAACTCCATCACCGGAGTAAAAAACCACGGGACCGATAACACGGTGAAATCCACTAGAATTAAAACACGTACAAGGTGATTTACCGTTCACACTTACGACTCAACCTTTTCCATACGCTCCTAGAGGATCTTCTCCGCTCGCTCCACGACGCTTCTCGAATCCACGATCTGCGCCCAACGCCGAATCCACGGCGTCCAACGTCGAATCCACGACGTCCGACCGAGTCCACGGTCTTCACCCAATAGCACCCTTCGAATCCACGAACGTGCCTCGCTCCGAATCCACGAGAGCGGTTGAACCTTGAATCCACAAGGACACGCGAATCCACGCGCCGATTTTTGGGGTAAATCGTTGTTTTTGGTGGTGATGATCCGCCGAATACTTAGATCAAAGATAGATCGGAAATACCATCTAAGTATTCATTAGTTTGATTCAACTCAAGATGTGAGTATGAAAACCTAGAATCAAACTAATCAATATAGATGAAGAAACATAGAGTATTCTCTAATGATTTCCTTTCTTCTCTATATGTGGATCTAGAGCCGTATAAAATAAGATATGAATATGACGGCTATTTTCCTTAACCCTAGAAAAGGAGTCATAGGGTCTATTTATAGGTTAGAAACCCTAGGAAGGAGATAAGAATCAAAAACCTACCATTTCTGGAAATTTTACGGACGGCGATCCGGATCGGATTAGCTGTGATCCGGATCGTCGTAACGAGTCAGGTAGTTCCAGAAAAACGAAGGTTCGGGATCCGGATCGAAGTGCTTGATCCGGATCGTTCATACAGTTCACCAAACATCAACGTTCGGGATCCGGATTGCGAAGCCTGATCCGGATCGTTCAAGGAAAATGGTAAACTCAGTGTTCGGGATCCGGATCAAGAGAGGCTACGATCCGGATTGAACTGGTGTATGAACGAACCACCTTCGGGATCCGGATTGAACAACCTGATCCGGATCCTGAACATATCCCAAGTCCAGTTTTTGATTTTTATGCAATGAAAGATTCTTCCAAGTGTTTCTACACTACAAGAAGTATTCGGATCACACAAAATCTTTAGGTAAACATACCTGATCCTTTTGAATTCTTCTTTCTTGAGATTGAGTTAAATGATCCAACTTTCTTCACCTTCAATCTTCAAGACTTGAAACTTTCACGAAACTACGCCAACTCAAATTCCGTAACAATCTCCCCCTTTGGCGGTTTCGTGACAAAACACAGATCCACTAAAGAAAATTCGAAAAGATATTTTTGTTGCTATCACCATACAACAAAAATTTACAATGGAGATCCAAAATAAAATACATGAGTTAAACTCCTAAAACAGACTCTAGACTTAGACATCTGTACTCTCTGCAAAAGAAATCATTCTTGACAAAAGAAATCGTTAGATACCTCAAGAATTTTATATCATTCAAAAACCATATACAGAGATGAAGTTTATACTCATTTATACTTACCATGACATTTATACATTCAGATATGTAAACTGATCATAGTTAAAACACCAACATATCTTCTATGCAATCAAAAACCAAATGTCATGTTAGTGCACATCAACTTGTTAGTTATATTACATGCCCAAATAGTTAGTCGAGGCATGCATTCAAACAAATGGAAACCAAAAGTTGAAGTTCTACTTACCTTTCAAGTTGAGGTTATACTTACCTCGATGTTCACACATTCACATCATCATTGTTCAAGTTCGATATTCACATCATCATTGTTCAAGTTCTCTCTAAACTCTCTCCCCCTTTTTGTCACAAACAAAGCCAAAATCACAAAAATTTAAGGAGAGTCAAGAAGTTTCAAAAATTTGTTCCTAAAAGTAAGAACTAGAACTAAGAGTGAGTCCTAAAAACTGAACAAGGTTAAAGCCTGCACAAAAATTGTTAGAGCAAAAATTAATTATCGGAGTCTGAATCCTCAGACGCACTATATCCCATCTTAGCGAACATGTTCTTGATCAATTTCTTCATCGAATTTACTTTCTTGGTCAATGTAATTTGGGATGCGGTTATGATCTCGAGTTCTTCAGACATTCGGCTTTGTTCTTTGGTTATTCGCTCTTGCTCAAGAGATAGGCGCTGTTGTTGCTTGAAGATCGAAGTTACTGATGCGTCTTCATCCGCGCCAGGTGCTTGTTGAGACGGTGAGGCCGAGGTGCCGACACAAGGTTTCTTACTAGTGGATGGTGTCGGAGTAACATGTGGTAATTTGTGAAGTGACTTCACAACGGTGGACTCATCGATCATACCCAAACATTGATGATAAGTCTGTAATAGCCGCTAGTTTAAAATATTTTAAGGGTCTACTTTTGGTTTCGTTATTTCCGCATTTCGTTTCGGGGGCTGGAGGGTGATCGATTAATTCCCTGTTTCCGGACAGACCGTCGGGGCCCGCGGCTATTTTTAGTTGATAGGACTCGCGAAACGGAGAGCGGCGGCGAAATCGGTTCTGAATTCCGACGCCGGAATCTCCCGGAATAAATTCCGGAAGGTAGCTAACGGCTCAGATGGTTAACGCGGGTTATTTAGACAGACCGGACTCTAGTTCGCACCTGATTTGGACCCCTTTTAACTTGAACTGGGTTCTTTCCCTTTTACCAACTTAACCGTTCCCGTTATTTTCCCCCCCGTCGTATAACTCCCCTTAAACAAACCGTAACTCCCATAACTACCCACCCCCTCTAACTACCCTTAACTACCTGTAACTCCAATAACTACCACCCCCTCTAACTACCCTTAACTACCCGTAACTCCCCTAACTACCCACTCCTACCCACTACCCGTAACTCCCATAACTACCACCCCCTCTAACTACCCTTAACTACCTGTAACTCCAATAACTACCACCCCCTCTAACTACCCTTAACTACCCGTAACTCCCCTAACTACCCACTCCTACCCACTACCCGTAACTCCCATAACTACCCACTCCCTCTAACTACCCATTCCCCCATAACCACCCGTAACTCCCTTTAACTACCCACTCCCCTTAAACCACCACACTCCCCCTTAACTACCCGTATTCCCCACAATTCCCCTACGTACGAAACCCCATTTCCCCAACCCTTCTATTTCCCAACCAAATCCTTCTGCTTCCTCACCGACTGCACGGAGGACCCAAGAGGCGAGACCAAGGAAGGAGAAGGAGGCGTCCTCACATTCCTTGTAGCCGAACGCGCAGGACCGGATCGCCTCTTCCTCCGACAACCGAGGTGAGCACGCTAGGGTTTTGCCTTCTCACCCCGTTCTTGGTTGGAGCGGACGAGAGGGGGGGGGGGAGAAAGGAAAAAGAAGGGGGCAAGGGCATCGCGGGAATCCGGCGCGCACGGCGGCTCCGCATGCGGACTGCCGCATGCGGGCGCCGCCGCTTGCGGGCGGCACCGCATGCGGACTGCCGCATGCGGGCTGCCGCTTGCGGGCGGCCCCGCATGCGGGCTGCCGCATGCGCGCCGCCACTTGCGGGCGGCGCCGCATGCGGGCTGCCGCATGCGGGCGCCGCCGCTTGCGGGCTGCCGCATGCGGGCGCCCCCGCATGCGGGCGCGCCGCTTGCGGGCGCCTCCGCATGCGGGCACGGCGCTTGCGGGCTGCCGCATGTGGGCGCCGCCGCTTGTGCGCCGCCGCATGCGGGCGCCGCCGCATGCGGGCGCTGCCGCTTGCGGGCACCGCCGCATGCGGGCGCCGCCGCTTGCGGGCACCTCCGCATGCGGACGGCCGCACGCTGTTAGTACAACCGCCCAGCCGTGCGGGGCCAGGCGAGTACCTGTGCGTATTATACGCAAGGTGAGAGGGCGCCGGGCGCTCTAATCATTAGTCTGACAAAGCCTTAAGTTGCTGACTCCCATATGACAGATTCGTGTAGGTCCGGGCGGGCACCCGAGACGCGAGAGAACCTTACATCAGTCAGGAGCGCGACAACAAGGTGGGTTTACGGTCGAGGCTGAGTATTATGTTGGTAATCCGAAAAGGACTTTTCATTATTATTCGGTACTAACGTTGATGGTTTCTATGATGTACTACCTTACCCCGTGACATGGTGACATGGTTACTTGGATACTTGGTTACTTGGTTACTGGTTACTTATGCTCGAGTTGCGACACGCGCACCCGCGGTTTGGCCACCGCAAAGGGTGCTCTTTTCCGGAAAGGCGGTCTTTGACCCGTGTTACCCCACGAGGTGACGTAGTGGGGGGCCCCTGACAGTTGGGGGGTTTGAGGCAGCGAGGTGCGAGCGGTGAGACCACCGTGGGATTGGATCCCGATGTGGTCAGGTGTGAGACCACCGTGGGATTGGATCCCGATGTGGTCAGGTGTGAGACTACCGTGGGATTGGATCCCGATGTAGTCAGGTGTGAGACCGCCGGGATTGGATCCCGACGCGGTCAGGTGTTACAGGTGTTACCGGGGTTACAGGTGCTACAGGTGGTACAGGTGGTTGCGAGTTACCATTACGAGTAGAGCGGTTGTTCCGGCTAGCCTTACTTTGTGCTTGGTATTACTTTACTGCTTTAGTACTATTTTGATGATAGTGTCGCTGACTACCCACTCTGTGACAGGTACCTCCAGGGGGTAGAGGTAGGCGACGGTGAGGCCGAGTTGGTAGCAGTCGGTCTGAGGGAGCGCTAGTATGCTGTTTTATTTACCTTCTCTGCATTTCATTCAGTATTGTAGGTTACTGTGTGGTTCTCGATACCCTTGTGGGGTCGTGTGGATGTTGAGTTCTTTCTTTCTACTTATGCACTACTATTTCCGTTATTGTTCCCGTTTGGCCGCTTTCAAAGCAACATGACTAGAAAAGAAAAGAACTTCGAAAACTATCTTTTAAAAATCTGGGTCGTGTGGACCTGTTTTCCAACACCTGTGGATTTATGGCATCTTTTCAAACTGTCTTCAAAACCTTGGGTCGTGTGGACCTGCTTTCAAAACTGTGAGTTTATCCTTTCAACTTGATTGGCCACGGGTATTGTTTAGTCTTCATGCACCGTACTACTTCGAACTGTTGTGATTAAATGGGAAAATGATTGCTCATAATCGGCTATTGTAGCAGCCGCGACGCCGTGCATATACAGAGGAGACTCTGCCCGATTTTCGAGTGAATCTGTATATGTGGCGGGTCTGGGCACGCGCCGGGGAAGGAGGTTTCTAAACAAAAAAAAATTCGTACGCACTTTACGCGTACTTTGAAGTATCGTTTCCGCTAAAATAAAACCCCCGGGGCGTGACAGATTAAGATGGTATCAGAGACTTTGCTTTAATCACAACAGTGACGGCCCAACATCCACCGAGATATCACACTTAACTACGAATAAATGAAATGTGCAGGGTTTAAGGTTTAAGACGTGAGAGACCGGGGAGGGGATTTGTAGATAATGTTTCTTTTCTCTCTCGATTTTACGATGTTTTGTAGATAATGTTCATTTCTCGCGAGTACGTGTTTTCGCATGACCTCGAGGAAACACCTCTCCAAAGTCGGTTGACGGTCCAGACCGCGGGTGGGACGCTAGAGGCGACTAGTTTGGTAACCACTTGCCCGATTAAGCTAGGGCGGCTATTCTGCCCTTGGGATTTAATAGTAATTCCCTTGAAGGAGTACGACGTTGTTTTGGGCATGGACTGGCTCTCAAGGTACCAAGTGCTTATCGACTGCGATAAGCGGATGGTACAACTACAAGAACCTAGTTTCCCTAAGAATGCATACCTAGCGTGCAAGAGCATCTCCTTCCCGGCAGTCATCTCCGCGACTCGAGCCAGGAGTCTGATAGAGGGTGGGTGTGTAGCCTATTTAGCATCGGTAGATCTGGTTACCCGACCCTCGACGACACCTTCAGACATCCCGGTGGTGAAGGACTTTCCCGATGTCTTTCCGACGGAGCTGCCTGGGATACCCCCTGAAAGGGAGGTGGTGTTCCCTATTGAACTCTTGCCAGGTACGCAACCTATAACAAAGGCACCCTACCGAATGGCCTTCGCGGAGTTGAAAGAGTTAAAGGCGCAACTGGAAGACCTCTTGGAGAAAGGGTTTGTCAGGCCGAGTGTGTCACCCTGGGGCGCACCAGTGCTTTTCGTACGGAAGAAGGATGGGAGCCTGCGACTCTGTATCGACTACAGAGGAATAAACAAGGTCACGGTGAAAAATAAGTACCCCCCTGCCCAGAATCGACGACCTCTTCGACCAACTACGAGGAGCGACGGTCTTTTCAAAAATTGATCTACAGTCTGGCTACCACCAGCTTCGGGTTCGGAATGAGGACATTCCGAAGACCGCTTTCCGGACCCGGTATGGCCATTACGAGTTTACGGTCATGCCGTTCGGACTTACGAACGCCCCCGCAGTCTTTATGGACATGATGAACCGGGTCTTCAGACCATTCTTAGATCGGTTCGTGGTGGTCTTCATCGATGATATACTAATCTACTCATCCACCGACGAGGAGCACGAGGATCACTTACGAACGATTCTCCAAACCCTCAGGGAGCAGAAGCTGTTCGCTAAGCTCAAAAAGTGTGAGTTCTGGCTACGCGAAGTAGGATTCCTGGGGCATGTGATCTCGGCAAAGGGAATCGCCGTAGACCCCAAGAAGGTGGAATCGGTGATAGACTGGCAGCCGCCCACAACGGTGACGGAGATCCGCAGTTTCTTGGGGCTGGCGGGGTATTATAGACGCTTTGTCGAGGGTTTCTCGAAGATTGCGACCCCTCTAAACCGGTTGACCAAGAAAGGAGAAAAGTTTGTATGGACGGCCAAATGCCAGGAAAGTTTTGAAGAACTCAAAAGAAGGCTAACCGAGGCACCGATTCTTGTACTACCAACACCCGGTGAGGACTATGAGGTGTACTGCGACGCTTCAAGAATCGGCCTTGGGGGTGTGTTAATGCAGCAGGGGAAGGTGATAGCCTATGCATCTAGGCAACTAAAGGACTACGAAAGAAACTACCCAACACACGACTTAGAGCTGGCTGCGGTGGTCTTCGTCCTGAAGTTATGGAGACACTATCTCTTTGGTGTCCATTGTAACATCTTCTCAGATCACCAGAGTCTTAAATACCTGTTCACACAAAAGGAACTAAACTTGCGGCAGAGACGGTGGCTTGAATTACTGAAGGATTACGACCTAACGATCCAATACCACCCAGAGAAAGCAAACGTGGTAGCGGACGCTCTGAGCAGGAAGGGGCGACTGGAGGGAGGATCGGTAGGTGCGATAACTGAGCAGAGCAACTTGATCGCAGAATTTTCTCGACTAGGGTTGGAAGTAGTGCCAGCGGGCACGGTTGCGCAACTTCTAACTTTGGTGGTCAAGCCAACACTACTAGAAAAGATTCGAGAGGGGCAGCAGGCGGACTCGCACTTACAGCTCGTAAGAGACAAGATCTCACCGGATCAGGAGGGGGACTTTTCATTGGAAGGCGATGACACCCTACGATTCCGCGGGCGAATTTGTGTGCCAGATACCCCGGAATTGAAGAAAGAAATTCTGTCCGAGGCACACAGCGCCCCTTATGCAGCACATCCAGGAGGCACAAAGATGTACAGGGACCTCAAGCAGACCTTCTGGTGGCCCAAGATGAAGAGGGATGTAACCCAATTTGTAGCTCATTGCCTGGTGTGTCAACAAATAAAGGCGGAACATCAACGACCGGCGGGAAAATTACAACCCTTACCGGTACCGGAGTGGAAGTGGGATCATATCACCATGGACTTTGTCACCGGGTTCCCGCGTTCACAGCAAGGACATGACACAATATGGGTTGTGGTGGACCGGCTAACGAAGTCAGCACACTTCCTGCCGATTCACACAACTTGGACCAGGGAACGGTTGGCTCAGGTCTATCTCAGCGAGATTGTGAGACTGCATGGAGTACCGGCATCGATCACATCAGACAGAGACACGCGTTTCGTCTCAAAATTTTGGCAGAGCCTGCAACAAGCCTTGGGGACTAAATTGCACTTCAGCACAGCCTTCCACCCCCAGACAGACGGGCAGTCGGAGCGAGTGATACAGACGCTAGAAGACCTGCTTCGGGCCTGTGTACTCGATTGGGGAGTCGGTTGGGAGCGTTACCTACCACTCGTAGAATTCGCTTACAACAATAGCCACCAGGCCAGCATATTGATGGCACCCTACGAAGCCTTATACGGGAGACGCTGTCGATCCCCGATCTGTTGGGACGACTTGGGTGAACGGAAGTTCTTGGGACCCGACTTGGTGGAAGAAACAGAAGAGAAGGTGCGCCTCATCAGACAGCGCTTACTAACCGCCCAAAGTCGACAAAAGAGCTACGCGGATCGAAGACGCCGCGATTTAGAGTTCCAGGTGGGAGAGCACGTGTTTTTGCGGGTCTCGCCATCCAAGGGAATCAAGCGATTCGGGTTAAAAGGAAAGCTAAGCCCGCGGTTCGTGGGGCCATTCGAGATCCTGGAACGGATCGGCCCAGTGGCTTACCGCCTTGCCCTACCACCAAACCTCAACCAGATTCATGACGTGTTTCACGTGTCGATGCTCAAGAAATACCTCCCCGACCCGTCGCATGTGCTGGACGTCTCGACACTCGAACTAAAGGAGGACCTAAGTTTCGAGGAAACCCCTGTGCGAATACTAGCAAGAGAAAGCAAGACGCTCCGAAACCGAGACATTCCCTATGTGAAGGTACACTGGAACAACCACGAGGAGCGGGAAGCGACATGGGAACTAGAATCAAAGATGAGAGAGGGCTATCCTTATCTCTTTACCGAAAATCAGGATTGAGTTTCGAGGACGAAACTCGTTTTAAGAGGTGAGTGGTGTAATAGCCGCTAGTTTAAAATATTTTAAGGGTCTACTTTGGTTTCGTTATTTCCGCATTTCGTTTCGGGGGCTGGAGGGTGATCGATTAATTCCCTATTTCCGGACAGACCGTCGGGGCCCGCGGCTATTTTTAGTTGATAGGACTCGCGAAACGGAGAGCGGCGGCGAAATCGGTTCTGAATTCCGACGCCGGAATCTCCCGGAATAAATTCCGGAAGGTAGCTAACGGCTCAGATGGTTAACGCGGGTTATTTAGACAGACCGGACTCTAGTTCGCACCTGATTTGGACCCGTTTTAACTTGAACTGGGTTCTTTCCCTTTTACCAACTTAACCGTTCCCGTTATTTTCCCCCCCGTCGTATAACTCCCCTTAAACAAACCGTAACTCCCATAACTACCCACCCCCTCTAACTACCCTTAACTACCTGTAACTCCAATAACTACCACCCCCTCTAACTACCCTTAACTACCCGTAACTCCCCTAACTACCCACTCCTACCCACTACCCGTAACTCCCATAACTACCCACCCCCTCTAACTACCCTTAACTACCTGTAACTCCAATAACTACCACCCCCTCTAACTACCCTTAACTACCCGTAACTCCCCTAACTACCCACTCCTACCCACTACCCGTAACTCCCATAACTACCCACTCCCTCTAACTACCCATTCCCCCATAACCACCCGTAACTCCCTTTAACTACCCACTCCCCTTAAACCACCACACTCCCCCTTAACTACCCGTATTCCCCACAATTCCCCTACGTACGAAACCCCATTTCCCCAACCCTTCTATTTCCCAACCAAATCCTTCTGCTTCCTCACCGACTGCACGGAGGACCCAAGAGGCGAGACCAAGGAAGGAGAAGGAGGCGTCCTCACATTCCTTGTAGCCGAACGCGCAGGACCGGATCGCCTCTTCCTCCGACAACCGAGGTGAGCACGCTAGGGTTTTGCCTTCTCACCCCGTTCTTGGTTGGAGCGGACGAGAGGGGGGGGGGAGAAAGGAAAAAGAAGGGGGCAAGGGCATCGCGGGAATCCGGCGCGCACAGCGGCTCCGCATGCGGACTGCCGCATGCGGGCGCCGCCGCTTGCGGGCGGCACCGCATGCGGACTGCCGCATGCGGGCGCCGCCGCTTGCGGGCGGCGCCGCATGCGGGCTGCCGCTTGCGGGCGGCCCCGCATGCGGGCTGCCGCATGCGCGCCGCCACTTGCGGGCGGCGCCGCATGCGGGCTGCCGCATGCGGGCGCCGCCGCTTGCGGGCTGCCGCATGCGGGCGCCCCCGCATGCGGGCGCGCCGCTTGCGGGCGCCTCCGCATGCGGGCACGGCGCTTGCGGGCTGCCGCATGTGGGCGCCGCCGCTTGTGCGCCGCCGCATGCGGGCGCCGCCGCATGCGGGCGCTGCCGCTTGCGGGCACCGCCGCATGCGGGCGCCGCCGCTTGCGGGCACCTCCGCATGCGGACGGCCGCACGCTGTTAGTACACCGCCCAGCCGTGCGGGGCCAGGCGAGTACCTGTGCGTATTATACGCAAGGTGAGAGGGCGCCGGGCGCTCTAATCATTAGTCTGACAAAGCCTTAAGTTGCTGACTCCCATATGACAGATTCGTGTAGGTCCGGGCAGGCACCCGAGACGCGAGAGAACCTTACATCAGTCAGGAGCGCGACAACAAGGTTGGTTTACGGTCGAGGCTGAGTATTATGTTGGTAATCCGAAAAGGACTTTTCATTATTATTCGGTACTAACGTTGATGGTTTCTATGATGTACTACCTTACCCCGTGACATGGTGACATGGTTACTTGGATACTTGGTTACTTGGTTACTGGTTACTTATGCTCGAGTTGCGACACGCGCACCCGCGGTTTGGCCACCGCAAAGGGTGCTCTTTTCCGGAAAGGCGGTCTTTGACCCGTGTTACCCCACGAGGTGACGTAGTGGGGGGCCCCTGACAGTTGGGGGGTTTGAGGCAGCGAGGTGCGAGCGGTGAGACCACCGTGGGATTGGATCCCGATGTGGTCAGGTGTGAGACCACCGTGGGATTGGATCCCGATGTGGTCAGGTGTGAGACTACCGTGGGATTGGATCCCGATGTAGTCAGGTGTGAGACCGCCGGGATTGGATCCCGACGCGGTCAGGTGTTACAGGTGTTACCGGGGTTACAGGTGCTACAGGTGGTACAGGTGGTTGCGAGTTACCATTACGAGTAGAGCGGTTGTTCCGGCTAGCCTTACTTTGTGGCTTGGTATTACTTTACTGCTTTAGTACTATTTTGATGATAGTGTCGCTGACTACCCACTCTGTGACAGGTACCTCCAGGGGGTAGAGGTAGGCGACGGTGAGGCCGAGTTGGTAGCAGTCGGTCTGAGGGAGCGCTAGTATGCTGTTTTATTTACCTTCTCTGCATTTCATTCAGTATTGTAGGTTACTGTGTGGTTCTCGATACCCTTGTGGGGTCGTGTGGATGTTGAGTTCTTTCTTTCTACTTATGCACTACTATTTCCGTTATTGTTCCCGTTTGGCCGCTTTCAAAGCAACATGACTAGAAAAGAAAAGAACTTCGAAAACTATCTTTTAAAAATCTGGGTCGTGTGGACCTGTTTTCCAACACCTGTGGATTTATGGCATCTTTTCAAACTGTCTTCAAAACCTTGGGTCGTGTGGACCTGCTTTCAAAACTGTGAGTTTATCCTTTCAACTTGATTGGCCACGGGTATTGTTTAGTCTTCATGCACCGTACTACTTCGAACTGTTGTGATTAAATGGGAAAATGATTGCTCATAATCGGCTATTGTAGCAGCCGCGACGCCGTGCATATACAGAGGAGACTCTGCCCGATTTTCGAGTGAATCTGTATATGTGGCGGGTCTGGGCACGCGCCGGGGAAGGAGGTTTCTAAACAAAAAAAAATTCGTACGCACTTTACGCGTACTTTGAAGTATCGTTTCCGCTAAAATAAAACCCCCGGGGCGTGACAAAGTCGGTGAAGTAATATCAACCTGAAATTTCCTCAAGATCCTCATTATAATCAGTGGAAATGGAATTCTTTCTGTGGGATGAGGGTGCTCAACATATCTTGTCATTCTATTCCAAATAATGTATGGAATGTTGATATTCAATCCCATTGCCTCAGACGGATGTCCTAAGAGATACAAAAATAGCATTCGATCCCATCTCAAGACTTTCGTCTGCAAATTTGGAAGGATATTGTAACAGGTGATGAAGTTTAGGAATCGGTACTCAAGACGAAGTTCTTTGGATCTGATCGATTTCTCCGTTGATTGCGTTCCTTCCAAACAAATTCCCTTTATAACCATTTGCCACAAAGTGTTCGTCAAAACCTTTTCCTTCAAGTATTTAACTCCTGTCTTGCTGGCAGGCATTCCCAAAACCTCGCCAATCAATTGTGGAGTAATTTTGAATCTTGTGCCTTGGATATTCGTGTAAAATTCCATTGGACCGTTTTCAATTTCTCGAAGGTGCCGTGCATTTGTATAGAAGGCCCTTACATGATGCAGACAGTATCCAAGCACTTCTGGAAATCGACAAACTTGAATAAGATTTGCTTGTTCAATCAGAACGCCAAACTCAGGGGAGTGATCTCGTAGAGCCTCAATATTAACATGCCTCTCACCAATGCATTCACGATTCTCAAATGCCCTTAGGCGATCCGCATTAACGAACACTTGTTCCTCACGAGGTGGAGAATCCGGAATAATCGGTTCGTTAGACATGAAACCTCGTGCTCGTCTAAACCGTCGAGCAAGTCGTTTCCTTTTCACCGAGATGGTTGGTCCAGTCATAGGTGCTTTACCTTTGTCCATGGGTGCTTTTTCTTTCGATGCATCGGGCATTGATTCATCATCATCTGTTAATTCAGTCCAATCTATCTCTTGACAATCTACTTCTACTTCTGTGTCGCTGATCATATGAAACTCACCTTTTTGTTGTGTTTTCTTAGCTCTCTTTAATTTGTTTGTGGCCCGAGTGTGCACCATAGTGACTAATAAAAGAATGATCCATGAGAATCCCATTGATCCAAGTGCCTTAAGAAGATTGAAATCCTGTGAGCAACAACTCAAGAACACGAAAAAATTGTTAATTTTTAAAGATTTGAAAAATTGTACCCAAACAATCATTATCGTGTAGAGAGACTAAAAATCAAATTAGTTTTGTAAAAGAGATTTTTAAAAACAGATCAATTGCATGATTTTCGAAAATCCTTATTATATGCCCTAAAATCGAAATTTTTGAAATCGAAGACCAAAAATCCGTTTATCTTGAGAATACCTAGCATATAATCAAAACTAATCTACCCAGAGTTCTTATTTCAAAAGAAATTTGATCAAAAACCATCCACAAACAAAATTGATCCAAGAAATTCATCACGTTTGAGGAGGAATAGAGAAAAACGGTGAAAAACCGAGATTTTGATCAATAAAACTTACTTGGAGTTGAAGAACTTGAGTTTGAAAGCTTCCAAGAAAGATGAAATCTAGAGAGAGAGGCTCTGGAAACTTTGGAACAAAAGATTGGAGTAAAAGAAATCAAAACCCTTTTGCTCTTTATAAAACCCTAGCCGCGATCCGGATCAGACCATGCTTGCGATCCGGATCGGCTACCCGCAGTGAGAAACTGCGTTCGGGATCCGGATCGGCAGGTCCAATCCGGATCGTCAGCCCGCAGAAGAATACCTGCGTTCCGGATCCGGATCATCTTGCCCGATCCGGATCGGCTCCAACTTTTTCTTTAGAAAATTTCAGAGAAATTCAAGAAAAACCAGAAAAAGATTGTAAGCACAAATGTGTATCAACTTTAAACAGAAATCATCGTTTCATACAACAAGAATTAGATTATGCCAAATCTATCAATAATATCCAAAAATGAAACGAGAATTTACAAAAATTAAATCCCTTAAAGTTGAACACCTTCAATTACATCTAACTTGATCTTATGAGTAATGCCTTTATCAAATCTTCAATTCAGTAAAGAAAATGAAATACAAAGATCAATAGATGTTTGAAATCCCAAATATAGTAGATAATGTATCTAGACAATCTGTTGAAGAGAGTGGCTCTTTGAGCATCTTTCTTTAAAAAACCCACCTTATACCAACCTTGAAATTTGACGGAGTCAAGTATTTCAACATGCATTTTACTTAATCAAAATTTGAACAACCATGCTTGGTATACATGTGGTAGCTGCACACAATACTCGGACGACCGAGGTGGTAGCTCTTTCCTCCATGTGGTGGTAGTTTTCACACTCCTCATTGGGATGTAACTCTTTCCACATCTTTTGAGCATTTTACTTTTCTTTGACTCCCCCTCAATTGGCTATCAATTATTTAAGATATAAAGTATTCAACCAAAAATTGATCTCGATTTCATACTCGACTAAGCAGTCAAATAAGATAATGACTATACCAAGAGATCATTGAGAGAGAGAAATTGACTTTGATCACTCAGAAGATGATTTAATTAACATAAATGATCATTGCAACAGTGAAATATTATGATGGCAAAAGCATAATAAATTTCTAAATGTGCGAAAAGATGCAATTAAAGTCAATTATGATCTATGCTCAATTAATGTCCTATGTACAAACATAGATAATGAACAAAACAAAACAAAAAACAAACAAAACCTATCCTAAGCAAAGGTTTCAAAAAGAAGTTTATTTCAAGGAAAGCATTCCAATTGCTTTTCGCAAATGAATAAAACGTTTTTGATCCAAAGGTTTTGTTAGAATGTCAGCTAATTGATTCTCAGTTGAAATATATGAAAGTTGAAGAGTATTTGATTCAACTGGCTCTCTAAGAAAATGATATCTAAGTTCAATATGTTTTGTTCTAGAGTGCAACACAGGATTTTTAGAAATGTTAATTGCACTTGTGTTGTCACAAAGAATTGTTACCGAAGATGCTGAAATCCGGAAGTCGCTCAACACACTTTTCATCCAAATGAGTTGGGTTGAACAACTACCCGCTGAAATGTATTCCGCTTCGGCAGTCGAGAGTGCTATGCAATTCTGCTTTTTACTGTGCCGTGCAACAAGGCAATGGCCAAGATAGAAGCATGCACCACTCGTGCTTTTCCGATCATCCACTGATCCTGCCCAATCGGCATCTGAGTATCCAACAATATCCAAACTTGTTCCCATAGGATACCAAATTCCGAAATTAATTGATCCTTTGATATACCGGATGATCCTTTTCACCGCTTTCAGGTGAACCTCCTTTGGTGCAGATTGATATCTCGCGCAGATCCCAACACCAAAAGATATATCCGGGCGACTAGCCGTGAGGTAAAGTAGACTTCCAATCATACTTCGATACAGTTTCTCGTCTACATTCTCACTTTGTGATTCACTTCCAAGTCCCTTGTGGCTAGTTCCCATTGGAGTCGGAAAACCCTTCGAATTTTCAAGATCAAACTTTTTAACCAACTCCATTGTATACTTGGATTGACTCAAGTGAATACCTTCATCATTTTGTTTAATTTGCAATCCAAGGAAATAAGTCAATTCGCCCATCATGGACATCTCAAATTCGCTTTCCATGGTCTCCGCGAATTTAGAAGCATCATTATCTCTTGTTGCGCCAAATACAATGTCATCGACATAGATTTGTGCTACAATGAAATTGCTTTGATAATGCTTCACAAAGAGAGTCCTATCAGCTCCCCCTCGAGTGTAGCCCTTCTCCAAAAGGTGCTTTGTCAACCTTTCGTACCGTGCTCGCGGTGCTTGTTTCAGACCGTAAAGAGCCTTTTTCAAACGAAAAATATGGTTAGGTTGTTTATGGTCTACAAAACCTTTCGGTTGAGCCACATAAACTTCCTCATTTAAAAACACATTTAGAAATGCGCTCTTAACGTCCATTTGAAATAATTTGATTTTAAAATGACAAGCAATAGCAAATAGTATACGAATGGACCCGAGTCTAGCTACAGGGGCAAATGTTTCATCAAAGTCTATACCTTCTACTTGAGAGTAGCCTTGAGCAACTAATCGTGCCTTGTTCCTGATGATAGTACCATCCTCATTTTTCTTGTTCTTGAAGATCCATTTGGTACCTATCACATTATGTTGCTTTGGAGGCTTCGTTAATTCCCAGACTTTGTTTCGCTCAAATTGATGGAGCTCTTCCTGCATTGCTTTAATCCAGTAGTCATCCTGAAGAGCTTCATCTATGTTCTTTGGTTCGATTAAAGATACGTAGCAAGCGAATCCACAAACCAACTGCCTCCGAGTTCTAACTCCTTCTTGTGGATCTCCAATAATATTCGATTCCGGATGATCCTTGGAGATTCGTAGCGTTTGTTGAAACGGAGTACTCGGAGATATATGAGATGATTCCTGCACATTAGATAAACTTGAAGAACCATTAGATGCATCATTAATATTGGAAGTATTATTATGAGAAGATGCAACGGCAGGAGAATCATCATCTAGAGAGATATCGAGGGTAGATTTTTCAGATGCAAAGTGAAAAGCTTCATCTACTTAACATTTATAGATTCTACGATCGTCTTAGATTCCAAGTTAAATACTCGATATGCTCTACTATTAGTAGAATACCCCAAGAAAATCCCTTCGTCACTTCGTGAGTCAAACTTTCCAAGATTTTCACGGTCACGTAAAATGTAACACCGACTCCCGAAGATGCGAAAATATTTGATGTTGGGTTTTCTACCACACCATAGTTCATATGGTGTATTTAACGTTCCCGGGCGCAAATAAACTCGATTAATTACATAGATTGCAGTGTTCACAGCTTCAGCCCAAAAATGTAGCGGTAAATTCCGGCTGTGAAGCATAACACGTGCCATCTCTTGAACAACCCTGTTCTTGCGCTCGACAACACCATTCTGTTGAGGTGTATAGGGTGCAGAGAATTCATGCTTAATACCGTTTGAAGTACAAAAGTCAATGAATTTAGAATTAATGAACTCTCCACCTCTATCACTTCTAACACGAATGATCTTTTCATTCTTTTCAATCATAATACGAAGGCAAATCTCGTGAAAAGAATCAAAAGTATCAGCTTTCTCTTTTAAAAATGCTACCCAAGAATACCGAGAGAAATCATCAATCATCAAGAAAATATACCATTTACCTCCCAAAGATGGTTGACGAGTTGGCCCCATTAAATCCATGTGTAAAAGTTCCAAAGGCCGTTTTGTACCAACGTGGTTCAAGTTCTTGTGTGCAGTTCTGGACTGTTTTCCCTTTTGGCAACCACCACACACAATGTTTTGTTTAAATAAAAGTTTAGGAACCCCCTTGACCACGTCCTTGTTTGAAATTTTAACAAGTTCCTTAAAATTTATGTGACCTAGCCTTTCATGCCAAAGTGTTTCATTATTCAAGGAAACTAGGTTACATTTTTCTGAAATTTTATTAGGAACAACATAGTAATTGTTTTCAGATCTAACCCCTTTTAAAAAGAAGACATGGTCCTTATCCGTTACAACGCATTCAACAGATGAAAAGTTAACTGAAAAACCATTGTCGCAAAGTTGACTTATGCTTATGAGGTTAGTCTTAAGGCCATCAACAAATAAGACGTTTTTCAAA
>CM055063.1:42296416-42364007 GCA_029204045.2 Tillandsia leiboldiana | reverse complement strand
ATCGGGCCATCTGGAATAGCTACCGTCCCTTTTCCAACAATTTTGGAAGATCGACCGTCTACGAAAACAACAAGTCCACCGGAGATTTTCTCAAGATTTTGAAAACTATTTTTGTCACCGGTCATGTGACGGGAACAACCGCTATCCAGATACCAAGACGAACTATCATATGCATGCAAGGAAACATTGGTAACAAGACAAGGAAAAATTTCACCTTTGCGCACCCAAACCTTTTTGGAATGCGTCCGTAATGGTCGTGAAGTTATATGCCTAGGTGAAAGCATCTTGTTAAAACGATTGCTGCTCCTTGATGTGGTCGTCTTGCGCGGGAAACTACCAGGGTTCTTTTCTTTCAATTGATTTGGAATTGATTTCCGAGGAATCACCTTTGTGGTAGTCATTGCAAGAGATGTTTGAGGTGAGCATTTGACTCCCGTCTTGCAATATCTTCTTATGTGCCCTGAAACACCACAACGAAAACATACCTTAGATCTTGACGATCCCAAAGAGGATGAAGTAGGTTTGTTGTCGTTGTTTGTCTTGAATTCCGGTGTCGGAGGAGGAGATACCTACTGGGGCACAAAAACTGTCCCACTCGAACTTGGACTGTTTCCAGTTTGAGTGTATCCGAGGCCGAACCAATTTGATTGACCAAGACCAAGAAGTCTATCCAACTTACTCCTTCCTGAAGAGAATCGCTGTAAGTCATCCTTGAGTTGGAAAATGGTCTTTGTCATTTCCAGGTTATCCTGTCGAGCCTCGTTGTAGAGCTTTGAGAAGTGATTCGCTTTATCCACCAGATTTGTATGTTCCTTCTCAAGTTGCTCATTGGACTCTTGAAGGGAAACATTTGCTTTTATCAGGTTTTCCCTTTCCACTTCAAGAGCGTTTGAGAGAGAAGTTGCCCTTTTTGCTTCTTCTTCGAGATCATGCAATCTCCCTCTCAAACTCTTGTTTTGCTTAGCCACTTTCTTTGAATCCCTCAAAAGTCTGTGGTAGGCTAGAGCAAAATCTTCACCTTCCGAATCATCCGATTCATTGTCCGTTGCATTCTTTTCAACAGTGGAGTTGGACAATGACTCGGACGTACTTGCCATAAAGCACATGAAGGGTGAAGATGTGGACGCGTGGAATGCCGTGGTGCTATTTTCTTCATCACTAGAAGATGACTCATTTGACGTTGAGTTGTCATCCCAAGTGACGACTTGCATTGCCTTCTTCTTCGCCGGATACTTGTTGGGACACTCCGTTGCAATGTGGCCGTAGCCTCGACATTTGAAGCATTGTAGTTGTCCCTCTGAACTTTTCTTATCCTTTGAGAAGTTCTCTTGCTTTCTTGACTTGTAACTTGAAGTACCCTTGCCTTTGTTCGACTTTCCAAAGGATGGAGATTTACTTGAATTACCCCTTCGAAAGTTGCGGCGAAACTTCCTTGTCAAGAGAGCGAGCTGCTTCTCAAATTCCTCCATAGAAAGGTTCTCGTCATCGTCTGAGGAGGATGTATCCGCGTCTTCTTCCTTAGTTGTTTTCAACGCATAACCTGAAGACTTAGAAGTGGATGCCTTTCCAGAAGAATTGTTAGTAGTAAACGTCATTTCATATGTCTGTAATGAACCAACTAATTCTTCTACACGTATTTCGTCCGGGTGTTTAATAGTTTCAATGGCTGTAACCTTTGGGCGAAATCGTTCAGGAAGAGTTCTTAAGATCTTTCTTACAATCTTAAATTCTGGAATCTTCTCTCCCAGGTTAGCACATGAGTTTACGATGTCTTGCAATCGTGTATAGTAGTCCGTGAAAGATTCATTTTCTGCCATCAAGATAGAGTCAAACTTGCTCGTAAGCATTTGCAGTTTCTGAATCTTCACGAGGTTAGTTCCCGCATGTGTAACCTGAAGAACATCCCAGATTTCTTTCGCAGTCTCACATGCCGAGACGCGAGAGAATTCAGTTTGAGATAAGGCATTAAAAATAGCATTAATTCCCTTCCCATTGTAAGAAGAAGAATCTAACTCTTCCTTGGTCCATTTCGACCTAGGTTTTAAGGTGCGAACATCAGAGATAATTTCAGTTGGATTAGACCATCCTAATTCAATTGATTGCCACACCCGTTCGTCGATGGAAATTAAAAAGGCTTTCATCCGCACTTTCCAGTACGCATAATTTGTTCCATCGAAGAACGGGGGTCGGTTGATGTTTCCACCTTCAACCATTGTTTACAACCCTATTCCCTCTCTGATACCACTTGTTGGGTTATATGTAATAAGGATCTAAATAGGGGAAAAAACACCTAGAGGGGGGTGAATAGGTGTAAACGTATAAACACTCAAAAATCGTTGCGATAAAAACCCAATGCGGAAATAAAAATAACTCGCAAGATTTTTACGTGGAAAACTCCATCACCGGAGTAAAAGACCACGGGACCGATAACACGGCGAAATCCACTAGAATTAAAACACGTACAAGGTGATTTACCGTACACACTTACGACTCAACCTTTTCCATACGCTCCTAGAGGATCTTCTCCGCTCGCTCCACGACGCTTCTCGAATCCACGATCTGCGCCCAACGCCGAATCCACGGCGTCCAACGCCGAATCCACGACGTCCGACCGAGTCCACGGTCTTCACCCAATAGCACCCTTCGAATCCACGAACGTGCCTCGCTCCGAATCCACGAGAGCGGTTGAACCTTGAATCCACAAGGACACGCGAATCCACGCGCCGATTTTTGGGGTAAATCGTTGTTTTTGGTGGTGATGATCCGCCGAATACTTAGATCAAAGATAGATCGGAAATACCATCTAAGTATTCATTAGTTTGATTCAACTCAAGATGTGAGTATGAAAACCTAGAATCAAACTAATCAATATAGATGAAGAAACATAGAGTATTCTCTAATGATTTCCTTTCTTCTCTATATGTGGATCTAGAGCCGTATAAAATAAGATATGAATATGACGGCTATTTTCCTTAACCCTAGAAAAGGAGTCATATGGTCTATTTATAGGTTAGAAACCCTAGGAAGGAGATAAGAATCAAAAACCTACCATTTCTGGAAATTTTACGGACGGCGATCCGGATCGGATTAGCTGTGATCCGGATCGTCGTAACGAGTCAGGTAGTTCCAGAAAAACGAAGGTTCGGGATCCGGATCGAAGTGCTTGATCCGGATCGTTCATACAGTTCACCAAACATCAACGTTCGGGATCCGGATTGCGAAGCCTGATCCGGATCGTTCAAGGAAAATGGTAAACTCAGTGTTCGGGATCCGGATCAAGAGAGGCTACGATCCGGATTGAACTGGTGTATGAACGAACCACCTTCGGGATCCGGATTGAACAACCTGATCCGGATCCTGAACATGTCCCAAGTCCAGTTTTTGATTTTTATGCAATGAAAGATTCTTCCAAGTGTTTCTACACTACAAGAAGTATTCGGATCACACAAAATCTTTAGGTAAACATACCTGATCCTTTTGAATTCTTCTTTCTTGAGATTGAGTTAAATGATCCAACTTTCTTCACCTTCAATCTTCAAGACTTGAAACTTTCACGAAACTACGCCAACTCAAATTCCGTAACAGTGTTGTCACAAAGAATTGTTACCGAAGTTGCTGAAATCCGGAAGTCGCTCAACACACTTTTCATCCAAATGAGTTGGGTTGAACAACTACCCGCTGAGATATATTCCGCTTTGGCAGTCGAGAGTGCAATGCAGTTTTGCTTTTTACTGTGCCATGCAACAAGGCAGTGGCCTAAATAAAAACATGCACCACTCGTACTTTTCCGATCATCCACAGATCCTGCCCAATCGGCATCTGAGTATCCAATAATATCTAGACTTGTTCCCATAGGATACCAAATTCCGAAATTTATGGTTCCTTTAATGTATCGGATGATCCGTTTCACCGCTTTCAGGTGAACCTCCTTTGGTGCAGATTGATATCTCGCGCAGATCCCAACACCAAAAGATATATCCGGGCGACTAGCCGTGAGGTAAAGTAGACTTCCAATCATACTTCGATAAAGTTTCTCGTCTACATTCTCACTAAAAGATTCACTTCCTAATCCTTTATTGCTAGTTCCCATTGGAGTTGGAAAATCTTTACAATTTTCTAGATCAAACTTTTTGACCAACTCCAAAGCATACTTGGATTGACACAAATGGATGCCTTCGTCACACTGTTTCACTTGCAATCCAAGGAAATAAGTCAATTCGCCCATCATTGACATCTCAAATTCGCTTTCCATGGTTTCAGCGAATTTAGAAGCATCATTATCTCTTGTCACTCCAAATACAATGTCATCGACATAGATTTGTGCTACAATGAAGTTATTTTGATAATGCTTCACAAAGAGAGTCCTGTCAGCTCCCCCTCGAGTATAGCCCTTATCCAATAGGTGCTTTGTCAACCTTTCGTACCATGCTCGCGGTGCTTGTTTTAAACCGTAAAGAGCCTTTTTCAAACGAAAAACATGGTTAGGTAGTTTACAGTCTACAAAACCTTTCGGTTGAGCCACATAAACTTCCTCATTTAAAAACCCATTTAAAAACGCGCTCTTAACGTCCATTTGAAACAATTTTATTTTAAAATAACAAGCTATCGCGAATAATATACGAATGGACTCGAGTCTAGCTACAGGGGCGAAAGTTTCATCAAAGTCTATACCTTCTACTTGAGAGTAGCCTTGAGCAACTAAACGTGCTTTGTTCCTGATGATGGTACCATCTTCATTTTTCTTATTCTTGAAAATCCATTTGGTACCTATCACATTGTGTTGCTTTGGAGGCATTGTTAATTCCCAGACTTTGTTTCGCTCAAACTGATGGAGCTCTTCCTTCATTGCTTTAATCCAGTAGTCATCCTGAAGAGCTTCATCGATGTTCTTTGGTTCGATCAAGGAAACGTAGCAAGCGAATCCACAAACCAACTGTCTCCGAGTTTTGACTCCTTCTTGTGGGTCTCCAATGATGTTTGATTCAGGATGATCCTTGGAGATGCGTAACGTTTGTTGTAACGGAGTACTCGGAGGTACATGAGATGATTCCTGCACATCAGATAAACTTGAAGAACCATTAGATGCATCATTAATATTGGAAGTATTATCATGAGAAGATGCACTTACAGGAGTATCATCATCAAGAGAGATATCGAGGGTAGATTTTTCAGATGCAAAGTGAAAAGCTTCATCTACTTTAACATTTATAGATTCTACAATCGTTTTAGATTCCATGTTAAATACCCGATATGCTCTGCTATTTGTGGAATAACCCAAAAAGATCCCTTCGTCACTTCGAGAATCGAACTTACCAAGATTTTTGCGATCACGCAAAATAAAACATCGACTCCCAAAGATACGAAAGTATTTGATATCCGGTTTTCTACTAAACCACATCTCATATGGTGTATTTAAAGTTCCTGGGCGCAAATACACTCGATTAATGACATAGACAGCAGTGTTCACAGCCTCAGCCCAAAAATATAGCAGTAAATTCCGGCTATGAAGCATCACACGCGCCATCTCTTGAACAACCCTGTTTTTGCGCTCAACAACACCATTCTTGTGACACCCCCGGAATTTGGATTAGTCCTCTATATAAATGATATAATAGGACTAAATCTAAAACCCGGCTATAGCATTTTGGATGGTAGCAAGATCCAAGAGGAACATGAGAGTTAAGCGTGCTAGAGCTAGAGTAGTTCTAGGATGGGTGACCCCCTGGGAAGTGGGGCGTCACAGTTGGTATCAGAGCCATTCACCAGCCGGAAATGTGAGATGAGTCTCGGCTGAGCCAGGGTTATATAGTGGGTAGAGCGAGGCTCCCCGGCTAATGACCGTTGTGAGTGGAGTGCAGCTCCTCACAAGGTCGGCTAAGGCTAGCGAGACGAGCCTCACATCGCCTGGTGCTTGTGAGTGTGCTTGAGCCTGACGTGGACGTCAGGGCTTAAAGGGGGGAAGAATGTGACACCCCCGGAATTTGGATTAGTCCTCTATATAAATGATATAATAGGACTAAATCTAAAACCCGGCTATAACATTTTGGATGGTAGCAAGATCCAAGAGGAACATGAGAGTTAAGCGTGCTAGAGCTAGAGTAGTTCTAGGATGGGTGACCCCCTGGGAAGTGGGGCGTTACAATTCTGCTAAGGTGTATAGGGTGCCGAGAATTCATGTTTTATGCCATTGGAAGTGCAAAAATCAATGAATTTGGAATTAATGAATTCTCCACCTCTATCACTTCTAACACGAATGATCTTTTCATTCTTTTCAATCATAATACGATGGCAAATCTCATGAAAAGAATCAAACGTATCAGCTTTCTCTTTTAAAAATGCTACCCATGAAAACCTAGAGAAATCATCAACCAATAAGAAAATATACCATTTACCTCCCAAAGATGGTTGACGAGTCGGTCCAAAGAAAAAAAATAGTCTACATAAACTACACAACATTTAATCGTAGGAAGATTAAAGGCAAGGAAAGATTTCACCTTTGCATACCCAAACCTTTTGAGTTTTAGAGTATGTTGGCAATGGTTGAGAAATTTTCCTTGATGAAGACGTCTTGTATGATTGATCTTTTTCTTTTTTCATCGTCTTGCTTGAAGTACTACCAATGTTCTTTTCTTTTGAAAAGTCCTTCTTTGATTTCCGGGGAGTGAACTCATTGGTAGCAATTGCAAGATGTGATTGATTTGATCTTTGAGCTCCAATCTTGCAATTTCTTTCAATGTGCCCTGCAAAATTACAACGAAAACATACCTTAGTGCTTGACGATCCCGAGGAGGGTGAAGTAGGCTTGTTGTCGTTGCTAATCGTGAATTTCGGTGTCGGAGGAGGAGATACCGACTGAGGCACGAAAACTGTCCCAACCGAACTAAAGTTGTCTTCAGTTCGATTGTATCCGAGGCCGAACTTGTTTGATTGACCAAGACCAAGAAGCTTATCCAACTTACTCCTTCCTGATGAAAATCGCTGTAAGTCATCCTTGAGTTGGAGAATGGTCTCTGTCATTTCTAGTTTTTCCTGTCGAGCCTCGCCGTTGAGCTTCAAGAAGTAATTCGCTTTGTTCACCATATCTATATAATTCTTCTCGAGTTGCTCATTGGACTCTTGAAGGGAAACATTTGCTTTTAACAGATTATCCCTTTCCACTTCAAGATCGATCGAGAGAGAAGTTACCATTTTTACTTCTTCTTCGAGATCCTGTAATCTCCCTCTCAACCCCTTGTTTTGTTTAGCCAGTTTCTTTGAATCCCGTAAAAGTCTGTGGTAGGCTAAAACAAAATCTTCACCTTCAGAGTTACTTGATTCATCATCCGTTACAGTTTTTTCACCCCGGGAAGAGTTGGACAATGAATCTGAAGTACTTGCCATTAAGCACATGAAGGGTGAAGATGTGGATGCGTGGAATGCCGTTGCGCTTTCTTCTTCATCACTTGAGGATGACTCATTTGACGTTGAGTTGTCATCCCATGTGACGACTTGCATCGCTTTCTTCTTCGACGGATTCTTAGTTGGACACTCCGTTGAGATATGGCCGTATCCTCGGCACTTGAAGCATTGGACTTGTCCTTCTGAACTTTTCTTATCCTTTGAAAAGTTCTCTTGCTTTCTTGACTTGTAACTTGAAATACCCTTGCTTTTCTTCGACTTTCCGAAGGATGGAGTTTTACTTGAATTACCCCTTCGAAAGTTGTGGCGAAACTTCCCTGTCAAGAGAGCGAGCTGCTTCTCAAATTCCTCCATAGATAGGTTCTCGTCATCGTCTGAGGAGGATGAATCCGTGTCTTCTTCCTTTGTTGTTTTCAAAGCATAACCTGAAGACTTAGAAGAGGATGCCTTTCCCGAAGAATAGTTAGTAGTAAATGTCATTTCATAAGTTTGTAATGAACCAACTAGTTCTTCTACACGCATTTCGTCCGGGTGTTTAATAGTTTCAATGGCTGTAACCTTTGGGCGAAATCGTTCAGGAAGAGTTCTTAAGATCTTTCTTACAACCTTAAATTCTGGAATCTTCTCTCCCAGGTTAGCGCATGAGTTTACGATGTCTTGCAATCGTGTATTGTAGTCCGTGAAAGATTCATTTTCTGCCATGAAAATAGAGTCAAACTTGCTCGTAAGCATTTGCAGCTTTTGAATCTTCACGAGGTTAGTTCCCTCATGTGTAACCTGAAGAACATCCCAGATTTCTTTCGCAGTCTCACATGCCGAGACGCGAGAGAATTCAGTTTGAGATAAGGCATTAAAAATAGCATTAATTCCCTTGCCATTGTAAGAAGATGAATCTAACTCTTCCTTGGTCCACTTCGACCTAGGTTTGATGGTGCGAACATCAGCAATAAATTAAGTTGGATTAGACCATCCTAATTCAATTGATTGCCACACCCGTTCGTCGATGGAAATTAAAAAGGCTTTCATCCGTACTCTCCAGTACGCATAATTTGTTCCATCAAAGAATAGGGGTCTGTTGATGTTTCCACCTTCAACCATTGTTTACAACCCTATTCCCTCTCTGATACCACTTGTTGGGTTATATGTAATAATGGATCTAAATAGGGGAAAAAACACCTAGAGGGGGGTGAATAGGTGTAAACAATAAATACTCAAAAAATCATTGCGCAATAAAAACCCAATGCGGAAATATAAATGAACACGCAAGATTTTTACGTGGAAAACTCCAAACCGGAGTAAAAAACCACGGGACCGATAACACGGTGAAATACACTAGAATTAAACACGTACAAGGTGATATACCGTACTCACAGACGACTCAACCTTTTCCATACGCTCCTAGTTGATCTTCTCCGCTCGCTCCGCAACGCGTCTCGAATCCACGATCTGCGTCCAACGTCGAATCCACGGCGTCCAACGTCGAGTCCACGACGTCTGACCGAATCCACGGTCTTCACCCAGTAGCACGCTTCGAATCCACGAACGTACCTCGCTCCGAATCCACGAGAGCGGTTGCACCTTGAATCCACAAGGCCACGCGAGTCCACGCGCCGATTTTGGGGTAAATCGTTATTTTTGGGTGGTGATGATCCGCCGAATACTTAGATCAAAGATAGATAGGAAATACCATCTAAGTATTCATTAGTTTGATTCAACTCAAGATGTGAGTATGAAAACCTAGAATCAAACTAATCAATATAGATGAAGAAACATAGAGTAATATCTAATGATTTCCTTTCTTCTCTATATGTGGATCTTAGGGCCGTATAAGATGATATTTGATTATGACGGCTCTATGTGGATTATCTGGATTAACCCTAGAAAAAGAATCATAGGGTCTATTTATAGGTTAGAAACCCTAGGAAGAAGATAAGGATCAAAAACTGTCGTTTCTGGAAATTTTTACGACGGCGATCCGGATCGGATTAGCTGTGATCCGGATCGTCGTAACGAGTCAGGCAATTCCAGAGAAACAGGGTTCGGGATCCGGATTGTAATGCACGATCCGGATCGTTCATGTATTTCAGCAAATTGCCATGTTCGGGATCCGGATCGAAATGACTATGATCCAGATCGGATTTGCCAATGAACAAGCACCCTTCGGGATCCGAATCGGACTGTCTGATCCGGATCCTGAACATGTCCCATGTCCAGTTCTTGATTTTTATGCGATAAAAAGTTCTTCCAAGTGTTTCTCCACTACAAGAAGTATTCGGATCACCAAAAATATTTAGTTAAACTTACCTGATCCTTTTGAATTCTTCTTTCTTGAGATTGAGGTATATGATCCAAACTTCATTCATCTTCAATCTTCAAGACTTAACACTTTCACGAAATGCGCCAAAACAAAATCCGTAACAGATTAGGACTCTAAAGACATTTGGGCATGCGAAAGGTTATGCAAGTGAAGCGACTCCAAGTGCACCGCCTCGTCAAGTGGAACACCAAGAATCTTCTGGATCAGATGAGGTAGTGACGCTACAAATATTGCATCGGGATGTTCGCTCACTAAAGAAAAGAATGGAACAAGGCTTTAAGAAGCTTGAGGATGGATTAAAGAAGATTTTTTATATCCTCGGCTGCAAGCATGATGATGTAGTTCCTGGAGCAACCGCACCAAGTACTTCACATGGACCTACGTCACATGATGACGATGATGACTCACATGACGATGAGTGACTCTTTTCTTTTCTTGTTCTTGCTTTCCATTTCCGTTTACTTTATTGTTGAACAAGGACTCTAATGGTCATGTAACTATGAACTGGTGTTTTTAGTGCTTTCTTTTTGTCTCGTATTCTCATTGATTGACAATTTGTGACAAAAAGGGAGAGAACAGGAAATGATGAGAGGAGATGATCAAGATAGGGGAAGATGAGGAAAAGATGAAGAAAAAATGAGGAAAAGAGCCGAAAAACAAAAAGAACCAAAAGGACGAATCAAATGTAGGATTTACATTTAATTTCTAACGACTAACGTTTGATTATGTTTGGAGTTTTTGTTTTGCAGGATTTACATCACTTTAAGACTCCAAGTCCTAAGTCATAGAGTTTGTTCTAGGATTGTTTGGTTCGAATGTATTTTTGTTTATTGGATCTTTCACGCAAAGAAAGTCAATGTTTTGGTGATTATATTGAATTTCAATTTTCTGGTTTAAAATGAGTGACTTGAGCGTTTTATGTAATTTTTGGGTTTTGTCACGAAATTGCCAAAGGGGGAGATTGTTGCGGCTTTTTGTGTTGGCATATTTCGTGATTTGAGTCGGAGTCATGAAGTGATCAAATTGTCAATCAACAATCGAAGACTCGGAGAAGATTCAATAAGAGCTCAAGTTGACACTCAGGTATGATTAATTTAATCATGGTGATTTAAGTACATTTACAATCTTTGGAATCAGGAATTTATTGAAACTCGGTTTAGACGTGGTTTTGGGAACTTGGTTTTTAACTCACAACTTATTTTAAGTTTGGATTCCGGTACATGGTTTGTTTTTGATAAAGTTTATCTTGGAAAAATTAGTTTTTATATTGAGTACCGGAACCCCACTTTAAGTTCCTCAAACCCGACACTGTAGAGTTATTATAGGATCCACAAGGATCTAAATAGGTACTATCAAACAACTAGAGGGGGGGGTGAATAGGTGTAATACTTAAAAACTCAATCTCAGTGCAAAATAAAAACCAATGCGGAAAATAAAAACAGCACACCGAGATTTACGTGGAAACTCCAATCCAGGAGAAAAACCACGGGACCAACACGCAATAACAATCCACTAAGAATAGAAGAATAACAAGGTGATTACCGACTCCACGGACTCAACCCCTCCTTCAGCTTCTTCGGACCTTGCGCTGACCGGTTGGATATCCGCGCAATAACAATCCCTAAGAAAAGAAGAATAACAAGGTGATTACCGTCTCCACGGATTTAACCCCTCCTTCAATTTCTTGGACCTCGCGCTCCACCGATTTTGCACGTCCACTGCTCACGTTCGAATCCACGAACGCACGCTTCGAATCCACGAAACGCCTTTAGCACACCGAATCCACGATGCCACGTCGAATCCACGACGCAAACTCAGTCGATAAGAATATTGACTTCGATGGTGATCCTTTGCTTAGATTATTAATGAAGAACCGTAGAAGAAATCTCTAAGCAAAGATTAGATCAATTCGACAAAAGATATGTTCTTGAAAGAACCATCGAATTGACCTAAAAGAGGCTATAAAGAAGAACGATGAAAACCTAGCCTCTAGGGTTGCTCTCAAGAGTTTTATAAAAAGATCGGCCGTAGCTCCCACGTTTTTGAGAAACCCTAAACGTCTATTTATAGTTTAGAAACCTTTGGAAAGAGATAAGAATCAAAAACTTACCTTATCTGGAAATTTTCAGGACGGCGATCCGGATCGGATTTACTGCGATCCGGATCGTCGTAACGAGATTGACGATTCCAGAAAACCAAGGGTTCGGGATCCGGATCGCATTGCCCGATCCGGATCGTTCATACAAATCAGAAAACTTAACATTCGGGATCCGGATCGGAAATTGCATGGATCCGGATCGAAGTCTTGTATGAAGCAACAACCTTCGGGATCCGGATCGTTGGCCCTGATCCGGATCCTGAACATGTCCGAACACCAGTTTTTGATTATTATGAAATTAAAAATTCTTCCAAGTGTTTCTATACTATAAGAAAGTATTCGGATCACCAAAATTATTTAGTTAACCATACCTGATCCTTTTGAATACTTTCTTCTTGAGATTGATGTAACTGATCCACAATTCTTCAACTTCAATCTTCAAGATTCAAGACACTGAGTGTCAACTTGAGCTCTTGTTGAATCTTCTCTAAGTCTTTGATTGCTGATTGACAATTTGATCCCTTTAAGACTCCGACTCAACTCACTGACTTGACTCACGAAATATGCCAATACCAAAATGCCGTAACAATCTCCCCCTTTGGCAATTTCGTGACAAAACCCAAAAATACATAAAAGCGCTCAAGTCACTTATCTTAAACCAAAAATCGAAATTCAATGTTATCACCAAAACATTGATTTTCTTTGCGTGAAAGATCCAATAAATACAAAATTACATTTGAACCAAACAGTCCTAGAACATACTCTATGACTTAGGACTTGGAGTCTTAAAGTGATGTAATTCCTGCAAAACAAAACTCCAAACAAAATCAAACGTCAGTCGTTAGAAATTAAAATCCTACATTTGATTCATCCTTTTGGTTCTTTTGTTTTTCCCAGCTCTTTCAACCTTTCTTTGTCTCCCCCTATCTTGAGCATCTCTAACATGTTCTCCATATTCTTGAGCATCTATGTTCTCCCCCTTTGTGGTACGATCATCATTTTCCGTTCTCCCCCATTTTTCCATTTTCGTTTCGTTTGTCCTCTCTTGATGATCTCATCTCCGTCATTTCTCTTCTCCCCCTTTTTGTCACAAATTGTCAAACAGTGAACATACTAGACAAAAGGAAATTACTAACAAAATTAGTTCATGGAGAAAGAGAGATAAAAGCTCAGTTCTGGTATATATAACAAAAATGCAGATTGCGTACCGGTACCAGAAAGCAAAAATTAAATAATTTCTTGAAACAAATCCAGATTTTAGAATCTTTTCAAATACCGATTTGTATTCCATCAAGAAATCAATTTAAGTGCTTTAAACAGTGAATTCACACAGATGTCATTCAATCCAATTAATTTCACAAAATTAAAAAGATTTACTCCAAAATCATGAAAAATAAAGGTAAAACATTATAAACCGTTTTTCATGTTATATTCATCAAACACAAGTCATCAAAAATAATCTTGAGATCCAAAGTCTATCAAGATGTAACGGATTTACAAAGATGACATACGGAGATTTCCAAACGACATCAATCTTGAATTCTACCCTTTCAAATTGAGATAAGCACTAAAATACCTAAGGGTGGCTCTTTGAGCATCTTTCAACTATCCCACCTTATACAAACCAGGAGATTGTTCAAAATATAAGAGTTTTGCATATAAATCTCCAAATGCTTCAACTAAAGATTTTCTCATAAAATACTATCAAGCATCCATAACATGTGGTAGCTTCACACACAAACCGGACGACCGGGGTGGCAGCTCTTTCCAGCATGTGGTGGTAGTTTTCACACTCCTTTCGGATGTAACTCTTTCCACATCTTTTACAATTCATTTATTTACCCTTGTAAGAATGCAATCTCTTACGTGAAAGAATTAAATTCCAAATTTTAGTCTATCGGTTGTCTCACGTTTATCACAAAGAATTCACACAACCGAGATAGATTAAGCATCTAAAGATCACACATGATTTCTAAAATTTGATGCTTATAATATCAAAAACTCCTATAATGAAGTATCTTCAAGATTATGATTATGGAGTAAAGTTGATAATCCAAATAAAATTAATTTGGAGTGAATAAACGTGAAGCCCTTTTTATTCAATGCACTTGTTCAGTAAAAACCCTTTTGTTCAAAAACAAAGTATAAAAAACGAAGAGCATTGAAAACATGTAATGTAGAGATTCAGAAAAATATGAAAGAAAAACCAATCAAAGCATTACATACAGTCATAAGCTATTTAGAACTTAAGACAAGGAAAGATATCACCTTTCCGAATCCAAAATCGCTGGATTTTGGGTTGTCTTGATTCGTTGTGGCCGGGGGTTGTCCGCTTTGACTGTTGATCCACCTTAGGTCTTTGCCTCGCAATGATCCACTTGTATGATTGATGTTGTGGCTCGGACCTTTGGTGGGTTGAGTGAACTCCTTTGACTTGATGTTTCTTTTGATTCCGTTGAGTTCGCTCCGTAGATGAAGTTGCCGAAGAATTATTCTTTCTCTTTTTCGGGCAATCCTTCACCAAATGTCCTTCAAGTCCACATAGGTGACAGGTTCTTCCTTTCAATTTAGTTGTGGAACTTGAAGCCTTCACAGTTTGATCCTTTTTAAATCCCAAACCAACCTTGCTTGTTTGACCTAATCCGGATATACAATCAAATTTCTTGGAAACGGTTGAAAGCCTTTGTATGTCGGATTTGAGTTCATGAACTTGCTTGGTCAATACTTGGTTAGTGACATGAATCTCCTCAAACTGTTTTTCTAGAAAACCAATCTTGTCCATATATGATTCAGCGTTTGTCTCCGATTGGTTTAGCTTTTCTTGGAGGATTTTATTGTTATCCAATAAACGTCCTTGTTCCTCCTCGAGATCTTGAAGTTTTATCTTTAAAGCTTGATTCTCGTCTTGACCTTCAAGTCGTTGCTTCCTCAACTTCTTAATATGTTTGGCCATCTTCTTTGATTCCGTAAGAAGTTGTTGATATGCCTCAACGAGTTCTTCTTCGTCCGACTCCCCCTCACTTGATGACTCTCCGCCGGTTGTTGATGTTTCATGCAAAATCAAAGGAATAGAGTCAGTGATTAAAGATGATAAGCAACCATTAGAAGAGGGAATATGAGAGGCATGAGAGGCAACAACTTTTTCCTCTTTACTTGAGGTCGATTCATTAGAAGTAGAATCGTCCCAAGTTTTTGCTTGCAAAGCCTTCTTTCTATATGATTTCTTAGAAGGACAATCCGTTGAAAAATGGCCGTAGCCTTTGCATCGATAGCATTGGATTTCCCCTTCGAAATCATCCTTTTCTTTTTCTTTAGAAGGTTTTGTAAAGCCTTTGAGTTTAGAGGATTTAGAACCCGATGATCCTTTTGATGGTTTCGAGGATGAAGATCCATCGGTTCGATTCTTCCAAAATTTCCGACGAAATTTCTTTACGATCCGCGCCAATTGTTCTTCAAAATCGGCAAAAGAGATTTCATCGTCGGAACTTGATTCGCTATCTTCTTCCTTTGTTGATTTGAATGCAATACCTGTAAGCTTAGAAGAAGACTTGGAAGAAACTTGATTAGTAGGAAAAGTCATTTCATAAGTTTGCAAAGCACCTACTAATTCCTCTACACTCATCTCATCCGGATGACTAACGGTTTCAAAGGCGGTAACTTTTGCCCTAAACCGTTCCGGAAGAGTCCGAAGTATCTTTCTTACAACTTTCGACTCCGGGATCTTTTCTCCTAAATTAGCACATGTATTTATTACATCTTGAAGTCTAGTGTAATAATCTGTAAACAATTCATGCTCTTCCATATGAATAGAGTCAAATTGACTTGTAAGCATCTGGAGCTTTTGAATTTTTACAAGATTAGTACCCTCATGTGTAATTTTGAGAATATCCCAAATTTCCTTCGCGGTTTCACACGCGGAAATTCGTGTAAATTCAGTCGAGGAAAGAGAATTAAATAAAGCGTTCATACCTTTCCCATTGTAAGAAGATCTTTCAAATTCCTCTTTGGACCATCTAGAGCGAGGTTTTGGGGTAGTAGAATTTCCTACTTCCTCAACGGGATGCACCCAACCGTATTCCACGGATTGCCATACTCGCTCATCAATTGCGATGAGAAAAGCTCTCATCCGCACTTTCCAATAAGCATAATTAGTCCCATCAAAAAGAGGAGGTCTATAAATATTACCACTTTCACCCATCAAGATAGATAAACCTAAAACCCTCTCTGATACCAATTGTAGAGTTATTATAGGATCCACAAGGATCTAAATAGGTACTATCAAACAACTAGAGGGGGGGGTGAATAGGTGTAATACTTAAAAACTCAATCTCAGTGCAAAATAAAAACCAATGCGGAAAATAAAAACAGCACACCGAGATTTACGTGGAAACTCCAATCCAGGAGAAAAACCACGGGACCAACACGCAATAACAATCCACTAAGAATAGAAGAATAACAAGGTGATTACCGACTCCACGGACTCAACCCCTCCTTCAGCTTCTTCGGACCTTGCGCTGACCGGTTGGATATCCGCGCAATAACAATCCCTAAGAAAAGAAGAATAACAAGGTGATTACCGTCTCCACGGATTTAACCCCTCCTTCAATTTCTTGGACCTCGCGCTCCACCGATTTTGCACGTCCACTGCTCACGTTCGAATCCACGAACGCACGCTTCGAATCCACGAAACGCCTTTAGCACACCGAATCCACGATGCCACGTCGAATCCACGACGCAAACTCAGTCGATAAGAATATTGACTTCGATGGTGATCCTTTGCTTAGATTATCAATGAAGAACCGTAGAAGAAATCTCTAAGCAAAGATTAGATCAATTCGACAAAAGATATGTTCTTGAAAGAACCATCGAATTGACCTAAAAGAGGCTATAAAGAAGAACGATGAAAACCTAGCCTCTAGGGTTGCTCTCAAGAGTTTTATAAAAAGATCGGCCGTAGCTCCCACGTTTTTGAGAAACCCTAAACGTCTATTTATAGTTTAGAAACCTTTGGAAAGAGATAAGAATCAAAAACTTACCTTATCTGGAAATTTTCAGGACGGCGATCCGGATCGGATTTACTGCGATCCGGATCGTCGTAACGAGATTGACGATTCCAGAAAACCAAGGGTTCGGGATCCGGATCGCATTGCCCGATCCGGATCGTTCATACAAATCAGAAAACTTAACATTCGGGATCCGGATCGGAAATTGCATGGATCCGGATCGAAGTCTTGTATGAAGCAACAACCTTCGGGATCCGGATCGTTGGCCCTGATCCGGATCCTGAACATGTCCGAACACCAGTTTTTGATTATTATGAAATAAAAAATTCTTCCAAGTGTTTCTATACTATAAGAAAGTATTCGGATCACCAAAATTATTTAGTTAACCATACCTGATCCTTTTGAATACTTTCTTCTTGAGATTGATGTAACTGATCCACAATTCTTCAACTTCAATCTTCAAGATTCAAGACACTGAGTGTCAACTTGAGCTCTTGTTGAATCTTCTCTAAGTCTTTGATTGCTGATTGACAATTTGATCCCTTTAAGACTCCGACTCAACTCACTGACTTGACTCACGAAATATGCCAATACCAAAATGCCGTAACAGACACAGGATTTTCTGGAATCTTCATTGAGTACCGGAACCTATCTTGGAGTACCGGAACATAATAGGAAAATCTGTGTTTTGCGTCATTGAGTACCGGAACCCAACTTTGAGTACCGGTACACAATGTCATGTCGTGATAAGAATGCTAAACCGACTTTGATTGATTTCCAAAGGTTAAAAATAGATACTTAGGGTTTCTCAAGAGGTACCGACCAATCCAGAAACACTTGAGAGCAACCCTAGAGGCTAGGTTTTTATCGTTCTTCTCTTTAGCCTCTTTTAGGTCAATTCGACGGTTCTTCCAAGACATGCTTTTGTCGAATTGATGTAAACTTTGCTTAGAAATTTCTCCCATGGATCTTTATTGATAATCTAAGCAAAGGATCACCATCGGAGTCTATATTTTCATATCGGCTGAATTTGCGTCATGGATTCGACGTAGCATCGTGGATTCGGTGTGTTGAAGGTGTTTTGCGGATTCGAAACGTGTGCTCGTGGATTCGAGTGGTGCTCGTGGATTCGAGTGGCGTTCGTGGATTCGAACGTGTGCAGTGGACGTGCGATTGGTGGAGCGCAAGATCCGAAGAACTTGAAGGAGGGGTTTGAGTCCGTGGAGTCGGTAATCACCTTGTTATTCTTGTTTTCTTAGTGGATTCTTATTGCGTGTTGGTCCCGCGGTTTTTCTCCTGGATTGGAGTTTCCACGTAAATCTCGGTGTGCTGTTTTTATTTTCCGCATTGGTTTTTATTTTGCACTGAGATTCGATTTTTGAATATTACACCTTTTCACCCCCCCTCTAGGTGTTTGATAAAACCTATTTAGATCCTTGTGGATCCTTAAAAACCAACAATTCTTACTTCTATCTTTCTTGAGGACAATTTCATGCTGTATGGACATCTAGATAAGCCATCTTTTACTGGTACACTATCATGTTGGAATCTGACTTAGGAGAAACCATGTTTGTTCTTTCTCATTTTCTTCTAGATTCATGTTGCTCGGGTTTGAGCAGGGGTTTGGGATAGTGTAGTCGGGGCTGTGTCTGGGACATGTTGGATTAGATTGTGGACTTGTGGGGTTTTGCGGCGACCGCGGATATTGGGCGGTTGACCGGATATGTATTTGTGCATCAGATTGGGTATCAGATTTCCTCTAGTGGATGGAGTTTCCCACTTATTGTTTACTGTTGTTTCAGTTTGGGGATCGGGTTTCCCTTTAGTGGATGAGTTTTCCCACTTTGATCAGAGTCGTGATCCAGTCCTGCTATATCGGGATACTTGTTACAGTGATACTCGTTACAGTGATAATTGATACAGTGATACTTGTTACAGTGATACTTTACTCGTGTGGGTCGCTCCCCACGAGTGCCACTCCGGAGTAGGCGATTTACACAACGACAAGCGAGTACCGGATAGTGAGTGCCGGTTAGTGAGTGCCGATCTATTAGCAGATACCTGAGACAGTTTGAGTAGGCAGTGCCAGTTTTTACTGGTCCATTGATTAGGTTTATTCAGGTAGATACTTTTATTGTTGCACTTGTGCCTGGGGGCCAAGTGGAGTCTATGTCACGCCCCGGAACCCGGGCCCGCCAACAGATCCGCCGTGCACACAGGATTTCCCGAGTACACGAAGCGCTGGTAACCTTCTCTGATATAATATGAACAATAAAAGAGCATAATACAGAGCTGAAGTAGAAGAACCACATAGTGTCTCAGACTGGAACTACAAATAAAGCTGTAATAAGTACAATAATCTCCCAGCTCACCAAAGTAGTACAACCAGCTGGCGAAAGCCAGACCTAAAATAAAAGAGGAATACCACAGTCTGAGTAAAGGGTGCAGCATCTATTTAACAGCTCTCAGTCTCCTAGGAGATCTATCTATTCAGCGATCCCCTTACCTCGATCAGCTGCCGATGGCCTAGCAGCTCCCGCAGACGACTCTGCAAAATAAAGGAGAAGGAAGAAACAGAAAATAACAATGGGGGTGAGAACTACCAAGTAAACCAGTAGCCTCCCCTAGTGGGTAAAACCTCAACTCTGACGCACCCACTAGGACTACTAGAGGCAAAGGGAAAAAGATGAAGTGGTAAGGTACATAAGGTACTGAAATAAGGAACTACCACTATTAGCATGCCTCTAAATGCGATACCGAAAGAAATGATTGCATGAATGCATCAGGAAACAGTGTCTGACCAAATAACCCAATCTAGTACCATCAGTAAAACTGATATTGCCTGCTTAGCGGAATCTGCACACACGGGTCGAAACCGCGGGATCGGCTCGCACGGCTCGCATCCCAAAATAAGTATCAGACCGGCACACACGGCTGGGTCCAAAAAGCCTACCTCCGGAGTGGCACTCGAGGGGAGCGACCCACACGAGTAAAGTATCTCTGTCATCAGTATCACAAGTATCTCTGTAGCACATGTCTCACAAGTATCTCAATAGCAGGACTGGATCATGACTATGATCAAAGTGGGAAAACTCCATCCACTGATGCAATAGTACTCAATAAGTGGGAAACTCCATCCACTAGCAAAAAGCCCGATCCCCAATCTGATGCAAAAATAAACCAGACTCAACCCCAATCTGATGCAAGGACAAACATCCGGTCGACCGCCTACTGTCCGCGGTCACCGCAATACCCCACCAGTCCACAATCTAGTACAATCTCGACCACACTATCGCAAACCCCTGCTCATACTCGAGCAACAAGCATCTGAATGCAAAGGAGAGCAATAAAACATGTCAAGTCCCAATATGATAGTGTAGCAATAAATAGGGGCTAACTAGATGCCCAAGCAAGCATGCAACTGTACCATTTAAAAGCTGTAAAAAGTGTCAAATATTTATTTTAAAAGATTAATTTACTGTACTGATATAAAAGTTATTTGCATGCGAGATTATAGCCTTTGTCCCAATCTAAGTGTCCCAAGATAAGTTATCATATAATCTGTGGGGTCATATTAAATTTTAGGAGAGTTCGTCCCAGCGGTTCTCATCAATTGTCATATTAGTTCGTCCCAATGGTTCTCATCAATTGTCTTATTAGTTCGTCCCAATGGTTCTCATCAATTGTCATATTAGTTCGTCCCAATGGTTTTTTATCAATATTTTAGGGGAGTTCTAATAATCCCAGTGAGATTGTCAAAAATGAGGTAAGCAACAACCGCCCACCTCGAACAGCTCAAATCACACCCAGATAGTCTCCTGGCTGTCCACAGTCCCCTAAAACTGCTGTCTGCCGAAAACGGTGCCCTACAGCAACACACATTGCACAGGGTGTAACTATATTATTCATAAAAATACAGCTTTTACTGTTTTTCAAATAGCACGAAAAGAGAGGAGTTTTTCACCTCTGTATGGTGCTCAGAAAAATCCAGAAAAATTACGGTTGCGTTCCTTGCGACGAGTAGATCGAAATCCACTATTTAAACCCCTCGATCTAATGCTCCTACACCAAGATAAAAATCGGAGAAGTCGATGCTGTTCAGAAATTTCCACAGCAAAAAGGGGGGTCAAAGAGGCTTCGGAAACCGTGCCAAAAGTGCGAAATGGAGCAAAGTGATCAACATGGAAATCGAAGCCTTACCTTTTAGGAACGCGCTGCCGCGAAAATCGTTCAAAAATTCCTCCTGGTTAGGCCACAGGGATTTTACGACTGAACTGCGACGGGAAATGGGCCGAAAAAGAAAATCGTCTCAGTGCGCCGCGTCGCAGATAACTCACTATCGGTACCTCCAAAAATTCTGAAATTTCTAGGGGAGAGAGAGAAGAGAGAGAGGAATAATTTTCATAGAGAGCCCAAGCTCTGGTTCTCTCTCTAAAGCTCGGACCCGAGGTGAGAATGGGAGGGAGTGAGGGATCCTATTTATAATGGGCCAAGGGAATTTTCCCACACGGGATCAGGCAAAACAGGAAACACCAAAATGGACCAACCAGGACGCGCCACGTGTCCACAAAACAGGAAACAGCCTGTGCAAGGGCCACTCAGAAGCCGCCACATGTCCACATGGTGCACGTGCCCGGTCCCCGCGCCGGGTCTTTCGGAAAATGCCGGCCAATGGGGTGATGCCACGTGTCACAGACAAGCCGGCCAGCCAATCAGGAGCTGCCACGTGGTACGGAGAATCTTCGGTGCTCCCGGTGCACGCCATGCCTGTGGACCCCGCACCTGCGCGCCTGCCCGCGCTGCCCGCGCCGTGCTCCGCTGCGCTCCGCTGCGCTCCGCCGCGCTCTGCCGCTGCGCCGCCGCTGCGCCGCCGCTGCGCCGCCGGTCGCCGCCGCCCGCCGGAACAGTAATTCCGGCCGCCGGAGTTACTGTTCCGGTGAACAGTAATTTTGCGCCGAAAAAAATAAGTAAATATACCATTTTGATCGTTTTCGCGCGCTGAGTCCAAATCCGCTGTCCATTTCGCCAAATTCTCATCCGAAATTTTGCCGAAAATCCCCGGAAAGGCCCACTTGCTCCGTTTTTCATGCCGGATCCATTTTAAAAATCCGTTTTCGACACTACTAGCTCCGATACACTGTGTGAGCTTCCTGTAGTCACTGTAATAACTGCAACAGTCTCTATAGAAGTCCGGATCATCACATCCTCCCCCACTAAAAAGAGTTTCGTCCTCGAAACGAGACTAAATTAAACAACAACCCTCAGTCTGATGTCTCAAATAAGTAGGGGTGGGTATCCCTCATCTCCGACTCGAGCTCCCACGTAGCCTCGCGCTCGTCATGATTGCTCCAAAGGATCTTCACATAGGGGATGGCTCGACTGCGCAATTCTTTCACTTCTCGATCCAGAATTCGCAGTGGGCGCTCCTCATACCTCAAATCCTCGCTAATCTCCAGCGGGGTGAAATTGATGACGTGCGACGGGTCGAAGACATACTTCCTTAGAGTAGAAACGTGAAATACATCGTGGACACCAGCAAGCCTCGGAGGAAGTGCAAGTCGGTAGGCAACTGGCCCGATACGCTCCAATACCTCAAAGGGTCCAATATATCGGGGGCTAAGTTTCCCACGAATGCCGAACCTCCTGATTCCTTTGGATGGTGAGACTTTCAGGAATACATGATCACCAACCTGAAACTCTAAGTCTCGTCGCCGAACATCGGCATAGCTCCTCTGTCGGCTTTGGGTGTCTGAAGATGCTTTCGAATCACTCGGACCTTCTCCTCTGCCTCTATCAATACATCTGGTCCCAAGGTCCGCCTCTCGCCCACGTCACTCCAATAAAGTGGTGACCGACACTTGCGTCCATACAATGCTTCAAACGGAGCCATCTGAATGCTCGATTGAAAGCTATTATTGAACGCGAATTCAGCCAAAGATAAATGTCGAATCCACCCTCCGCCGAAATCCAGGACGCAAGCCCTCACCATGTCCTCAAGGATTTGTATAGTCCGCTCTGACTGCCCATCAGTCTGCGGATGAAAAGCCGTACTGAACCTGAGTTGAGTCCCCAAGGTTGTCTGCAAGCTCCTCCAGAAATGTGAAACAAACCTCGGGACAATGGAGGCTGGTACTCCATGTAGTCTTACTATCTCATCTAGATATAGCTGGGCTAGTCGCTCAAGTGGCCACGTAGTTTGCATGGGCAGAAAGTGCGCCGACTTGGTAAGTCGATCTACAACTACTCAGATAGCATCCGCTCCTCCTTGTGCCTTAGGCAATCCGACCACGAAATCCATCGTAATGTGGTCCCATTTCCACTCGGGGATTGGGAGACTCTGTAACTTGCCAGCTGGCACTCGATGCTCAGCTTTCACCTGCTGACAAGTTAAACACTGGGCCACAAATCTCCTAATATCCCTCTTCATGCCATTCCACCAAAAGTGTGCCTTGAGGTCCTTATACATCTTAGTCCCACCAGGATGTAGGGTATAAGGTGTATAATGGGCCTCTCGCAATATCTGCTCTCTGATCTCTGCATCCGCTGGCACACATGCTCGGTTCCTGTACCTCAGTACTCCCGAGGCATCCACCGTAAAGTCCCCTGACTGATCACTCGGAGTTTGATCTCTAATCCTGGTCAAGTGGGGGTCCTCACTCTGTTTCTCCCTGATCCGCTCCAGCAGAGTGGGCTGCACGACTAAAGACGTCAGTCTAGCAGAGACCCCAGGGGACACAACCTCTATCTCGAGCCGTCTCATCTCCTCTAATAGCGGTGCCTTGTTTGTGATCAACATAGACAAACTTTGCACCGCCCTCCTACTCAAGGCATCAGCGACCATATTAGCGTTGCCTGGGTGGTACAGGATGTTCACATCATAATCCTTTAGTAATTCCAACCACCTACGTTGCCTCAAATTTAGCCCCTTTTGCGTGAACAGGTACTTTAGGCTCTTGTGGTCGGTGTAGATTTCACAGTGCTCCCCATATTGATAATGACGCCAAAGCTTCAGTGCAAACACCACAGCAGCAAGCTCCAAGTCATGGGTAGGGTAATTCTTCTCATAATCCTTGAGTTGCCTTGATGCATAAGCAATTACCCTCCCTTCATGCATCAACACACAACCAAGTCCGCTGTGTGATGCATCACTGTAGATCACATATCCTTTTCCCATAACAGGGAGGGAAAGGATAGGAGCGGTCATGAGTCTACTCTTTAGCTCCTCAAATCTCCTCTGACAGTCCTCACTCCAGACAAACTTTACTCCCTTACGCGTCAAACGAGTGAGGGGTGTGGAGAGCTTCGCAAAGCCTTCCACAAACCGACGATAATAACCAGCTAAGCCCATAAAACTACGAACCTCAGAAACGGTCGTCGGTCGGGGCCAATCCCGGACCGCCTCAATCTTCGCCGGGTCCACCGCCACACCTGCGGCGGAAATCACATGGCCCAAGAAGACAACCTCCCGAAGCCAAAACTCGCACTTTGCCAGCTTGGCAAACAACTTCTTCTCTCGTAGAAGTTGCAGCACAATCCTTAAGTGCTCCTCATGCTCCGCATCACTCCGGGAGTAAACCAAGATATCATCAATGAAAACTACCACGAATCGATCTAAGTACGGACGAAAGATCCGGTTCATTAAATCCATGAATGCGGCAGGGGCATTAGTTAGTCTGAAGGGCATAACTGTAAATTCATAATGCCCATACCGTGATCTAAATGCCGTTTTCGGAATATCTTCGGCCTTCACCTTCAACTGGTGGTAACCGGACTGCAAATCTATCTTAGAGAAGACACAAGACCCTTGCAGCTGATCAAAAAGATCATCGATGCGCGACAAAGGGTACTTGTTCTTAATGGTCACTTTATTTAATTCCCTATAGTCCACACACAATCGAAGTGACCCATCATTCTTTTTCACGAATAGCACCGGCGCTCCCCAAGGCGACACACTCGGCCTAATAAAGCCCTTGTCCATCAAATCCTGGAGTTGCGCCTTGAGCTCTCGTAGCTCAGCCGGTGCCATCCGGTAAGGAGCCTTAGAGATTGGCGTAGTTCCTGGAACTACGTCAATCACGAACTCAATCTCCCTATCTGGCGGCATGCTAGCCAGCTCAGGGGGAAAAACATCCGGGAACTCGCGGGCAATAGGGATATCCCCGAGTCCTGGCGCCGCCGTAGGCCCCTCAACAACACTAGCCAAAAAGGCTACACATCCTCGACGGATTATCTGCCTCGCTCGGGAAGTCGAAACCATAGAGGCAAAGAAAGCACTCTGACATCCTCGGTATACCAACATTTCCTGGTCTGGCTCTCTAAAAGTGACGGTCCTTGCGGCACAATCAATAGTTGCAAAATACCGAGCCAGCCAGTCCATCCCGAGAATCACATCAAAGTCCCTCAGCTGTCTAAAGACCAACAGGTCTGCTGGCATAATCCAGGACTCGATCTGCATTGGGCAGGACCAACAGCACTCCTCCACGTGCAAAGTGTGATCGAAAATCTGAACCTCTCGTGCACGTGGTAAAAGTCCTACCTCTAACTCATGTAATGATGCAAATGATCTACTAATAAAAGAATGTGATGCTCCCGTATAAAATAAAGTACGAGTCCTAATGCCAGAAAGTAGGGTGATACCTGCCACCACGTGATCTGCTGCCGAAGAGTCCTCTACCTGCGCAGCATACACTCGCCCGCTCTGAGCTGGAGGGCTGTCATGCCCCGGGGTCGAACTGCGACCCGGGCTCGCCAACAGATCCGCCATCTGTACGGAAACTGTCGTACAGATGAAGCGTCTACCCTGCGAAAGATCTAGAGCTACACATGTATCAGAGATGTAAATAGAACTAGTAGCTTTCAAAAAAAAAAACACTGAATCACTAAGTGATAAAAAGTCCAAGTACACCAGTCCACTAACTCTCAAAAACATAAGTACAATATCACTATCTAGTACAAAAGTGGAAACCAAAAAGTGCAGGTGACTCTATCACTGACTCCATAGACTCGGGTAGGAACTAGTCGGCCACGCCCTTACCTCGGTCTGAAAACTCCGCACGAGCCGAGCCTGGAATGGTCGCCTCAGGAACACCTGTCATCATAGCGGGTGTGAGATCTACTGCAACAGGCAGGTCACTGTGTTACCGACGTCAAAACCCGCGGTATGCCCACTAAGTCTGCTGGAGACAAAAACAGATAGATAGATAGATAGATAGATAGATAGTGTATGGATGGTGGAAATAAATCTACCACTATATGTCTCAATGCAATGCTCGAAGGAAACAACATCTAAGAACATATTCTACAACCACCCGCTCATGTCACCCAATCCCAATGACCGCCACATAGGGTCCAGTCAAGCCTACGCCCGTCGACTAGAAACGCACCTACCCAATACCACACATCCAAATGAGGACGGGATTTACGTGGGGCGTCCAGTCAGACCATCTCAATCTCACTAAAGTAACCACCTGGTAACTCGGCCAGGGCATGTACCCACCTGGTAACTCGGCCAGGGCTATGTACCCACCTGGTAACTCGGCCAGGGGCATGTATCCATCTGGTAGCTCGGCCAGAGGTATGTACCCACCTGGTAACTCGGCCAGGGGTATGTATCCATCTGGTAACTCGGCCAGAGATATGTATCCACCTGGTAACTCGGCCAGAGGTATGTATCCATCTGGTAACTCGGCCAGAGATATGTATCCACCTGGTAACTCGGCCAGGGGTATGTATCCATCTGGTAGCTGGGCCAGAGGTATGTACCCACCTGGTAACTCGGCCAGGGGTATGTATCCATCTGGTAACTCGGCCAGAGATATGTATCCACCTGGTAACTCGGCCAGGGGTATGTATCCATCTGGTAACTCGGCCAGAGATATGTATCCACCTGGTAACTCGGCCAAGGGTATGTATCCATCTGGTAACTCGGTCAGAGATATGTATCCACTTGGTAACTCGGCCAGGGTATGTACCCATCTGGTAACTCGGCCAGAGGTATGTACCCACCTGGTAACTCGGCCAGGGGTATGTATCCATCTGGTAACTCGGCCAGAGATATGTATCCACCTGGTAACTTGGCCAGGGGCATGTACCCACCTGGTAACTCGGCCAGAGGTATGTACCCACCTGGTAACTCGGCCAGGGGTATGTATCCATCTGGTAACTCGGCCAGAGATATGTATCCACCTGGTAACTCGGCCAAGGGCATGTACCCACCTGGTAACTCGGCCAGGGGTATGTATCCATCTGCGCGTCCGGAGCGTGACCCGAGGGGAGCTACCCCAACGAGTATCAATCATGTCTCATCTGCCTCAGCAAGCGGCATATGCAGGCCATAGTCCACGATCAACCAGATCGGAAGCTCGAATGCTCAAACGCTACTCACACACGTATCTACGTCGGAAAACAAGCCTCTACTCAATCTGATAATGCACAACTCCTGGCTAAGTCAGGATATCTCCACGACTCGATCTGCCAGAACCCCAAACCCTCAAGCTACGTCGGAGATCCACCTCAACGACTAAATCGGAAAAACACAATCTAGAGCAATCACCCAATACCCGCAAGGAAACTCATCCCACATGACACTAGAACTAGACACGCATGCTCTAAAAATCAACTCGGCCCCTCGGCACGAGTATACAAGCACCCTGAACCTACGCCATACCTTTGGCAACTCATGATTTAGAAACCCTCTTGAAAACACTGATTTTTCTTAAAGTGGGTTTCTCGATTTTGCAAACGGTTCAGGTGCAATCATGATGCAAACAAAGCATGAAACCTAGCGTCATATGATGTCAGGAGTCTACTAAAAATAATCCGGGGTTCCCATAATTTTTACAGAAGATTCCAGGCAACTATCAGATATAAACACAGCGAAAATGCCTAATAAACATGATTAAATTGCATTCAAGCATTAAAGGGCATTTTCATAAATTGTGGAGAAATTCCAACCCACCTGAAACACTTTCCACAGGCAATTGCTAAAGGCGGTAAAGTGCTGGAACCTCGAACTGACGACACCTCGAAAATCGGGCCGCGCGCGTGCACACTGCCGCGAACTTAGAAAAATCCCCGGAAAAGTCCTCACCAAGTCTTGCGCGCATTCAACTTCTCTGCCAATTCCAATTGCACACACAAACATCCCACGACACACACATAGTAGCTTCACAGCATAAAGGGGAACCCACAGTACACTTAAATAGCACCCAAGTCCATTCACAATCCACCAACAGCTTGTTCACATTAACACAATCACACATATTCCACACACACACTTTAATTACCTCTGTTCACTCACATAAGTCCACAACACACATCTCCAACCTTATGCACACACACCATAACACCCAACCTTCACTAAAATAGTTGCTCCCATAATATCATATTAAAAACATGTCCAGCACCTTCAATACCAACAAACCACTGATCATTACACTCACAGCCTCACACTGGAGAAATCCGTGGGCCACGCACCCAACACGGCTCCGCACAGCACCGCGCCGAAACGCCACAACGACGCCAACCTGTGAGGGAACAAGGGAGAAAACCAAGAAAAATCCATTAAACACGTTGCACAACCGGACTCACGACGCCCGGGCCACCACCAGCCCATGTCGTGCGCGCACAGCCCACGGCGCCGGCTCCCTGCTCGCTCGCTAACCGCGCGCAGTAGCCACCCCAACCGCGCGCAGCGCTGCCGCCGCCCGCGCGGCGCCCGAACTGCCACAGCCGCAGGCCGCGCCGCGCTGTAGCCGCTGTCAGCCCCCAGCCGCCTAGCACCCAGCGGCGAGGCTGCGCGCTGCCCGCGCGGCAGCGAAGCCTGCCCCGCAGCACCCAGCGGCGCCCCTGCGCGCGCCCAGCGCGCGCCCGCGCGGCAGCAGGGCCTGCCGCGCGGCGCCCAGCGAGTGCCCGGGCGGCAGCGGGGCCTGCCGTGCGGCACCCAGCGTGCGCCCGCGCGGCAGCGGGGCCTGCTGCGCGGCGCCCAGCGCGTGCCGAGCGCGCGCCCGCGCGGCAGCGCCCCTGCGCACGCCGGCCCGCAAGTTGCGCGCCTGCGCAACGCTGTGCGCGCTGCGGCTCCCCGGCTGCTTGCTGCCAACAACCCAAAACAGCACGCCCCCAGAGCAACCCAAACTCCACCCTCCATTCCCACAGAAGAAACGGAAAAGAAACAGCACGTACCTCTTGAGTCCGCCGCGCGCGCGCCGCTCGTCGGCTCCGCACGGCCTCTAGCAAGGTATTCCACCAACAAAGCTCATCCAAAAAAAATCCTTTTTCCTTCATTTCTTCTTCTTCTTCCTCCTTCTTTCTCCCATTCACTCTACCTCTGCTTCCCAGCTTTTTCCTTTGTTTTCATTTGGAGGAGAAGGAGGTGACGTGGAGCTCACTAATTAATTAAGGGGGGGGGGGGAGCCATGCCTAATTATTGAGGTGGGTGGGCAGCATTTAAAGCCCAACAAAAATATCTCCAACCCACCAAAAGCCATTCTCCATCTCTCTCTTTCTTTTAATCCATACCTCACAGACCCATATTTCCAATTAATTAAAATAATTAAATAATTCATAAAGCCCCCCAACAACTCACTTTTTGCTTTCGGGGCCTCCGCCTCCGTCCGGAACCTCCCGAACTCCGCTGTAAACTGAAAATACACATGTCCATAACTTTTTCTCCTCAAAAAGCTCAACCGTTGAGTCGGGGTGCTCAATCCAAAAACTGGCTCCAAAATTGCCAGTTCCGACTCACTTTTCGCTTTCGGATCATCCACGTCAGTCCGGAACCTCCTGAATTTTGCTGTAAACATGAACTACACCTGTTCCAAGTGTTCCCAAAATTTCTGCACTCCACTGTGAAGTCGAGGTTTCCCCGAAACCGGTCCTCTAACGGCGGACAAGCCCGGAAAACTCCGATTCAAGCTGGGGCTTCCGCGTTGATCCAAATCAACCCGAACTCATCTGTAAATACATACGGAACACGCCCGAGGCAATTTCCTCTGCACCACGCCATCTTGCGGGGTTGGTGCGTCATCCGAAATCTCGGTCTTCTACACTCTCCCCTCCTTAAAAAGGTTTCATCCTCGAAACCAGAATAAATCCATAACTCAGGAGGGTGTCTCAATCAAATCGGGATAGGAGACTCTCAACTCATCCTCAGGCCCTCAGGTGGTCGTTCCCACTCAACAGGATGGCTCCACTGAACCTACATCAAAGGTATAACCTGACCACACAATTCTTTTGTCTCTCCCGCAAGAATTTGCATCGGTCGCTCCAGATAGCTCAATTCCTCGTCCAACCCCAAAGAAGTGAAATCCCAACACATGCGAGCGGGCATATAAAGTTCTTCCAGCCAGATAATTACCAGCGGTCCAAACTCCCCGCGTAAACTCAAATTTACAAAACCCCGTGGATCGAGGCTTTAACAAAACAATATTCTCCAAAACCAAAATCTAAACCTCCAATCGGCATAACATCCCGTTGCTCCTTAGCAACTAAAAGCTCAAAATTCCACAAATGCATACTCTCAACTCGGCAAACAACTCCTTCCCTCTGAGAAGTTGTAGCACTATCCTCAAGTGCTCCTCCTGCTCTAAGTCATTCGAAAATTATCCAAACATCCACGACGGTTACAACTACTAACCCGCCCAACATAGCTGGCATAACCCAATTATCCCATCATAAGGGCGGCAGGGCATTGGTCAATCCACTTGAGCTCGCTAAAGCTCATAACGCCCTAACTGGTTCCTGAACATTATCAGGGCACATCCATCGGCTAAAAAGTTCCATAACGCTCTCAGACTCCCAAAGACCTCCACCAGAACGCAGACCAATTCTGTTTGTGCTCAAACCATCATAGTACCCTCACTGTTGTGTACTCACAACGTGGCATCACTGCCGTGTATCAACGGCGTGGCATCACCACCGTATATCACGGTGTGGCATCAACAAGCTCTAACATCGACGACCCAAGGAAACCACACCTGATAAAATGTGATCCACCAACCTGGCGCTCTCCAGCCGGCTGCACAAACTCAACAAATTGCTGCTGGTGGCCTTCGCTCAAATTGCCTCGGCATCACGACCCTATCAGCCTGCCGGTAAGTTGGATGAACCTCAACATCCAGTATGAGTAGTGGGGTGCCGTCGCAAGCGGCAAATCCAAGAGCACCACTCTGGTACACTCTGCCTGAAGATGTCCTGACTATCCATAGGTGCCTCGACTATCGAGAACCTCCTAGTCTCTGTCTCCTCTGAGGCTCATAATCCTAGGACTAGAATCATGACAACCTCAACCCACTCGACTACCCCAAATCCGACGATGCTGGACACCTATCTCTATAGCTGGTCCCTCGCTCTTCGTCCCTCCTGGACGTGATTACCGATCCTCGGTCAATCCATCGAGCATGCACACTCACTGCATCCAAAGTCGGCACTCGCCGAGAATGCACAAAGAGATAGGTATCTCGATGCAGTCCCCCCTCAAACATAACCAACCTCTAAGCCTCATCCTGGGCGACAAGGAGTACACTGCTCAACCGTCGCAGAAACTCGCCCCAGAACATCAACTGCGCTCCTGATGGTCCAACAAGATGAACTCGACGCCACCAACTCTCTTGGCGTCCTTATCCAAAAGTGCATAACCAAGCGCCCTGATGCTTATCCTAGATGAACAAATCCTCGAACAGCTCTTCCACAGCAGCGATCCAGTTCTCGGCCCCCCCCCACGGCTCCAAACTCAGTCCCGAAATCTGCAGGGGATGGAACTGGATGCGGTACACAACCGATCAGCAACCTCTCGCTGCTTCTACACCATCAGTGGTGCGATCAGGGTCGAAATCGACAATGTCGCGGTCGGAGGAACTACTGGCGATACTCCGGGAGATGCTCTCGGTCCAAGCATGTGCATCACACGCTCCATGCTCTCTTCCTGGCGCCGCATCGCCTCAAATACCAGGCCTGCTTGGGCCTGAATCTCTCAGGCCTCTCTCAGCTCTATCCATTTAGCTTCCCGCTATACGAGCCCCTCATCCCAGGTCAAACACGCCCTCGCCGCTGCACGGCGTCTCGGAAGCATCAAATCACTGCAACAGAACAACCATTAGGACCAAAACTCTCTCGACTAAATCAAGCGAAAGTCTAAAACATGTTAACCCTTCTAAGGTATTATGTTGTCTGCAGCCAACATAATCAGCTTTAGAGAAATAACATGTGAGATCACTCCCCCCAATCCTCTAGGGGAGGTACAAACTCAAACAAGACTCTCGCTAAAGTCACGTCTCTCTCGACAGTCATCCTACTGTCCAACCAAAAGCCTAGGTTCTCTAAGTCCTCAATGACCTATATACCTAGGCTCTGATACCACCCTAATCTGTCATGCCCCGGGGTCGAACTGCGACCCGGGCTCGCCAACAGATCCGACATCTGTACGGAAACTGCCGTACAGACGAAGCGTCTACCCTGCGAAAGATCTAGAGCTACACATGTATCAGAGCTGTAAATAGAACTAGTAGCTTTCAAAAAAAAAAACACTGAATCACTAAGTGATAAAAAGTCCAAGTACACCAGTCCACTAACTCTCAAAAACATAAGTACAATATCACTATCTAGTACAAAAGTGGAAACCAAAAAGTGCAGGTGACTCTATCACTGACTCCACAGACTCGGGTAGGAACTAGTCGGCCACGCCCTTACCTCGGTCTGAAAACTCCGCACGAGCCGAGCCTGGAACGGTCGCCTCAGGAACACCTGTCATCACAGCGGGTGTGAGATCTACTGCAACAGGCAGGTCTCAGTGGTACCGACGCCAAAACCCGCGGTATGCCCACTAAGTCTGCTGGAGACAAAAACAGACAGATAGATAGATAGATAGATAGATAGTGTATGGATGGTGGAAATAAATCTACCACTATATGTCTCAATGCAATGCTCGAAGGAAACAACATCTAAGAACATATTCTACAACCACCCGGTCATGTCACCCAATACCAATGACCGCCACATAGGGTCCAGTCAAGCCTACGCCCGTCGACTAGAAACGCACCTGCCCAATACCACACATCCAAATGAGGACGGGATTTACGTGGGGCGTCCGGTCAGACCATCTCAATCTCACTAAAGTAACCACCTGGTAACTCGGCCAGGGCATGTACCCACCTGGTAACTCGGCCAGGGGTATGTACCCACCTGGTAACTCGGCCAGGGGCATGTATCCATCTGGTAGCTCGGCCAGAGGTATGTACCCACCTGGTAACTCGGCCAGGGGTATGTATCCATCTGGTAACTCGGCCAGAGATATGTATCCACCTGGTAACTCGGCCAGGGGCATGTACCCACCTGGTAACTCGGCCAGGGGTATGTATCCATCTGCGCGTCCGGAGCGTGACCCGAGGGGAGCTACCCCAACGAGTATCAATCATGTCTCATCTGCCTCAGCAAGTGGCATATGCAGGCCATAGTCCACGATCAACCAGATCGGAAGCTCGAATGCTCAAACGGTACTCACACACGTATCTACGTCGAAAAACAAGCCTCGACTCAATCTGATAATGCACAACTCCTGGCTAAGTCGGGATATCTCCACGACTCGATCTGCCAGAACCGCAAACCCTCAAGCTACGTCGGAGATCCACCTCAACGACTAAATCGGAAAAACACAATCTAGAGCAATCACCCAATACCCGCAAGGAAACTCATCCCACATGACACTAGAACTCGACACGCATGCTCTAAAAATCCACTCGGCCCCTCGGCACGAGTATACAAGCACCCTGAACCTACGCCATACCTTTGGCAACTCATGATTTAGAAACCCTCATGAAAACATTGATTTTCCTTAAAGCGGGTTTCTCGATTTTGCAAACGGTTCAAGTGCAATCGTGATGCAAACAAAGCGTGAAAGATAGTGTCATATGATGTCAGGAGTCTACTAAAAATAATCCGGGGTTCCCATAATTTTTACAGAAGATTCCAGGCAACTATCAGATATAAACACAGCGAAAATGCCTAATAAACATGATTAAATTGCAATCAAGCATTAAAGGGCATTTTCATAAATTGTGGAGAAATTCCAACCCACCTGAAACACTTTCCACAGGCAATTGCTGAAGTCGGTAAAGTGCTGGAACCTCGAACTGACGACACCTCGAAAATCGGGCCGCGCGCGTGCACACTGCCGCGAACTTGGAAAAATCCCCGGAAAAGTCCTCACCAAGTCTTGCGCGCATTCAACTTCTCTGCCAGTTCCAATTGCACACACAAACATCCCACGGCACACACACAGTAGCTTCACAGCATAAAGGGGAACCCACAGTACACTTAAATAGCACCGAAGACCATTCACAATCCACCAACAGCTTGTTCACATTAACACAATCACACATATTCCACACACACACTTTAATTACCTCTGTTCACTCACATAATTCCACAACACACATCTCCAACCTTATGCACACACACCATAACACCCAACCTTCACTAAAATAGTTGCTCCCATAATATCAAATTAAAAACATCTCCAGCACCTTCAATACCAACAAACCACTGATCATAACACTCACAGCCTCACACTGGAGAAATCCGCGTGCCGCGCACCCAATACGGCTCCGCACAGCACCGCGCCGAAACGCCACAACGACGCCAACCTGTGAGGGAACAAGGGAGAAAACCAAGAAAAATCCATTAAACATGTTGCACAACCGGACTCGCGATGCCCGGGCAACCACCAGCCCATGTCGTGCGCGCACAGCCCACGGCGCCGGCTCCCTGCTCGCTCGCTGACCGCGCGCAGCAGCCGCCACAACCGCGCGCAGCACGGCTGCCGCCCGCGCGGCGCCCGAACTGCCACAGCCGCAGGCCGCGCCGCGCTGCAGCCGCTGTCAGCCCCCAGCCGCCCAGCACCCAGCGGCGAGGCTGCGCGCTGCCCGCGCGGCAGCGAAGCCTGCCGCGCGGCACCCAGCGGCGCCCCTACGCGCGCCCAGCGCGCGCCCGCGCGGTAGCAGGGCCTGCCGCGCGGCGCCCAGCGCATGCCCGCGCGGCAGCGGGGCCTGCCGCGCGGCACCCAGCGCGCGCCCGCGCGGCAGTGGGGCCTGCCGCGCGGCGCCCAGCGCGTGCCCAGCTCGGGTGCACGGTGGACCGAAGGGTGACACGTGGCATGGTGTGATTGGTCGGCTCTGTGCACCCGGTCCACGGAACAGGGTTGGTTGCCTCGGGCCGCGTGCGCACGCGCGCGCCATGCCGCGCTGACGCCGCGCACTGTGCGCTGTTGACTTTGGAGAGGACATGTGGCGGCGTTTGAGTGGCCTTCTACCGATGTTTGCTGTTTTGGGGACACAGCTGGTATTTTGGGAATTGTTCGATTTGGTTTTTCTACATGGTTGCATCCGAGGGAGTTTCACTTAGCCATTTTTGCCACTTCGAAGCCCTATCTCCCCGAGCTCCCTTCAGTGAAGATTTTCATCTTCGAGTGCTGGTTCTTGCTGCAGAGTTTCGGAATTTTTGAGTGCACGCATCCCGAGGTTTTGGATTTTACGGCGCGGAGGGACGTTTCCTTCTCGGTGTTCCTCTTCGTCGCAAGTTCAGTGTAAAGGTTACCCTGGGCTACCCCGACACTGGTTTTTGGTGATTCTTGCGCCAGCACACTCCTAACAGGTAGCGATTCATCTTTCATTTTGATCGCGCATTCGTATTTCGACTCCTTGGCTTGGATCCTGAGGTAACTGTGGTCACCCTTTTTCTGTGAGGGATTTTGAGACAGCAGCGGATTGGGGAGGCGATATCTTCGCGCACGTACGTCAGACGAAAACGTGCTTATACAACTTTTTCATCTACAGATCGCAAGGAACGTGTCATATTTTTCTTGGATTTTTCAGAGATTTATTTCTAGGTGAAAATCCCTGTTTTCCCTGTGCTCATTGCTACAGTATTTTTGATACAGATTGTGTTGAGTGTACTACCTTGTCGAATTAATATCTTGACTTACCGCACTCAGATTTGGGCGTGCAAGCAGCTGTTTCGAAGGTATCGACCCGAGGATCGCTGTGATATTTTTTTGGGAATTTTCTGGGCATTCTCAGCAGGTGAATTTGGACATCTTTGGGACTGATTTTTTTGTGTGAGTTTGTATGTGCAGATTTGGAACTTGTGTGTAATTTTTGGACACCCCTGTGTATAATTTTGCAGTTATCGCGGTAGGTGATCTTTTTTGGGCGAGGACACTTTTGATACTTGGATTGCGCTTTTCCAGGTGGGTGGTTGCTATATCCCTCTTGTCTGACTTACCCACTAGGAATATTAGAGAGATCTTCTCTATTGGACATTTTGAATGCTCACTTAGTAGGCATGCATGTTTAACTAAAATAATTGCGTGGTACCAATCTCATCATCCGCTCGTCAAGCTCTGCTGGCACTATCCGGCCCAAAAGCTCCTCACCCCAACAATAACCGTCGCTCTCGGCCAGTCCTAAATAGCATCCATTTTGGCCGGAATTCCACCGCCGCCCCTAAGGCTAGAATATGTAATCCAAGAAGATGTGCTCTCAAAGCTAAACTCGTACCACAACGACTTGGCACAAAGCTTCTTCCCCACATACCTTATCGCATCATCTACAAAGCTTCACAAGCTCTAAATCACTCAGGGAGGGGGTAAAACCAAAATATCCCTGGAGAATGCCGCTATCAAACTGATTAAGCCCAACTGAAACACAGAATTCCTCAATCTTAGAGGCAACAGGGCATTAGTCATTCCATTAGCTTCACTGTACTCATAATGCCCCTACCGTGTCCTGAACACCATCTAGACAAAGTCCTCAGCTGAAATTCTAAATTAGTGCAGGCATCATACAATAACTGCCGGAATATAGCTCCATCAAAAGATTCTAAAAAATACCTGGGCCTGCCTGGGCTCCGATCCCAAAGGGCTCTCACCGTCGTGTATCAACGACGCGGCACTAGGTCAAACAGACCCTCTATCCATCAAATCCACGCACCTATGACATCAACTCCCGCAGCTCTAAAGGCGATATCCAATGAGGGGCTATTGAAGTTGGTGCGGTTTCCAGAACCACGTCAATCGCAATCTTAATCTCCCTATCTGGCGGCATAATCATCGGCTTCGGTGGACTCACACCCGGGATTTCATGGGCAATAGGGATATCCTTAAGTCCCGCTGCCGCCGTAGGCACCTCTCACACTGACGCTGTAACCTGTGTGCTCTAATAGTCTCAACAAACAAAATGCCTTCCATTATCTGCCTCGCAGAAAATCAAAGTCCTTTCTCTCAGCAGTCAAACATCCTGTGGCACTTTGCCAACCGATCCCAAGCACTGGGTCAAACACTGAACTGCCACAAAAACCAATAAGTCTGCCGGCATAACTCACGGCCTCTGCTGCACTGGACATGATCCACAAGCCTCCTCCACCTGCACAATGCCAATAGTAACCTGTACCTCAAGTGCATGTGGTAACGACTCTACCTCTAGTCCATGCAGGAATGCAACATGTCCTAACTCCGACTGCTGTGATGAAATCACACCTGCGACAACTCAATCCACTACCGTGGCGCCCTCCAACCGGGCGGCACAGATTCATCCACTCGATGCGAGTGGTCATCGCTCAGCCTGCTGAAATATCTAGACCAATCACAAAGGGAGCACGACCTCTGTCCATGCTCACACTGAGGTGACGAATGTGGTCTCTCGCAGACGGCCAATCCACGCTACCGCTGCGCCACTCTGATAAAAGGGCTGATGCTGTCATCGGGGTCCACCCAACCTCTGACATCTCAGAAATCCACCATCCTGGAAGGGGAAACGAAAATGTCTCTGCCGGCCGATCTGTCCTCCAACACCTAACGCCAAGCGCCTCTATCCAAGACTCGCCTCTGGCGGCAGACCCCTATCCAAAGGAACTGCAACACTACGCTCCAAACCCAATGCCTACTCCATCGAGGCATCCAAAATCCAAAACGGGGGAAATCAAATAACCTGAAAGGTATCCTGACGCAGTCCACTCACAGTCACGCATATCCTATGCGCCATGTCCCCCAAATCATAGAGCGCGCAGTTTGACAACTGCGTAAACCCTTTAACACAAGGAGGCTGTCAAGTAGTCTTTCCATCACCACCAACCACGATTCTACCCCAAGAGGCTCCACACTTAATCCTATGAATCGGGGTGGTTTATCTACCGAAACTGGCTCAACTGATCATTGGTGCCCCATAGCTCATCAGCTGTCAACTATCCATCCTGTCTCGGCGCCTCGGCACTAACATTGGCACGAAGGGGCTACTCACTCCATCGATACCATAGAAATCCCCGCCCCTAAGGATACTGCAACTGGGTGGTCTCAGAAAGAAGCACTGTCGAGCTGCCCGCTGCTCCGACAACGGTGTCACAAAACCAGATGCTCGCTCACTCTGCCGCTGATAAGCCTCTGACAATCCTATCATCTGGGTCCGGAGCTCTCTGACTCCAATCTGGTATACGGCCCGAAACAACTAGCTCAGACCCAACTGCTGCACCGAAGTGCACCCAGGTCAGGGCCCAAAGTCGGGGAGACACCGCTCGCCACGACAAACCACAAATCAGCACACCCCAAACACTCGACCCAATCTAGCGAAAGTCAAAGACATCCCTCTATTTCTATAACCTTATGTTGTCTGCAGCACACCCCAAATGCATCTCTCACGCACTAACATCCTAGGGTCCGCCAAAAGCCTAGGGTTTCCTAAGTCCCAACTGACCTATCCCTAAGCTCTGATACCAACTTAATCTGTCACGCCCCGGGTGTAAACCAGAACCCGGGCCCGTCTACAGATCCGCCGTGCACACGGTATTTCCCGTGTACACGAAGCGGCTACTACCTGCTCAGAAAAGAAAGATATAATAAAAGAGCAATAAAAACAGAGCTGAACTAAAACTAATACATCTCAGACTGTAGCTGGAAATAAAATACAATACATCTGTATAAATGATACATCAGTCTCTCCCAGCTCACAAATAATAAATACAACCTACTGGCAAAGGCCAGTCCCAAAAGTAAGAGTACAACCGTCTGAGGAAAACATGGGTACACCAACAGTCCAGCTAACACGCTCATCCTGCCTCGAGATCTATCTACTCAGCCGTCCTCTCTCCTCGGCCCGCCACTGAAAGCCCAGTAGCACCCGCAGAAGACACTGCAAAACAAGGGAGAAGAAAAAAAAAAGGAAAGAAGAATGGGGGTGAGAACTACTAGTAAACCAGTAGCCTCCCCTAGTGGGTAAAACCTCAAACTCTGACACGCCCACTAGGTCTACCAGAGGCAAAAGGAAACAAAGGTGGTGTGCTAAAAAGAATAAGACTCCTGATGAAAAGCTACCACTAGAATGCCTCTAAAATGCCGAGCTAATAGAATAGCTAAAGGTATGCGTCAATACATGAATGCCTGCCTGAATAAACCCAATCGATAGACCAGTAATCACTGGTACTGCCTGCTCTGCTGTCGAACTCCAGATCTCAATCGCGGGATACAGACCGACTTCGGACCGGTACGGTCGCATCCCAAAGTAAGTAACAGATCGGCATCGAACCGTCCGATCGCACACAAAAGTAAGTAACAGACTGGCATCGATCCGTCCAGTCGCACACTCCGGAGTGGCACTCGAGGGGAGCGACCCACACGAGTAAAGTTACTCAGTCATCAGTATCACAAGTATCTCTGTATCGAGTATCACTGTATCAAGTATCACCGTATAGCAGGACTGGATCATGACAATGATCAAAGTGGGAAAAACCCTCCACTAAAGATAACTCGAACCCCCGACCAATGCAAGATAGACAAATAGTGGGAAACTCCATCCACTAGAGACCTGATACCCAATCTGATGCATAAGCAACCTCCGGTCAACCGCCCAAGGTTCGCGGTTGCCGCAATACCCTGTCATCAAGCCTGCCTGTCCCAACACCCAAGATCCTGACTACACTATCTCAAACCACCTGCTCGCACACGACCTGCAAATATCCTGAGCCTCAAATGAAAGGAGAAAAGAATAACAAAAATGGTTTCTCCTATGTCAATTCTAGCATGATAGTGTAGCAGAAAAAGGTGGCCTATCTAGGTGACCATACAAGCATGCAAATGTCCCAAGATGGTATATATAAAATAAAGCAGATATCGATATGATCTTACCTTGCTAAAGCATGCTGATAAATGCATAAGGACAGTAACTAGGAGATAACCTGTGCCTGTCTATACCTCATGCCCAAGCCCATAATTTATTAATCAGCCTTCTAATCATAGAAGCTACTCCAATGCCTAGTGGGTAATCAGAAGTAGGGGTTCACAATAACACCCATGATCACAAACATGTCCCACATATGACATCTGGTCCACCGCCTACTATCCGCGGTAGCCATAATACCCCCAGAAGCTAAAATCCAGGCACCGGCTACACTATGCCAATCCCTTGCTCAAACCCGAACAACAATTAGTCACCTGACCAAAGAATAGGGGGAGAAGAAGCAAATGGGTTTCTTCTAAATCAAATCCCAACATAAAGTGTAGCAATAAGAAATGACCCTACAAAATGTCCAAATAAGCCCGCCTATGTCCTCATGAGAGATAGGAGAAAATGTGGGACAGAGCTGCAAATACGAGCTGAAAATGTCCAAACCACCTGCTCGCACACGAGCTACAAATACCCTGAGCCTTAAATGAAAGGAGAAAAGAATAACAAAAATGGTTTCTCCTATGTCAATTCCAGCATGATAGTGTAGCAGAAAAAGGTGGCCTATCTAGGTGACCATACAAGCATGCAAATGTCCCAAGATGGTATATATAAAATAAAGCAGATATCGATATGATCTTACCTTGCTAAAGCATGCTGATAAATGCATAAGGACAGTAAATAGGAGATAACCTGTGCCTGTCTATACCTCAACATTGGTCGAACCACTATTTGTCACATTTTCTCCTATCTCTCATGAGGACATAGGCGGGCTTATTTGGACATTTTGTAGGGTCATTTCTTATTGCTACACTTTATGTTGGGATTTGATTTAGAAGAAACCCATTTGCTTCTTCTCCCCCTATTCTTTGGTCAGGTGACTAATTGTTGCTCGGGTTTGAGCAAGGGATTGGCATAGTGTAGCCGGGGCCTGGATTTTAGCTTCTGGGGTATTATGGCTACCGCGGATAGTAGGCGGTGGACCAGATGTCATATGTGGGACATGTTTGTGATCATGGGTGTTATTGTGAACCCCTACTTCTGATTACCCACTAGGCATTGGGTGAATTTGGACATCTTTGGGACTGATTTTTTTGTGTGAGTTTGTATGTGCAGATTTGGAACTTGTGTGTAATTTTTGGACACCCCTGTGTATAATTTTGCAGTTATCGCGGCAGGTAATATTTTTTGGGTGAGGACACTTTTGAGACTTGGATTGCGCTTTTCCAGGTGGGTGGTTGCTATATCCCTCTTGTCTGACTTACCCACTAGGAATATTAGAGAGATCTTTTCTATTGGACATTTTGAATGCTCACTTAGTAGGCATGCATGTTTAACTAAAATAATTGCGAGCCTATCGTCTGGAAAACACTATAGTGGAAACTTGTTAGTGGTTGGAACTTATACATGCTTATGGAAATATTATTGGCATTTAACTTAGCATCGGGGATTTACTTTTATGATGGGATATTATGAAATGTCTTATGGGTAGTCAGGATCTTGGGTGTTGGGATAGGCAGGCTTGATGACAGGGTATTGTGGCAACCGCGGACCTTGGGCGGTTGACCGGAGGTTGCTTATGAATCAGATTGGGTATCAGGTCTCTAGTGGATGGAGTTTCCCACTATTTGTCTATCTTGCATTGGTCGGGGGTTCGAGTTATCTTTAGTGGAGGGTTTTTCCCACTTTGATCATTGTCATGATCCAGTCCTGCTATACAGTGATACTTGATACAGTGATACTCGATACAGAGATACTTCTGATACTGATGACTGAGTAACTTTACTCGTGTGGGTCGCTCCCCTCGAGTGCCACTCCGGAGTGTGCGATGGACGGATCGATGCCAGTCTGTTACTTACTTTTGTGTGCGATCGGACGGTTCGATGCCGATCTGTTACTTACTTTGGGATGCGACCGTACCGGTCCGAAGTCGGTCTGTATCCCGCGATTGAGATCTGGAGTTCGACAGCAAAGCAGGCAGTACCAGTGATTACTGGTCTATCGATTGGGTTTATTCAGGCAGGCATTCATGTATTGACGCATACCTTTAGCTATTCTATTAGCTCGGCATTTTAGAGGCATTCTAGTGGTAGCTTTTCATCAGGAGTCTTATTCTTTTTAGCACACCACCTTTGTTTCCTTTTGCCTCTGGTAGACCTAGTGGGCGTGTCAGAGTTTGAGGTTTTACCCACTAGGGGAGGCTACTGGTTTACTAGTAGTTCTCACCCCCATTCTTCTTTCCTTTTTTTTTTCTTCTCCCTTGTTTTGCAGTGTCTTCTGCGGGTGCTACTGGGCTTTCAGTGGCGGGCCGAGGAGAGAGGACGGCTGAGTAGATAGATCTCAAGGCAGGATGAGCGTGTTAGCTGGACTATTGGTGTACCCATGTTTTCCTCAGACGGTTGTACTTTTACTTTTGGGACTCGCCTTTGCCAGCAGGTTGTATTTATTATTTGTGAGCTGGGAGAGACTGATGTATCATTTATACAGATGTATTGTATTTTATTTCCAGCTACAGTCTGAGATGTATTAGTTTTCATTCAGCTCTGTTTTTATTGCTCTTTTATTATATCTTTCTTTTCTGAGCAGGTAGTTGGCGCTTCGTGTATACGGGAAATACCGTGTGCACGGCGGATCTGTAGACGGGCCCGGGTTCTGGTTTACACCCGGGGCGTGACACCCGGCAACCCCTCCGAGCACCTACCTCGGAAACCCCTGCCAAGCACTTGCCTCGGCCGCCGAGCACCTGCCTCGGCATCACCGCTCACACCCCCCACCCACGAGGGCCCCCCTTGCCCGCGGGTGGCCCAGCGACGGCGGCGGCCGCTTTAACGACGGCGGCGGCGGCGCGGTGATCCCCAAACCCGAAACAAACGACGAAAACCGAACCTAAACGAAAACCTACAAAAATCAAGAATGCCCAAAAACTCACCTTGAATCGCGAGAGGGGATGGAGGAAGAGGGATCGTCCACCTTTGCCCGATCAACCCGTCGAAAAACGCTTCCCTCCTTCTCCCTCGGGTGCCGCGGTGAAATTCTACGCCGGAGGAAAGTCGAGCGAGAGCGGAAAAGGTTGGGTTCTCGTTCCTTTTCTCTCTCGGATCGCGCCCCTCAAAACCCTAGCCGCCGAAAAGAAAACCAAGTAAAAGAAACCCTAAAATTCCCGGTTTAAAAGCCCAAACCAACGGGACAAAACCAGCAGCTAAAAGTTACCTCGAAAAACGTGCCGATCATCCGCACGGATCCCGGAGCGCCTAAAAGGGGTCGAAACTTCAGAATTAATTTCTGGGAGATCCCGGGGTCGGAATTCAGAATCGATCGCACCACCATTCCCCGTTTCGCGAGCTCTATCACCTAAAAATACCCACGAGCCCCGACGGACTGTCCAGAAATAATCAAAGATTAGCACCCGCCGGACCACTACACGTAGGAAAGGAAAAGAATAACCAAAAAGAATAGCGGGTCTTACATCACTCACCACTAAAAACAAGTTTCGTCCTCGAAACTTAACTCTCGCCCGTGGCGAAAAGATCTGGATAACGCTCCCTCATCTTCGACTCTGGTTCCCAGGTCGCTTCACGTTCCTCCTGATTGCTCCAAAGCACCTTCACGTAGGGGATTCTCCGATTTCACAACTTTTTGTCTTCCCGTGCTAGGATCGGCATTAGTACTTCCTCGAAGTTCAGATCCTCCTTAAGCTCGACTGCGGTGACGTCGAGCACCCGCGACGGATCGGGGAGGTACTTTCGAAGCATGGACACGTGGAACACGTCGTGCACCCGATCAAGGTTCGGCGGTAGGGCAAGGCGATAGGCTACTGGGCCGATGCGCTCCAAGATCTCAAAGGGCCCCACATACCGTGGGTTCAGCTTGCCTCTCAGCCCGAATCGCTTCACCCCTCTTGATGGCGAAACCCGCAATAGCACGTGCTCCCCAACCTCCAAGTCACGGCGTCTCTGATCCGCGTAGCTCTTCTGTCGGCTCTGGGCGGTCACCAGCCACTGCCTGATGAGGCGCACCTTTTCTTCAGTCTCTTCCCCCAAATCCGGTCCCAAAAACGTCCGCTCCCCCAGATCGTCCCAACAGATCGGAGACCTACAGCGTCTGCCATACAGAGCTTCATACGGCGCCATACGAATGCTAGCCTGGTAGCTGTTGTTGTAGGTGAACTCCACAAGAGGTAGGTGGCGTGACCATCCGTCCCCCAAATCCAGTACACAGGCTCGGAGCATGTCCTCGAGGATCTGGATCACCCGCTCAGATTGTCCGTCCTTCTGGGGGTGAAAGGCTGTGCTGAAGTGTAGCTTGGTCCCCACGGCTCGTTGTAGACTCTGCCAGAAGTTTGAGACGAACCGTGTGTCCCTCTCTGAAGTGATCGATGCCGGTATCCGGTGTAACCTCACAATCTCGCTGATGTAGACCTGAGCCAGTCGATCGCGCGTCCAGGTCGTGTGGATGGGTAGGAAGTGAGCTGACTTAGTTAACCGGTACCACAATGACCCAGATAGTGTCGTGTCCCTGTTGGGAACGCGGGAGCCTGGTGACAAAATCCATCGTGATTCGCTCCCACTTCCATTCTGGCACTGGTAGTGGTTGCAATTTCCCCGTCGGCCGCTGGTGCTCGGCTTTTACTTGCTGGCAGATCAGGCAGTGTGCTACGAATCGTGTCACGTCCCCCTTCAGCTTCGGACACCAGAAGTTCTGCCTGAGATCCCAGTACATCTTGGTGCCCCAGGGTGCACCGCATAGGGGGCGCAGTGCGCTTCTGTCAAAATTTCCCTCTTCAGGTCTGGCGAATCGGGCACACAAATTCACCCTCGAAACCGGAGGGTGCCATCTGTCCCCACCGTAAAGTCCCCCCCCCCCCCCCCCCCTGGCTCGGGGAAATCCTATCCCGTACCACTTGTAACTGAGGATCGGTACTTTGGCCTTCTCGGATCCTTTCGAACAAGGTAGGTACGACTATTAGAGACATTAGTCGCTCGACCATCCCTGCCAGTACCACCTCTAACCTCAATCGCGAGAACTCCGCGATCAAGTCATCCTGCTGCGTAATCGTGCCCGCTGATGTCCCCTTTGTCTGTCCCTTTCTGTTCAAAGCATCCGCTACCACATTTGCTTTTCCCGGGTGGTATTGATTAGTTAGATCGTAGTCCTTCAGCAACTCCAACCACCGTCTCTATCGTAGGTTCAGCTCTTTCTGGGTGAAAAGGTACTTAAGGCTTTGGTGGTCCGAGAACACGTTACAGTGGACGCCAAAGAGATAGTGCCTCCGAAGTTTCAGAACAAAGACGACTGCGGCAAGCTCCAGGTCGTGCGTCGGGTAGTTCCGTTCATACTCCTTGAGCTGTCTTGAGACGTAGGCTATTACTTTCCCCTGCTGCATCAGTACACCCCCCAATCCGATCCGTGATGCGTCACAGTAAACCTCAAAGTCCTCTGCAGGCGTCGGTAGTGCAAGTACCGGTGCTCTTGTTAGCCTCTTCTTGAGTTCCTCAAGACTTTCTTGGCATTGCGCCGTCCAAATGAATTTTTCTCCTTTCCGGGTCAGGCGGTTTAGGGGGGGTCGCGATCTTTGAGAAGCCCTCGACGAATCGTCTGTAATATCCTGCAAGACTCAGGAAGCTACGAACTTCCGTTACCGTAGTCGGTTGGGACCAGTCGGTCACCGACTCCACCTTCTTGGTATCCACAGCAATTCCTGCAGCTGAGATGATGTGCCCCAGAAACCCCACCTCGCGAAGCCAAAACTCACATTTCTTGAGTTTGGCAAACAACCTCTGTTCCCTGAGAGTTTATAGAACGACCCGTAGATGCTCCTCGTGTTCCTCATGGGTGGGCGAGTAAATCAGGATGTCGTCGATAAAGACCACCACGAACCGATCCAGGAAGGGCCTGAAGACTCAGTTCATCATATCCATAAATACCGCTCGGGCGTTGGTGAGCCCGAACTGCGTTACTGTAAACTCGTAGTGGCCATACCGGGTCCGGAAGGCCGTCTTCGGAATATCCTCGTCTTGCACTCTGAGCTGATGGTAGCCTGACTGCAAATCAATCTTGGAGAAGACTGTTGCTCCCCTCAGCTGATCGAAGAGGTCATCAATTCTGGGTAAGGGGTGCTTGTTCTTCACTGTGACCTTATTTATCTCCCTGTAGTCGATGCGTGGACGTAGGCTTCCATCCTTCTTTCGCACGAAGAGTACGGGTGCGCCCCAAGGCGACACACTCGGTCTGATGAACCCTTAGAAGCCCAAAACAACTAACCCGGCGACAAGGGAAAAACCCACAATACGCCCTCACAAGGCTCCAAGAGGTGCCAACAAAACAGGCTGGGTTACTAACTACCAGAAAATTCTCCCCTGAGAACCACGAACTCACCTGTCACCAACACGGACCGCTCCCACCCGTCGCCAACACGGGCCACCTCCACCCGTCACCAACACGGGCCACAGGCTCGGAGCATATCCATCGTCCCGGATTACCCGCTCCGACGGTCCGTCCTACCGGGGTGACGGTCAAAACTAACGTTAGATTTCAGCTCAAAGACCTGCCTCAAGGTCTAGCCCACAGAAAGAGCTGCGTACAGGGGGATCCTAGCCGAAAGTGACCAGTGCCAAAGCTCCAAGCAGTCGACAGGTCCCCTTGACCCACACCTGCCCCAATTGATCAATGACCCAAAACGCTCCCAAACTAAGCCTCAAGACTATGGCTTGGTCATGGGAAGCTATCAACAAAACCCACAAGATATGGTCCTACCTCTGTCCTGGCACTAACGGGGTGCGACACTCTGATTAACCACTAACGCTCAGTCCAAATCCGTTGCCCCCCCCCAAGCACCGGGCATCGAATCGAGCGGTAACCCTCCAGACCAAACAGTGACACTCCCAACTAGGAGAATTCTAAGCTCTAGGTCCGCTCAACAATGACCTCCAGGTACAGTAGACTATCCATCCGAAGCCTAAAGGGTCGGAAGACGACAAGCAACCAAAACAGCGAGAAGAACCTTGTCAAAAAGTTGCTTAGGTTCACTAAACGCACTCGAGGGATCACGCACCAACCCACCAGTAAGAAGTCGCCACTTACACACACTTGTGCGAAGCGAGAGACGGCCTCTGTAACCGAAATCGAGCCCCAACCGAAAAGATTTACTGGCTCCGGTGGTCTCCCTTTCTAACCCAAATGAGCACCCCGAGACCCCATCACGATGATTTCTACAACCATCGCAGTGTTTACGGTAAAAAGCCGAACTATGGGTAACAACCAAAGGGGAAGAATCCTCATTCCCATCCATCCTTGCCCAAGATGCAAAAGAATCGGCCGACTATCTGCTGCAACCTAAAACCAGCGGACCTAGAAGGTGCAAATTTCGACAAGAGACTACCCAGTTACTCACAACCGACAAAACGGCCGACTCACTAATGAACACCGGTGGGTTACACTACCACGCGTCACTGTTGCAGACGATGACCCGAACGTCCGCAGAGGAAGGGGTTCGGAAAGAGAACAAAAACAGGCGCAATAATCTGCTGTGTTAACAGCCACACCAAGTACATAAACACCGTCAGCAGACCCACCATATCCTATGCTGGTTGCTCAGTCCCTTGACTCATAGCAACCATCAAGGCCCCGGTGGCAGCCGGCCCCGGCCCCAACCTCCCGTAGCTGCTGCCTCGGGAGCTGGTTCTCCGCGGTCGCCGACACTGCTGCGTCCGCCCTGCATCCTCAGTGGTGGATCTAGTTCTGGTCATGATCTTGAACACAAGCGCAAAACAAGTTACTTCTAAACTAAAGTAACACCCCAAATGCTGGCACTAAATAGGGATTCTAGCTATTAAATTCCCCTCCCCCACGAGCACTCGCGTTCTACTTGTCTACACAATGTTCACTTTATTATTCAGTAGCTAGAGTATTGCGCCCCATGGATGTTGGGCCTCGACTATTGTGGTTAAAGTTCTCGCTCTGATACCATCTTAATCTGTCACGCCCCGGGGGTTCAAACGCGCGGAAGAAGAGCCACCGATGCTCCCAGATCAGCGTAATATTATTTTTTTTGAAAACCATTCAACCCCAGTGCGCACACAGACCCGCCGCATATACAAATTCACTCTGCAAACGGGCAGAGTCTCCTTTGTATATGCACGGCGTCCTGACTACATCATGCATCTCATACAGGCTTTAACCATTCTAGATCGAGGCACAGACACATTCATCATGCAAACCAAACATTCTATCAACTCTCACACTTTGAAAAGGGCCGACTATTTTAAAAGGATAAATAATAACGGAGTTTTGAAAGCGGCGCCCACCCGACGCCGGTGTTTTAAAAATCCGTTTCAAAGCCACATAAATCCACATAATTCTTAAAAACGACACCCACCCGATGCCTGATTTTGTAAAACCTTTTTTTGAAATCGCATAAATTCCACAAGGTTTTAAAAACGATGCCCACACGACACCCACGTTTTGAAAATGGTTTGTGCAAACGATTTTCGTTGATCTTTTTGTTGTTCGTAGTTCAAAACGGCCAAGTAAGGAAAAAGGAACGACAGTCATTCAACAATTATAAATGAAGAGGCAACATCCACATCGATCCCACGGGGGTACCGCAATCCACACTAACTAACATGAGTAACAAAAGAACAAGGAAAGGAAAGTCACTGTGTCTGCTGTCGCTAAAAGCCAGAACAACGCTCTCACGGCCTCACCAGCGCCCTAGCACTCGCCCCTGGACGAACCTGTCACAAAGTGGAAAGTCAGTGACTATAAAGGAAAGTAAGAGCATAAAGGGCAATAAAACGGCAAACCACTAACAACTGGAGCAGCCCTCGCCTCAAGATGTAATCAACAGTAGGTAAACCAGTGTAAAACAAACCGGGCACCTCCCCCGGCAACCCCTCCGAGCACCTACCTCGGAAACCCCTGCCGAGCACCTGCCTCGGCCGCCGAGCATCTGCCTCGGCATCACCGCTCACACCCCCCACCCACGACGGCCCCCATTACGTCACCGTCATGTGGGGTACACGGGTCAACGTACCACTTTTCCGGAAAAGCACACCCTTGCGGTGGCCAAACCGCCGGTGTGCGTGCAGTCACACGAGCCTCATAGTCAGATAATTAGATGATTAATTAGATAAGTAATGTAAAATGGGGTCAGCATTGCACATAAAGAATACTTTAGAAAAACACCTTTGCCCAAACTTGCATCTTACAATCTACACCCTTTCCCAACTAACCCTGGAGAAAGTACCCACCTTGAAGGGAGACCGGCGGTCGGTTCGTCCGTGCTAGCACGTCTGCCGCCCCACAGCTCCCCGCATCCCTGAAGAAGCGAAGGCAAAGACCTGGCGATCAAAACACTTAACGACGACTCAGGTAGGGGACGAGAAAAGACAAAATCCAAGAAAAACCCTGCGCGCGAGATTCCCCAAACGACGACGACTCCTGCGGCGCGCGTCCCGCATGCGGACAGCTCCGCGCGGCCCCGCCCCGTCGGCGGTGGCCCCGCGCGGCACCAGCCCGCGCGGGTGTGCTGTCCACAGGCGTGGATGGCCCCGCGCGGCACCGGCCCGCGTGGGCGCCCCACCTGTGGGCGGCCCCCTGCGGCCGTAGCCCGCGCGGGCGCCCCGCCCTCGGGCGGCCCCGCGCGGCCTCGGTCCGCGCGGGCGCGCTGCCTGCGGGTGCGGGCGGCCCCGCGCGGCACCAGCCTGCGCTGGCGCCCCGCCAGCGGGAGACCCCGCGCGGCCTTGGTCCGCGCGGGCGCACTCCGCGCGGGTGCGGGCTGCCCCGCGCGGCACCAGCCCGCGCGGGCGCCCAGCCAGCGGGCGGCCCCGCGCGGCCTCGGCCCGCGCGGGCGCGGGAGGCCCCGCGCGGGCGCGGGAGGCCCCGCGCGGCGCCAGCCCGCGCGGGCGGCCCCGCGCGGCGCCAGCCCGCGCAGCACCAATCCGAGCGGGCGCGCTGCCCGCGGGCGCGGGCGACCCCCCGCGGCCCTAGCCCGCGCGGGTGCCTTCCCCCCAGGTGGCCCCGAGACGGCGGCGGCCGCTCCGACGACGGCGGCGGCCGCTTCAACGACGGCGGCGGCGGCGCGGTGATCCCCAAACCCGAAACAAACGACGAAAACCGAACCTAAACGAAAACCTACAAAAATCAAGAACGCCCAAAAACTCACCTTGAATCGCGAGAGGGGATGGAGGAAGAGGGATCGTCCACCTTTGCCCGATCAACCCGTCGAAAAACGCTTCCTTCCTTCTCCCTCGAGTGCCGCGGTGAAATTCTACGCCGGAGAAAAGTCGAGCGAGAGCGGAAAAGGTTGGGTTCTCGTTCCTTTTCTCTCTCGGATCGCGTCCCTCAAAACCCTAGCCGCCGAAAGGAAAACCAAGTAAAAGAAACCCTAAAATTCTCGGTTTAAAAACCCAAACCAACGGGGCAAAACCAGCGGCTAAAAGTTACCTCAAAAAACATGCCGATCATCCGCACGGATCCCGGAGCGCCTAAAAGGGGTCGAAACTTCAGAATTAATTTCTGGGAGATCCCAGGGTCGGAATTCAGAACCGATCGCACCACCGTTCCCCGTTTCGCGAGCTCTATCACCTAAAAATACCCGCGAGCCCCGACGGACTGTCCAGAAATAATTGAAGATTAGCACCCGCCGGACCACTACACGTAGAAAAGGAAAAGAATAATCAGAAAGAATAGCGGGTCTTACAGAAAACCTTGAATCAAATTAATTAATATAGATGAAGAAACATAGAATTAAATCTAGTTATTTCCTTTCTTCTCTATATGTGGATCTATAAGTTTTTCATCCGTTTATATTCCTCGTTCTTTTACGGAGATAAAAAACTTATTGTCGATTACCCTAAAAGATAGAATTAGGCTTTACTTATAGGTTAGAAACCATTGGAAGAGGATAAGAATCAAAAACTGACTGTAACAGATTTTTACCCGCACGACGGTCCGGACTGGATTAGGCTCGTTCCGGACTGTCGCTATTTTTCAGAGAATTCCTGAAAAAAACAAGGTTCGGGGTCCGGAACAAATGCCTACGGTCCCGACTGTCCATGCGATTTCAGCAAACTCCACGTTCGGGGTCCGGACTGAAACAGGGGTGTTCCGAACTAGATTTGCGCATGAAACAACCTACGTTCGGGGTCCGGACTGTAGTACCCTGATCCGGATCCTGAACTTATAACAGTCCAGTTTCTTGATTTTTATGCGATTAAAAATTTATCCAAGTGTTTCTACACAATAAGAAGTATTCGGATCACCAAACTTATTTAGTTAAACGTACCTGATCCTTTTGAATTCTTCTTTCTTGAGATCGAGGTATATGATCCAACCATCTTCATCTTCAATCTTCAAGACTTACCATTTCACGAAATACGCCAAGACAAAATCCTTAACAATCTTCCCCTTTGGCGGTTTCGTGACAAAACATAAATCCACTTAAGAAAATTCAAAAAGATATTTTTCTGTCTATCACCATACAACAAAAATTTACATTTGAGATCCAAATAAAATAAATACATGAGATAAACTCCTAAAACAGACTCTAGACTTAGACATCTGTACTCTCTGCAAAAAGAAGTAATTCTTGACAAGAGAAATCGTTAGATACCTCAAGAATTTAACAATCAAAAACTAAACAGAGAGATGAAGTTTATACTCATATGACATTTATGAAATCATATATGTATTAAGATAGCAATCAGAAATAGACATATCTTCTAAGCAATAATTCCAAATGTCATAAGTTTGTTAGTCAACAACAACTTGTTAGTTATAATACATGCCCAAATAGTTAGTCAAATAGTTAGTCGAGAGATGCAATTAGTTACAATACAAAACCAACGTTGTTGTATACTTACCTTCCAAAGTTCAAAGTTCAAAGTTCTCACATCACAGTGTTAGTGTTTTACCAGTTCAAATCTCTCTCCCCCTTTTTGTCACTAAACAAAGCCAAAATTACAAAATTAAAGGGAGTTAAAAAGTTCGAAAATAGTAAGAACTAAAACAAAAAAAAAAAAACCTGCAAAACAACAAAAACAAAAAGTTGTTAGAACACCAAAAGAAGATCACTCGGAATCTTCAGAACTGCTGCAGCCAAGCTTTTGAAATATCTTTTTGAGTATCTTGTTCATAGACAGCTGCTCTTTCTTTAAAACTCCTATGTCTTCCTTCATTGTAACGAATTCGTTAGATATCCGCTCTTGTCCGAAAGAAAGTCGTTGTTGCTCCCGATAAATCGATGTAACAGAGGTATCATCCCCTGAAGTTGAAGCTGGTGCAGGTGGTGCTGAAGCTGTTGCTGCTGTTTTTGCTGCTGTTGTTGATGTTGAGGGTCTCTGTCCCCGAGGAGGTGTTGGAGGCTCATCCTGTCTTTGTGAGAGGGACTTCACAATAGTTGTATCGTTGATAGTTCCCAAGCTATGCATGTATGCCGACGATGAAATATCGACTTTAAATTTCTTCAAAATCCTCATTATGATTAATGGAAATGGTAGTCTTTCCGTGGGATGAGGATGCTCAACGTACCTTGTCATCCTATTCCAAATGATGTATGGAATATTGATATTCAAGCCCACTGCCTCCGACGAATGTCCTAAGAGATATAAGAATAGCATTCGATCCCATCTTAGGACTTTCGTCTGCATGTTTGGAAGAATATTGTAACAAGTGATGAAGTTGAGGAACCGGTACTCCAGTCGAAGTTCTTTGGACTTAATCGAATCGCCAGTTGACCGAGTTTCCGCCAAGCATATTCCCTTCACAACAGTTTGTCACATCATGTTTGTTAAACTCCTTCCTTTCAAGTAATTGATCCCTGACATGTTAGATTGCATCCCTAAGACTTCGCCAATTAATTATGGAGTTATTTTAAGTCTTGTCCCTTGGACGTTCGTATAAAACTCCATTGGACCGTCTTCATTTTCTTGAAGGTGCCATGCATTTGTGTAGAAGGTTCTTACCCGATGCAAACAGTATCCAAGCATTTCTGGAAATCTGCAAACCTGAAGGAGATTCGCATGTTCAATCAAATTTCCGAACGCCGGGGAATGGTCTCGAAGAGCACCAATATTGACATGTCTTTCTCCAATACATTCTCGATTTTCAAAAGCCTTTAGTCGGTCTGTATTAATAGACACGTGTTCCTCACGGGGTGGTGAATCATGAGCCATTGGTTCGTCAATTTCAATTCCTCGTGCTCGTCCTAATCGTTTTGCTACTCTCTTTCTTTTCATTGAGATAGACGATGATGGCATTGGAGCTTTGCCTTTTTCCACAGCAGTAGGTGCTGTCTTTTCCTTTGGTGTACCAGGGGATTTCCCTTTTGATATAACAAGCGCTGTGTCGTCGTCCATTAGTTCATCCCAGTTCACATATTCCTTCTCAGATTCCGTCTCGGAGTCGTTTACGAGGACAAACTCACCTTTTCTTTGAGTTTTCTTCGCTCTTTTTAATTTGTTCGTTGCTCTTGTGTGTACCATGGCAACAAGAAGAACTATTATCCAAGTGAACACCATTGTTGCTATTGAACGTGAGAAACCTGCGAGCAAAGACTCAAGAACAGGGAAAAATTATTTATTTTCAAAAATTTGAAAAAAAAATTGTACCCAAACAATCATTATCGTGTAGAGAGACTAGGAATCAAATTAGTTTTACAAAAAGAATTTTAAAAATAGATCAATCCCATGATTTTCAAAAAATTCTCATTATATACCCTAAAATCGAATTTTCAGAAATCGAAGCCTAAAAATCCGTTAATCAAGAGAATACCTAGCATATAAACAAAACTAATCTACTCAGAGTTCTAATTTCAAAAGAAATTTGACCAAAAACCGTTTGAAATCGAATTGGGATCATGATTTTCACTCTCGTGTTGAAGAACAGGACAAAACAGTGAAAAATTTGAGTTTTGATCAAGGAGACTTACTTGAAATCCAAAGAACTTGAGTTTGAAAGGCTCCAAATTGGTTAAAGTTTAGAGAGAGAAACTCTAGAGCCTTGGAAACAAAAGCTTGAGGTGAAATAAAATCAAAAACCCTTTTGTTTCATATAAACCCTAGCTGCGGTCCGGAACGTCGCAAGAATCCAGTCCGGATCGGCTACCCGCAAAGATTATCTGCGTTCGGGATCCGGAACAGGAATTCTAGTCCGGATCGGCTCCAACTTTTTCATCAGAAAAATTTAGAAAAATTCCAGAAAATTCAAAAAAAGTATGTAAGCACTTTTGCATGTCAACTTTAAACAAAAGTCATCATTTCACATCAAAAGAAATAGATTATGCTAAATCTATCAATAATATCCAAGTAATGAAATGAAAATTTATAAAAATTAAAACCTTTAAAGTTGAACAAGTTCAATAACATCTATCATAATCTTATGAGTAATGCGTTTATCAAGTCATCAATTTAGTAAAGAAGATGAAGTACCGAGATCGATAGATGTTTGAAATCCCAAATAAGTTGGATAATATATCTAGTCAATTTATTGTAAGGAGTGGCTCTTTGAGCATCTTTCAATAAAAATCCCACCTTATACCAACCTTGGAATTTGACAGAGTCAAGTATTCCAAAAAGCATTTTATCTAATCATCAAGAAAAACCATGCTTTGTATGCATGTGGTAGCTGCACACAGTACTCGGACGACCGAGGTGGTAGCTCTTTCCTCCATGTGGTGGTAGTTTTCACACTCCTCATTGGGATGTAACTCTTTCCACATCTTTTGAGCATAAACATTTTGATAAACTCCCCCTCAATTGGCTATCAATTATTTAATATATAAGGTATTCAACCAAAAATTGATCTCGAGTTCATACTTAACTTAATTTTCAAATATGATAAAAACTATACCATGAGATCATTGAGAGAGAAATTGACTTTGATCAAATAAAAATGAACTAATTGATATAAATGATCATTGCATCAAATGAATTATCATGATATCCAAACCATAATAAATATCTCAAAAATATGAAAGGATGCAAGTAAAGTCAATTATACTAATGCTCAATTAATGTTCTATGTTCAAGCATAGATAAAGAACATAAACACAAAAACAAAACCTAACCTAAGCAAAGGTTTCAAAAAGAGTTATTTCAAAGAAAGCATTCCTATTGCTTTACGCAAATGAATAAACTATTTTTGATCCAAAGGTTTTGTCAAAATATCAGCTAATTGATCTTCAGTTGAAATATAAGAAATTTGAAGAATACTTGATTCAACTAGCTCTCTTAGAAAATGATATCTAAGTTCAATGTGTTTTGTTCTTGAGTGCAACACAGGGTTTTTAGAAATATTTATAGCACTAGCGTTGTTACAAAGAATAGTTACCGAAGTTGCTGAAATTCGGAAGTCGGTCAACACGCTTTTCATCCAAATGAGTTGAGTTGAACAACTACCCGCTGAAATATATTCCGTTTCGGCAGTCGAGAGTGCAATGCAGTTTTGCTTTTTACTATGCCATGCAACAAGGCAATGGCCATGATAAAAACATGCACCACTCGTACTTTTCCGATCATCCACTGATCCTGCCCAATCGGCATCTGAATATCCTATAATGTCAAGCGTTGTTCCCATAGGATACCAAATTCTGAAATTCAGTGTTCCTTTGACGTACCGGATGATCCTTTTCAGCGCTTTCAGGTGAACCTCCTTTGGTGATGACTGATATCTCGCGCAGATCCCAACACTAAAGGATATATCCGGGCGACTAGCCGTGAGGTAGAGTAGACTTCCAATCATGCTGCGATAAAGCTTCTCGTCTACACTTTCACTAAGAGATTCACTTCCTAATCCCTTATTGCTAGTTCCCATTGGATGTTGGGTTATATGTAATAAGGATCTAAATAGGGGAAAAAACACCTAGAGGGGGGTGAATAGGTGTAAACGTATAAACACTCAAAAATCGTTGCGATAAAAACCCAATGCGGAAATAAAAATAATACGCAAGATTTTTACGTGGAAAACTCCATCACCGGAGTAAAAAACCACGGGACCGATAACACGGCAGAAATCCACTAGAATTAAAACACGTACAAGGTGATTTACCGTACACACCTACGACTCAACCTTTTCCATACGCTCCTAGAGGATCTTCTCCGCTCGCTCCACGACGCTTCTCGAATCCACGATCTGCGCCCAACGCCGAATCCACGGCGTCCAACGTCGAATCCACGACGTCCGACCGAATCCACGGTCTTCACCCAATAGCACCCTTCGAATCCACGAACGTGCCTCGCTCCGAATCCACGAGAGCGGTTGAACCTTGAATCCACAAGGACACGCGAATCCACGCGCCGATTTTTGGGGTAAATCGTTGTTTTTGGTGGTGATGATCCGCCGAATACTTAGATCAAAGATAGATCGAAAATACCATCTAAGTATTCATTAGTTTGATTCAACTCAAGATGTGAGTAGAAAACCTAGAATCAAACTAATCAATATAGATGAAGAAACATAGAGTATTCTCTAATGATTTCCTTTCTTCTCTATATGTGGATCTAGAGCCGTATAAGATGATATATGAAAATGACGGCTATGTGGATTATTTTTGGATTCCCTAGAAAAAGAGTCATAGGGTCTATTTATAGGTTAGAAACCCTAGGAAGGAGATAAGAATCAAAAACCTAACATTTCTGGAAATTTGACGGACGGCGATCCGGATCGGATTTGGGCGATCCGGATTGAAGTAGCAATAAAGACGGTTTCCAAAAAATCACACGTTCGGGATCCGGATCGGATTGTCTGATCCGGATCGTTCATACAATTCAGAAAACTCAACGTTCGGGATCCGGATCGTGAGATGCTGCGATCCGGATTGAAGTATTGTATGAAACAACAACCTTCGGGATCCGGATCGCTGGCTCTGATCCGGATCCTGAACTTGTCCGAACACCAGTTTTTGATGTTTATTCAAAGAAAGATTCTTCCAAGTGTTTCTACACTACAAAAAGTATTCGGATCACACAAAATCTTTAGTTAAACATACCTGATCCTTTTGAATTCTTCTTTCTTGAGATTGAGTTAAATGATCCAACTTCCTTCACCTTTAATCTTCAAGACTTGAGACTTTCACGAAACTATGGCAACTTAAATTCCGTAACAATCTCCCCCTTTGGCGGTTTCGTGACAAAACACAGATCCACTAAAGAAAATTCAAAAAGATATTTTTGTTGCTATCACCATACAACAAAAATTTACAATGGAGATCCAAAAATTTAAAAACATGAGATAAACTCCTAAAACAGACTCTAGACTTAGACATCTGTACTCTCTGCACAAGGAAATCATTCTTGACAAAAAGAGATCGTTAGATACCTCAAGAATATTTAGCATACAAAACCTAGTACAGAGATAGAGTTTATCTGATCATCATGACATTTGAGAATTCAGATATGTAAGAGAATCATAGTCAAAAGCCAACATATCTTCTATGCAATCAAAAACCAAATGTCATAAAATGTTAGTCCAACATCAACTTGTTAGTCATATTACATGCCCAAATAGTTAGTCGAATAGTTAGTAGAGACATGCAAACAATCACAAGATAAAAACCAAAGTTGAAGTTGAAGTGATACTTACCTTGATGTATACAAAATTTTCACATCAGCATTGTTCATCATTGTACCTTGATGCAGTCATCATTGTTCATCATTTTACCTTGATGTATACAAGATCACAATTTTCACAATATCATTGTTCAAGTTCTCTAAACTCTCTCCCCCTTTTTGTCACAAACAAAGCCAAAATTACCAAAAATTGAAGGAGAGTTAAAAATTTCAAAGAAAATGTTCCGAAATTTAAGAACTAGAACTAAGAGTAAGTCCTAAAAACTGAAAAACCTGCACAAGAAAAGGTTAAAAATCTGCAAAAGAATAAAAAGAAGGGAATCAGTCATCAGATTCGGAGTCTTCAGAGCTCATGCAGCCTATCTTAGAAAACATCTTTTTCACCAGCTTGTTCATTGAATTGACCTTCTTAGTTATGGTAATGTGAGCTGCCGTGATGAGCTCGAGCTCATTGGAGATTCTCGTCTGTGCCTTCGAAATCTGTTCCTGCTCAACAGATAATCGTTGTTGTTCTTTGTAGATGGATGAGACTGATGCTTCATCCGCTGGTGTGGGTGCTGGTTGTGATGGTGACGCGGAAGTGCCGCTACTAGGTTTCGTTCCGCACGGAGGGACTGGAGTGACATGGGGCAATTTGTGAAGTGACTTCACAACGGTGGACTCATCGATCATACCCAAACATTGATGATAAGTCGGTGAGGTAATGTCAACCTGAAATTTCTTCAAGATCCTCATTATAATCAGTGGAAATGGAATTCTTTCTGTGGGATGAGGGTGCTCAACATATCTTGTCATTCTATTCCAAATAATGTATGGAATGTTGATATTCAATCCCATTGCCTCAGACGGATGTCCTAAGAGATACAAAAATAGCATTCGATCCCATCTCAAGACTTTCGTCTGCATATTTGGAAGGATATTGTAACAAGTGATGAAGTTTAGAAATCGGTACTCAAGACGAAGTTCCTTGGATCTGATCGATTTCTCCGTTGATTGCGTTCCTTCCAAACAAATTCCCTTTAAAACCATCTGCCACACAGTGTTTGTCAAAACCTTTCCCTTCAAGTAATTAACTCCTGTCTTGCTGGCAGGCATTCCCAAAACCTCGCCAATCACTTGTGGAGTAATTTTGAATCTTGTGCCTTGGATGTTCGTGTAAAATTCCATTGGACCGTTTTCAATTTCACGAAGGTGCCGTGCATTTGTATAGAAGGCCCTTACAAGATGCAGACAGTATCCAAGCACTTCTGGAAATCGACAAACTTGAATAAGGTTTGCTTGTTCAATCAGAACGCCAAACTTAGGAGAGTGATCTCGTAGAGCCTCAATATTGACATGCCTCTCACCAATGCATTCACGATTCTCAAATGCCCTTAGGCGATCCGCATTAACGAACACTTGTTCCTCCCGAGGTGGAGAATCCGGAATAATCGGTTCGTTAGACATGAAACCTCGTGCTCGTCCAAACCGTCGAGCGAGTCGTTTCCTTTTCACCGAGATGGTTGGTGCAGTCATAGGTGCTTTACCTTTGTCCATGGGTGCTTTTTCTTTCGATGCATCGGACGCTTTTCCTTTTGAACCATCAGACGCCTTTTGTTCAGGCAATGAGTCATCATCATCTGTCAATTCAGTCCAATCTACCTCGTGACAATCTACTTCTGTGTCGCTGATCACATGAAACTCACCCTTTTGTTGTGTTTTCTTAGCTCTTTTTAACTTGTTTGTGGCCCGAGTGTGCACCATAGTGACCAATAAAAGAATGATCCATGAGAATCCCATTGATCCAAGTGCTTTAAGAAGATTAAAATCCTGTGAGCAACAACTCAAGAACACATGAGAAAATTGTTAATTTTCAAAGATTTGAAAAAATTGTACCCAAACAATCATAATCATGTAGAGAGACTAAGAATCAAATTAGTTTTGCAAAAGGACTTTTAAAAATAGATCAATTGCATGATTTTCGAAAATCCTTATTATATGCCCTAAAACCGAAATTTTAGAAATCGAAGCCTAAAAATCCGTTAATCAGGAGAATACCTAGCATATAATCAAAACTAATCTACCCAGAGTTCTTATTTCAAAAGAAATTTGATCAAAAACCATCCACAAACAAAGTTGATCCAAGAAATTCATCACATTTCAGGAGGAAAAGAGAAAAACGGTGAAAAACCGAGATTTTGATCAATAAAACTTACTTGGAGTTGAAGAACTTGAGTTTGAAAGCTTCCAGGAAGGATGAAATCTAGAGAGAGAGGCTCTGGAAACTTTGGAACAAAAGATTGGAGTAAAAGAAATCAAAACCCTTTTGTTCTTTATAAAACCCTAGCCGCGATCCGGATCAGTTCATGATTGCGATCCGGATCGGCTGCCCGCAGTGAGAAACTGCGTTCGGGATCCGGATCGGCAGGTCCAATCCGGATCGTCAGCCCGCAGAAGAATACCTGCGTTCGGGATCCGGATCATCTTGCCCGATCCGGATCGGCTCCAACTTTTTCTTTAGAAAATTTCAGAGAAATTCAAGAAAAACCAGAAAAAGATTGTAAGCACAATGTGTATCAACTTTAAACAAAAATCATCGTTTCATACAACAAGAATTAGATTATGCCAAATCTATCAATAATATCCAAAAATGAAACGAGAATTTACAAGAATTAAATCCCTTAAAGTTGAACACCTTCAATTACATCTAACTTGATCTTATGAGTAATGCCTTTATCAAATCATCAATTCAGTAAAGAAAATGAAATACAAAGATCAATAGATGTTTGAAATCCCAAATATAGTAGATAATGTATCTAGACAATCTGTTGAAGAGAGTGGCTCTTTGAGCATCTTTCTTTAAAAACCCACCTTATACCAACCTTGAAATTTGACGGAGTCAAGTATTTCAACATGCAATTTACTTAATCAAAATTTGAACAACCATGCTTGGTATACATGTGGTAGCTGCACACAATACTCGGACGACCGAGGTGGTAGCTCTTTCCTCCATGTGGTGGTAGTTTTCACACTCCTCATTGGGATGTAACTCTTTCCACATCTTTTGAGCATTTTACTTTTTCTATGACTCCCCCTCAATTGGCTATCAATTATTTAAGATATAAAGTATTCAACCAAATATTGATCTCGATTTCATACTCGACTAAGCAGTCAAATAAGATAATGACTATACCAAGAGATCATTGAGAGAGAGAAATTGACTTTGATCACTTAGAAGATGATTTAATTAACATAAATGATCATTGCAACAGTGAAATATTATGATGGCAAAAGCATAATAAATTTCTAAATGTGCGAAAAGATGCAATTAAAGTCAATTATGATCTATGCTCAATTAATGTCCTATGTACAAACATAGATAATGAACAAAACAAAAACAAATACAAAACCTATCCTAAGCAAAGGTTTCAAAAAGAAGTTCATTTCAAGGAAAGCATTCCAATTGCTTTTCGTAAATGAATAAAACGTTTTTGATCCAAAGGTTTTGTTAAAAAGTCAGCCAATTGATCCTCAGTTGAAATATATGAAAGTTGAAGAGTATTTGATTCAACTAGCTCTCTAAGAAAATGATATCTAAGTTCAATATGTTTTGTTCTAGAGTGCAACACAGGGTTTTTAGAAATGTTAATTGCACTTGTGTTGTCACAAAGAATTGTTACCGAAGATGCTGAAATGCGGAAGTCGCTCAATACGCTTTTCATCCAAATGAGTTGAGTTGAGCAACTTCCAGCTGAAATGTATTCCGCTTCGGCAGTCGAGAGTGCTATGCAATTCTGCTTTTTACTGTGCCATGCAACAAGGCAATGGCCAAGATAGAAGCATGCACCACTCGTGCTTTTCCGATCATCCACTGATCCTGCCCAATCGGCATCTGAGTATCCAACAATATCCAGACTTGTTCCCATAGGATACCAAATTCCGAAATTAATTGATCCTTTGATGTACCGGATGATCCGTTTCACCGCTTTCAGGTGAACCTCCTTTGGTGCTGATTGATATCTCGCGCAAATCCCAACACTAAAGGATATATCCGGGCGACTAGCCGTGAGGTAAAGTAGACTTCCAATCATACTTCTATACAGTTTCTCGTCTACATTCTCACTATGTGATTCACTTCCAAGTCCCTTGTGGCTAGTTCCCATTGGAGTTGGAAAATCTTTACAATTTTCTAGATCAAACTTTTTGACCAACTCCATTGCATACTTGGATTGACTCAAGTGAATACCTTCATCATTTTGTTTAATTTGCAATCCAAGAAAATAAGTCAATTCGCCCATCATGGACATCTCAAATTCGCTTTCCATGGTCTCCGCGAATTTAGAAGCATCATTATCTCTTGTTGCGCCAAATACAATGTCATCGACATAGATTTGTGCTACAATGAAATTGCTTTGATAATGCTTCAAAAAGAGAGTCCTATCAGCTCCCCCTCGAGTATAGCCCTTCTCCAAAAGGTGCTTTGTTAACCTTTCGTACCATGCTCGCGGTGCTTGTTTCAGACCGTAAAAAGCCTTTTTCAAACGAAAAACATGGTTAGGTTGTTTATGATCTACAAAACCTTTCGGTTGAGCCACATAAACTTCCTCATTTAAAGAACCATTTAGAAATGCGCTCTTAACGTCCATTTGAAATAATTTGATTTTAAAATGACAAGCAGTAGCAAATAGTATACGAATGGACTCGAGTCTAGCTACAGGGGCGAATGTTTCGTCAAAGTCTATACCTTCTACTTGAGAATAACCTTGAGCAACTAATCGTGCCTTGTTCCTGATGATAGTACCATCCTCATTTTTCTTGTTCTTGAAGATCCATTTGGTACCTATCACATTATGTTGCTTTGGAGGCTTCGTTAATTCCCAGACTTTGTTTCGCTCAAATTGATGGAGCTCTTCCTGCATTGCTTTAATCCAGTAGTCATCCTGAAGAGCTTCATCTATGTTCTTTGGTTCGATTAAAGATACGTAGCAAGCGAATCCACAAACCAACTGCTTCCGAGTTCTAACTCCTTCTTGTGGATCTCCAATGATGTTCGATTCCGGATGATCCTTGGAGATTCGTAACATTTGTTGAAACGGAGTACTCGGAGATACATGAGATGATTCCTGCACATCAGATAAACTAGAAGAGCCATTAGATGCATCATTAATATTGGAAGTATTATCATGAGAAGATGCACTAGCAGGAGAATCATCATCTAGAGAGATATCGAGGGTAGATTTTCCAGATCCAAAGTGAAAAGCTTCATCTACTTTAACATTTATAGATTCTACGATCGCCTTAGATTCAATGTTAAATACTCGATATGCTCTGCTATTCGTAGAATAACCCAAAAAAGATCCCTTCATCACTTCGAGAGTCGAACTTTCCAAGATTTTCACGGTCACGTAAAAAGTAACATCGACTCCCGAAGATACGAAAGTATTTGATATCCGGTTTTCTACTAAACCACAGCTCATATGGTGTATTTAAAGTTCCTGGGCGCAAGTAAACTCTATTAATGACATAGACAGCGGTGTTCACGGCTTCAGCCCAAAAATGTAGCGGTAAATTTCGGCTATGAAGCATCACACGCGCCATCTCTTGTACAACCCTGTTTTTGCGCTCAACAACACCATTCTGCTGAGGTGTATAGGGTGCCGAGAATTCATGTTTAATGCCATTTGAAGTGCAAAAATCAATGAATTTTGAATTAATGAATTCTCCACCTCTATCACTTCTAACACGAATGATCTTTTCATTCTTTTCAATCATAATACGATGGCAAATCTCATGAAAAGAGTCAAACGTATCAGCTTTCTCCTTTAAAAATGCTACCCAAGAAAACCTAGAGAAATCATCAACCAATAAGAAAATGTACCATTTACCTCCCAAAGATGGTTGACGGGTCGGCCCCATTAAATCCATGTGCAAAAGTTCCAAGGGTCGTTTTGTACCAACGTGGTTCAAGTTCTTATGTGCAGTCCTAGACTGTTTACCCTTTTGGCAACCACCACACACAACGTTTTGTTTAAATAAAAGTTTTGGAACCCCCTTGACCACGTCCTTGTTTGAAATTCTAGTAAGTTTCTTAAAATTTAAGTGACCTAGCCTTTCATGCCAAAGAGTTTTATTATTCAAAGCGCCTAAGTTACAATTTTCAGAAAATTTATTAGGAACAACATAGCAATTGTTTTCAGATCTAACCCCTTTTAAAAAGAAGACATGGTCCTTATCAGTTACAACGCATTCAACAGATGAAAAGTTAACTGAAAAACCATTGTCGCAAAGTTGACTTATGCTTATGAGGTTAGTCTTAAGGCCATCAACAAATAAGACGTTTTTCAAAATCGGGCCATCTGGAATAGCTACCGTCCCTTTTCCAACAATTTTGGAAGATCGACCGTCTCCGAAAACAACGTGTCCTCCGGAGATTTTCTCAAGATTTTGAAAACTATTTTTGTCACCGGTCATATGACGGGAACACCCGCTATCCAGATACCAAGACGAACTATCATATGCATGCAAGGAAACATTGGAAACAAGACAAGGGAAAATTTCACCTTTGCGCACCCAAACCTTTTTGGAGAGCGTCGGTAATGGTCGTGAAGTTATATGCCTAGGTGAAAGCGTCTTGTTATAGCGATTGTTGCTCCTTGATGAAATCGTCTTGCGCGATGAACTACCAAGTCTCTTTTCATTTGAAAAGTTTTGCTTTGATTTCCGGGGAGGAGCCTTTTTGGTAGTTGTTGGAAGAGGTGCTTGAGATGAGCGTTCGACTCCCGTCTTGCAATATCTTCTTATGTGCCCTGAAACACCACAACGAAAACATACCTTAGATCTTGACGATCCCAAAGAGGATGAAGTAGGTTTGTTGTCGTTGTTTGTCTTGAATTCCGGTGTCGGAGGAGGAGATACCGACTGAGGCACAAAAACTGTCCCACTCGAACTTGGACTGTTTCCAGTTTGAGTGTATCCGAGGCCGAACCGATTTGATTGACCAAGACCAAGAAGTCTATCCAACTTACTCCTTCCTGAAGAGAATCGCTGTAAGTCATTCTTGAGTTGGAAAATGGTCTTTGTCATTTCCAGGTTATCCTGTCGAGCCTCGTTGTAGAGCTTTGAGAAGTGATTCGCGTTATCCACCAGATTTGTAAGTTCCTTCTCAAGTTGCTCTTTGGACTCTTGAAGGGAAACATTTGCTTTTATCAGGTTTTCCCTTTCCACTTCAAGAGCGTTTGAGAGAGAAGTCGCTCTTTTTGCTTCTTCTTCGAGATCATGCACTCTCCCTCTCAAACTCTTGTTTTGCTTAGCCATTTCTTGAATCCCTCAAAAGTCTGTGGTAGGCTAGAGCAAAATCTTCACCTTCCGAATCATCCGATTCATTGTCCGTTGCAATTCTTATCAACAGTGGAGTTGGACAACGACTCGGATGTACTTGCCATAAAGCACATGAAGGGTGACAGATACGGACGCGTGGAATGCGGTGGAGCTCTTTTCTTCATCACTCGAAGACGACTCATTTGACGTTGAGTTGTCATCCCAAGTGACGACTTGCATCGCCTTCTTCTTTGCCGGATACTTGTTAGGACACTCCGTTGCAATGTGGCCGTAGCCTCGACATTTGAAGCATTGTAGTTGTCCTTCTGAACTTTTCTTATCCTTTGAGAAGTTCTCTTGCTTTCTTGACTTGTAACTTGAAGTACCCTTGCCTTTGTTCGACTTTCCGAAGGATGGAGATTTGCTTGAATTACCCCTTCGAAAGTTGCGGCGAAACTTCCTTGTCAAGAGAGCGAGCTGCTTCTCAAATTCCTCCATAGAAAGGTTCTCGTCATCGTGAGGAGGATGTATCCGCGTCTTCTTCCTTAGTTGTTTCAACGCATAACCTGAAGACTTAGAAGTGGATGCCTTTCCAGAAGAATTGTTAGTAGTAAATGTCATTTCATAAGTTTGTAATGAACCAACTAATTCTTCTACACGTATTTCGTCCGGGTGTTTAATAGTTTCAATGGCAGTAACCTTTGGGCGAAATCGTTCAGGAAGAGTTCTTAAGATCTTCTTACAATCTTAAATTCTGGAATCTTCTCTCCCAGATTAGCACATGAGTTTACGATGTCTTGCATCGTGTATAGTAGTCCGAAAGAACATTCTGCCCGTCTAGAGATCAGCCGTGCACACGGCATTTTCCGTCTTCACGAAGGCCAAGTTGCTCATGTAAAAGAGAAACAATTTCTTGAGCAGTTAAAAACAGAGCTGAACTAAAACTAATACATCTCAGACTGAAGCTGGAAATAAAATACAATTACATTTGTATAAAGATAATCTGTCTCTCACAGCTCACCAAAAAAAACCATCAAATAAACCTGCTGGCAAAAGCCAGTCCCAAATGAAAGAGTACAACCGTCTGAGGAAAAACCTGGGTACACAACAGTCCAGCTAACAGCTCATCTGCCTCGAGATCACTCTACTCAGCCGTCCTCTCTCCTCGACCTGCCGCTGAAAGCCTAGCAGCACCCGCAGAAGACACTGCAAAACAAGGAAGAAGCAAAAGTGGAAAGAAGAATGGGGGTGAGACTACTAGTAAAACCAGTATCCTCCCTAGTGGGTAAATCCTCAACTCTGACACAACCACTAGGTCTACCAGAGGCTAAGAATAAAAGAAAGAGTGGTAAGAAATGAAAACCGCTACCAACCAGGGAAAATCTACCACTACAATGCTCTACCTGCCAGCAAAAGATAGCTAAGTGATGCATCAGAAATCGAAGCCTGCCACATCGGGTATGCCAGCCTACGCATAACACCGGTGTGGGATAGGCGTTCTCAATGTCTGCCAAATGGGTATGCCAGCCTACGCATAGCACCGATAAGGGGTAGGGTCCAACGTCTTGCCAAATCGGGTATGCCAGCCTACGCATAGCACCGATAAGGGGTAGGGTTCTCAATGTCTGCCAAATCGGGTATGCCCGCCTACGCATAGCACCGATAAGGGGTAGGGTTCTCAATGTCTGCCACATACGGGTATGCCAGCCTCACGGCATAGCACGATAAGGGGTTAGGTTGTTCTCAATGTCGCCAAATAGGGTATGCCAAGCCTCCGATAACTCGTATGGGAACGGAGTCCCAGGGTCTCAAGTCTGCAAAATTGCGTACTAGCTCTAAAGGAAAAGTCCCGTCTCCCGAAGGAAGCCCCAAAAACCCTCTCCCCGAAAACCAAGTATTGACTACACTAACCCAGCCCTTGCTCAACCCGAGCTAATATCCCTAGTTTAAGTGGAAGACAAGAATTGCAACCATGGTTTCTCCTACAGTCAATTCCAGCATGATCGTGTAGCAGAAAAGAAGGTGGCTATCTATGGACATCACTCCTGCACAGTCATACTTGTTGAACCATTTTAATTCCCATAACCACATACCCAGCTTCATTAATCAATCAACAAGACTAGGGATTTAGCTAAATTCCAAGTAACTTACACATGTTTAAAGCGGACTCATCATTAATTAACTTGTAGTTTTCTAAACAATCGATTATCAACAAAGAACAGGACTTCAACAAGCCTGTAGGTCACGTCCACAGATACTAACAGCAAATCAAGAGCATTCTCATAGGCCCTAGTGCTAAATCCCAACATGAGAGGTTTACCAAAACACCCCCAGAGTAAAGCCTCACCGGGCAATAACCGCGCGGTTTAACAAAAGCATCAGCGGGCAAATAAAACCGCGCGGGTGATAAACAGTAGGATTGGATCACACACTAAAACCACAGTGAAACAAAACCTTACACTAAAAAGGAAAGAAAATGATTCCCAATCAGAGCAAGAGTAAAACCATCAGGTCAATCGCCCAATATCGCGCGATTGCCGCAACACCCCACAATCCACGACCCAGGTCTAACAAACGACCTCCGGTCAACCGCCCAATATCCGCGGGCGCCGGGAATAACCCGCAACAGAAATCATGTCCACATCGACATCTGGCAACAGCCTACTATCCGCGGTTGCCACAAACCCTCTAGTTCCATAATCAAGCCTGATCACCGA
>CM055063.1:42254462-42296316 GCA_029204045.2 Tillandsia leiboldiana | reverse complement strand
CACCGCACAGCTCCGTATACCGCGACCTGTGGACCATCCAATGGGAAGCCGCCACGTGTCACCCCGGCTCCGGTGCACGCCTGCCGCGTGGACCGCGCACCGCGCGCCCTCCCGCCCCACTGCCCGCGGCCCAGGCCCTGCCCGCCGCCGCTTGTTCCGCCTAACCCGAGGCCGCGCCTCCGCTCTCCGCCGCTGCCGCCAGCCGCCGCGATCGCCGAATCACTGTTCCGGCGGTGAACAGTAACCTTAGCTCAAAAACATCAAGTGGTAGTCCCATTTTGACCGTTTTCACGCGCTGAATCCGAATTTGACTCCCTTTTGCCAAATCCCAACTCTAAAATTTGCCGGAGGCTTCCGGAAGTGTATTCTTAGCCCGAATTTCCGCGGAGCCCAAACTTAATATCTGATTCGCGCGAACCACTTTCTAACCCTCCTCGGGTCCTCCAGTCCACCCACAAGATCCAATAAGCCCGAAGTCCAACACTTGTCCAAATTACCCCAAACACAGCCAATGCACCATGTAGACTCCAATAGCCCCCCAACGCACCGCAGCAGCTCCGTGGCTGAGATCCTGTCATCACATCTCTTCTGAACGATTGCGCCCAAGGTTACAGCCATTGAACTATTAAACACCCGGACAAATGCGTGTAGAAGAACTAGTTGGTTCATTACAAACTTATGAATGACATTTACTACTAACTATTCTTCGGAAAAGGCATCTTCTTCTAAGTCTTCAGGTTAAGCTTTGAAAACAACAAAGGAAGAAACACGGATTCATCCTCCTCAGACGATGACGAAATCCTATCTATGGAGAATTGAGAAGCAGCTCGCTCTCTTGACAAGGAAGTTTCGCCGTAACTTTCGAAGGGTAATTCAAGTAAAACTCCATTCTTCGAAAGTCAAGAAAGGCAAGGGTTTTCAATTACAAGTCAGAAAGACAGAGAACTTTTCAAAGGATAAGAAAAGTTCAAGACAAGTCCAATGCTTCAAGTGCCGAGATACGGCCATCTCAACGGAGTGTCCAACTGAGAATCCGTCGAAGAAGAAAGCGATGCAAGTCGTCACCTGGGATGACAACTCAACGTCAAATGAGTCATCCTCAAGTGATGAAGAAGAAGCGCAACGGCATTCCACGCGTCCACATCTTCACCCTTCATGTGCTTAATGGCAAGTACTTCAGATTCATTGTCCAACTCCTCCGGTTGAAAAAACTGCAACGGATGATGAATCAAGTACTCTGAAGGTGAAGATTTGTTTAGCCTACCACAGACTTTTACGGATTCAAAGAAACTGGCTAACAAAACAAGGGGTTTGAGAGGGAGATTACAGGATCTCGAAGTAGAAGTAAAAGGGTAACTTCTCTCTCGTCGATCTTGAAGTGGAAAGGGCAATCTGATAAAAGCAAATGTTTCCCTTCAAGAGTCCAATGAGCTTTTTGAGAAGAACATACAAAACTGGTGGATAAAGCGAATCACTTTCAAAGCTCTACAACGAGGCTCAACAAGATAAATTGGAAATGACAAAGACCATTCTCCAACTAAAGATGACTTAAAGAGATTTTCTTCTGGAAGGAGTAAGTTGGATAAGCTTCTTGGTCTTGGTCAAACAAATCGGTTCGGCCTCGGATACACTCAAACTGGAAACAGTCCAAGTTCGAGTGGACAGTTTTTGTGCCTCATCGGTATCTCCTCCTCCGACACCGGAATTCACGACAAACAACGACCAAGCCTACCTCTTTCTCTTCGGATCGTCAAGCACAAAGTATGTTTTCGTTGTGGTATTTCAGGGCACATAAGGAGATATTGCAAGACAGGAGCCAAACGCTCAACTCAACATTTCTTGCAACGACTACCAAAAAGGTGATTCCTCAGAAATCAAATGCAAATCATTCAAAGGAAAAGAACTTGGTAGTTCACCGCACAAGACGACATCATCAAGGAGAAGCAATCGATCTAACAAGACGCCTTCACCTAGGAGAATACTCACGACCATTACCGACGCATTCCAAAAGGTTTTGGGTGCGCAAAGGTGAAATCTTCCCTTGTCTTGTTACTAAGTTTCCTTGCATGCATATGATAATTCGTCTTGGTATCTGGATAGCGGTTGTCCCGTCACATGACCGGTGACAAAAATAGTTTTCAAAACTTTGAGAAAATCTCCGAGGACTCGTTGTTTTCGGAGACGGTCGATCTTCCAAAATTGTTGGAAAAGGACAGTAGCTATTCCAGATGGCCCGATTTTGAAAAACGTGTTATTTGTTGATGGCCTTAAGACTAACCTCATAAGCATAAGTCAACTTTGCGACAATGGTTTTCAGTTAACTTTTCATCTGTTGAATGTGTTGTAACTGATAAGGACCATGTCTTCTTTTTAAAAAGGGGTTAGATCTGAAACAATTGCTATGTTGTTCCTAATAAAATTTCAGAAAAATGTAACCTATTTCTTTGGATAATGAACACTTTGGCATGAAAGACTAGGTCACATAAATTTTAAGGACTAGCAAAGATTTCAAATAAAGACGGGTTAAGGGGTTCCTAAACTTCTATTTAAAAACAACACTGTGTGCGTGGTTGTCTTAAGGGAAAACATCAAGGCTGCACACAAGAACCTGAACCACGTTGGTACCAAACGGCCCTTGGAATTACTGCACATGAATTTAATGGGGCCGACCCGTCAACCATCTTTGGGAGGTAAATGGTATATTTTCTTATTGGTTGATGATTTCTCTAGGTTTTCATGGGTAGCATTTTTAAAAGAGAAAGCTGATACGTTTGATTCTTTTCATGAGATTTGCCATCGTATTATGATTGAAAAGAATGAAAAGATCATTCGTGTTAGAAGTGATAGAGGTGGAGAATTCATTAATTCTAAATTCATTGATTTTTGCACTTCCAACGGCATAAAACATGAATTCTCAGCACCCTATACACCTCAGCAGAATGGTGTTGTTGAGCGCAAAAACAGGGTTGTTCAAGAGATGGCGTGTGTGATGCTTCATAGCCGGAATTTACCGCTATATTTTTGGGCTGAAGCTGTGAACACCGCTGTCTATGTCATTAATCGAGTGTATTTGCGCCAGGAACTTTAAATACACCATATGAGCTGTGGTTTAGTAGAAAACCGGATATCAAATACTTTCGTATCTTTGGGAGTCGATGTTTTATTTTGCGTGATCGCGAAAATCTTGGAAAGTTCGACTCTCGAAGTGACGAAGGGATCTTTTTGGGTTATTCTACAAATAGCAGAGCATATCGGGTATTTAACATGGAATCTAAACGATTGTAGAATCTATAAATGTTAAAGTAGATGAAGCTTTTCACTTTGCATCTGAAAAATCTACCCTCGATATCTCTCTTGATGATGATACTCCTGTAAGTGCATCTTCTCATGATAATACTTCCAATATTAATGATGCATCTAATGGTTCTTCAAGTTTATCTGATGTGCAGGAATCATCTCATGTACCTCCGAGTACTCCGTTACAACAAACGTTACGCATCTCCAAGGATCATCCTGAATCAAACATCATTGGAGACCCACAAGAAGGAGTCAAACTCGGAGACAGTTGGTTTGTGGATTCGCTTGCTACGTTTCCTTGATCGAACCAAAGAACATCGATGAAGCTCTTCAGGATGACTACTGGATTAAAGCAATGCAGGAAGAGCTCCATCAGTTTGAGCGAAACAAAGTCTGGGAATTAACGAAGCCTCCAAAGCAACACAATGTGATAGGTACCAAATGGATTTTCAAGAATAAGAAAAATGAAGATGGTACCATCATCAGGAACAAAGCACGTTTAGTTGCTCAAGGCTACTCTCAAGTAGAAGGTATAGACTTTGATGAAACTTTCGCCCCTGTAGCTAGACTCGAGTCCATTCGTATATTATTCGCTATTGCTTGTCATTTTAAAATAAAATTATTTCAAATGGACGTTAAGAGCGCGTTTTTAAATGGTTTTTAAATGAGGAAGTTTATGTGGCTCAACCGAAAGGTTTTGTAGACTGTAAACTACCTAACCATGTTTTTCGTTTGAAAAAGGCTCTTTACGGTTTAAAACAAGCACCGCGAGCATGGTACGAAAGGTTGACAAAGCACCTTTTGGAGAAGGGCTATACTCGAGGGGGAGCTGACAGGACTCTCTTTGTGAAGCATTATCAAAATAACTTCATTGTAGCACAAATCTATGTCGATGACATTGTATTTGGTGCAACAAGAGATAATGATGCTTCTAAATTCGCTGAAACCATGGAAAGCGAATTTGAGATGTCCATGATGGGCGAATTGACTTATTTCCTTGGATTGCAAGTGAAACAAAGTGATGAAGGCATCCATTTGTGTCAATCCAAGTATGCAATGGAGTTGGTCAAAAAGTTTGATCTAGAAAATTGTAAAGATTTTTCCAATGGGAACTAGCAATAAAGGATTAGGAAGTGAATCTTTAGTGAGAATGTAGACGAGAAACTTTATCGAAGTATGATTGGAAGTCTACTTTACCTCACGGCTAGTCGCCCGGATATATCTTTTGGTGTTGGGATTTGCGCGAGATATCAATCTGCACCAAAGGAGGTTCACCTGAAAGCGGTGAAACGGATCATCCGGTACATTAAAGGAACCATAATTTCGGAATTTGGTATCCTATGGGAACAAGTCTAGATATTATTGGATACTCAGATGCCGATTGGGCAGGATCTGTGGATGATCGGAAAAGTACGAGTGGTGCATGTTTTTATCTTGGCCATTGCCTTGTTGCATGGCACAGTAAAAAGCAAACTGCATTGCACTCTCGACTGCCGAAGCGGAATATATCTCAGCGGGTAGTTGTTCAACCCAACTCATTTGGATGAAAAGTGTGTTGAGCGACTTCCGGATTTCAGCAACTTCGGTAACAATTCTTTGTGACAACACTAGTGCTATAAACATTTCAAAAACCCTGTGTTGCACTCTAGAACAAAACACATTGAACTTAGATATCATTTTCTTAGAGAGCTAGTTGAATCAAATACTCTTCAACTTTCATATATTTCAACTGAAGATGAATTAGCTGACATTTTAACAAAACCTTTGGATCAAAAACGTTTTATATTCATTTGCGTAAAGCAATTGGAATGCTTTCCTTGAAATAAACTTCTTTTGAAACTTGTGCTTGGTTAGGTTTTGTTTTTGTGTTTTGTTCTTTATCTATGGTATACATAGTACATTTTGTTGAGCATGTGTATTATTGACTTTACCTTGCATCCTTTCATATAATTAGAAATTTATTATGCTTTGGATATCATAATAATTCAGTTGATGCATTGATCATTTATTTAAATTAAATCATTTTTTAATTGATCAAAGTCAATTTCTCTCTCAATGATCTCTTGGGTATTGTTTTTATCTTATTTGACTATTTGGTTGAGTATGATTCGAGATCAATCCTTGATTGAATACTTTATATCTTAATTAATTGATAGCCAATTGAGGGGGAGTCAAAGAAATGTAAAATGCTCAAAAGATGTGGAAAGAGTTACATCCCAATGAGGAGTGTGAAAACTACCACCACATGGAGGAAAGAGCTACCACCTCGGTCGTCCGAGTACTGTGTGCAGCTACCACATGTATACCAAGCATGGGTTTGTAATTTTTGATTAAATAAAATGGCATGATTCAAATACTTGACTCCGTCAAATTTCAAGGTTGGTATAAGGTGGGATTTTTAAATGAAAGATGCTCAAAGAGCCACTCTCTTCAACAGATTGACTAGATACATTATATAATTTATTTGGGATTTCAACATCTATTGATCTTGGTAATTCATTTTCTTTATCATTTTAATGATTTGATAAACGCCGTACTCATAAGATCATGATGGATGTGTTGAACTTGATCAACTTTAAAGGTTTTAAATTTCTGTAAATTTTCATGTCATTATTTGAATGTTATTGATAGATTTAACATAATTTATTTCTCTTGACATGAAACGATGATTTTTCTTTAAAGTTGATGTGCTAAAATGCTTACATACTTTTTCTGGATTTTATTGAATTTTTCTAAATTATTCTGAAGAAAAAGTTGGAGCCGATCCGGATCGGACATGAATGATCCGGATCCCGAACGCAGGTGTTTTCCTGCGGGTAGCCGATCCGGATCGAAATCTCGATCCGATCCGGATCACGGTTAGGGTTTTATTAGAACAAGAGGGATTTTGATTTCTTTTATTCCAATCTTTTGTTCTTAAGACTCCAGAGTTTCTCTCTCTAGAATTCATCCTTCTTGGAGCCTTTCAAACTCGAGTTCTTCGATTCCAAGTAAGTTTTATTGATCAAAATCTCGGTTTTTTCACTGTTTTTCCTTGTTTACCCTCAAAATGTGAGTAGAAATCATGGAACTTTTTCATTTGTGAATGGTTTTTGGTCAAATCTCTTTTGAAATAAGAACTCTGAATAGATTAGTTTTGATTATATGCTAGGTATTCTCTTGATTAACGAATTTTCTGGCTTCGATTTCTGAAAATTCGGTTTTAGGGCATATAATGGGAATTTTCCAAAATCACGCAATTGATCTATTTTTAAATTTCCTTTTGCAAAACTAATTTGATTCCTAGTCTCTCTACACGATAATGATTGTTTGGGTACAATTTTTCTAATCTTTGAAAATTAACAATTTTTCGTGTTCTTGAGTTGTTGCTCACAGGATTTCTTTTCTCAAGAAACCAATAGCTATGGTGATCACGTGGATCATTTTCCTTCTAGCAGCTATGGTACATGCGAGAGACACTGTCAAGCCCAAGAGGGCCAAGAAAGCGCAGAAAACTAAGGATGATTCTGACACTGAATTAGAGACGGCCTCGATTGACTGGGATAACATCGAAATCGAGGGAACTATTCCAATTGTCTCCAAAGGGAAAGCCCCTGCTGAAACCTCAAAGGCTTCGGCCACTGCAGCTGAAAAAGGGAAAGCGCCAATGGAACCAAGTCCAATTGGAACAAAAAGAAAAACCGGTGCAAGAAAAAGAGGCAGTGCTCAGGGAATTTCCATTGAGCAACCAGTTGCCAGCCAGCCTCCTCCACAGGACTTCATCAGCTCCGCAAGAATCAAAGATTTTGAGAAGAGGGAATGCATTGGCGAAAGACTTGTCGATGTCAATGCAATGAAGGAACGGTCTACACTCTTTGGGACTTTGTTTGACCAGGCCGGTCTTGGTCCCATATGCAACTTCACTGAGAATGCTGGGTATTGTCCTCACTCAGTACGGATGTTCTATCAGAACGCTTCTAGTCTAGTCAATCAGGACCAAGGACGTCGAGAATTTCACACATTGGTCAAGAATATCAAGATCAAAGTCACCCCTCAATTGATTGGGGAGGTGTTACGGATGAAGGCCAGGGTTGATGGAGCTCATTATCTGAAAACTCAAGTCTTCAACGACAACTCTTGGAGAGTAGTGGTTGATGGAATATGTCTTCCAGATACTCGGTCGACAGGAAACTCTGTTTTCTCAAAAGAACTTCGAACAGAGTATCGCTATATAAACTTCATTGTCTACTACAATATCCTTCCAAACATGAATACGAAGGTTCTTCGATGGGACAGGATGTTATTTCTTTATCTTCTTGGACACCCCGCAGCATCAATGGGAGCGAACTTAAACATTCCTTACCTCATTTGGTCGAGGATGGCGCGTTATGTGGAACATTCTCATCCCACAGAGAGACTCCCCTATCCAATGATAATTATGCGCATCCTTAGAAAGTTTAAAGTCGACACCAGTACAAGCTCATATATGTATAGTTTGGGCACAATCAATGAGACGACAATTGTGAAGTCCCTCTCGACGAAGCCAGATGAACCCATAATACCTCCTCACCGACAAAGAGCACAACAACAAGCAACAACCTCTACACCGGCAGCGCAACCAGCACCACCATCAATGTCTGATGATCATGCGTCGGTTAGCTCAATCTTTAAGGAACAACAGCGACTCTCAAACGAGCAAGAACACATGTCTATTGAGTTCGCTGAAATGAAAGAGGATCTCAAAGAAGTTAAGAAAGAACAAGCTTTGATGGTCCAAGATCTTAGAGAAGTAAAGAAGGAGCAAGCTTCTATGAACAAACGGATCAAGAAAATGTTTCAGAAGCTTGGGTGTATCAGTTCCGACGACTCTGCATAAAGTTTTTGTTTCTAATCCTTCTTTTGCAGGTTTTTAAGTTTTTGCATTTATGTTATTTTATTCAGCTCTAAAGTTTCTTTATATTGAACTTTTTAACTCTCCTTGTGTTTTGTAATATTTGGCTAATTTTTGTGACAAAAAGGGGGAGAGAGAAGTATAAACAATTGAGACATTGATACAATGTGGTTGTGAGAACTTTGAACTTTTGGTGAGAACTTTGAACAAACTTTGACTTTGGTGAAAGGTAAGTATCACAACTTCTGGTTTTTATCTTGTGATTTGTTGCATGTCCCTACTAACTATTCGACTAACTATTTGGACATGTATTATTACTAACAAGTTGTTTGATTACTAACAAAGCAAAGTTATGACATTTGGAATCTTATTGCTTAGAAGATATGTCAATGTTTGATTGTGATCTTATTACATATCTGAATTACTCAATGTCATGGTGAGCATAAACTCTATCTCTGTTAGGTTTTGAATGCTAAATATTCTTGAGGTATCTAACGATCTCTTTTTGTCAAGAATGATCTCTTTTTGCAGAGAGTGCAGATGTCTAAGTCTAGAGTCTGTTTTAGGAGTTTATCTCATGTATTGGATCTCCATTGTAAATTTTTGTTGTATGGTGATAGCAACAAAAATATCCGTTTTGAATTTTCTTTAGTGGATCTGTGTTTTGTCACGAAACCGCCAAAGGGGGAGATTGTTACGGATTTTGTTTTGGCACATTTCGTGAAAGTGTTAAGTCCTGAAGATTGAAGATGAATGAAGTTTGGATCATATACCTCAATCTCAAGAAAGAAGAATTCAAAAGGATCAGGTAAGTTTAACTAAATATTTTTGGTGATCCGAATACTTCTTGTAGTGGAGAAACACTTGGAAGAACTTTTTATCGCATAAAAATCAAGAACTGGACATGGGACATGTTCAGGATCCGGATCAGACAGTCCGATCCGGATCCCGAAGGGTGCTTGTTCATTGGCAAATCCGATCCGGATCATAGTCATTTCGATCCGGATCCCGAACATGGGAATTTGCTGAAATACATGAACGATCCGGATCGTGCATTACAATCCGGATCCCGAACCCTGTTTCTCTGGAATTGCCTGACTCGTTACGACGATCCGGATCACAGCTAATCCGATCCGGATCGCCGTCGTGAAAATTTCCAGAAACGGACAGTTTTTGATCCTTATCTTCTTCCTAGAGTTTCTAACCTATAAATAGACCCTATGATTCTTTTTCTAGGGTTAATCCACATAATCCAGATAATCCACATAGAGCCGTCATAATCAAATATCATCTTATACGGCCCTAAGATCCACATATAGAGAAGAAAGGAAATCATTAGATATTACTCTATGTTTCTTCATCTATATTGATTAGTTTGATTCTAGGTTTTCATACTCACATCTTGAGTTGAATCAAACTAATGAATCCTTAGATGGTATTTCCTATCTATCTTTGATCTAAGTATTCGGCGGATCATCACCACCCAAAAAACAACGATTTACCCCAAAATCGGCGCGTGGACTCACGTGGCCTTGTGGATTCAAGGTGCAACCGCTCTCGTGGATTCGGAGCGAGGTACGTTCGTGGATACGAAGTGTGCTACTGGGTGAAGACCGTGGATTCGGTCAGACGTTGTGGACTCGACGTTGGACGCCGTGGATTCGGCGTTGGATGCAGATCGTGGATTCGAGACGCGTTGCGGAGCGAGCAGAGAAGATCAACTAGGAGCGTATGGAAAAGGTTGAGTCGTCTGTGAGTACGGTATATCACCTTGTACGTGTTTAATTCTAGTGGATTTCACCGTGTTATCGGTCCCGTGGTTTTTTACTCCGGTTTGGAGTTTTCCACGTAAAAATCTTGCGTGTTCATTTATATTTCCGCATTGGGTTTTTATTGCGCAATGATTTTTTGAGTGTTTATTGTTTACACCTATTCACCCCCCTCTAGGTGTTTTTTCCCCTATTTAGATATTTTATTACATATAACCCAACAAAAGCAAAGTCTCCACCTTCGGAATTACTCGATTCGTTGTCCGTTGCATTCTTTTCAACTTGGGAGGAGTTGGATAGTGAATCGGATGTACTTGCCATTAAGCACGCAAAAGGTGAAGTTGTGGACGCGTGGAACGCCGTTGCGTTATTTTCTTCATCACTAGAAGATGACTCATTTGACGTTGAGGTGTCATCCCAAGTGACGGCTTGCATCGCCTTCTTCTTTGACGGATTCTTATTGGGACACTCCGTTGAGATGTGACCGTAGCCTCGGCACTTGAAGCATTGGACTTGTCCCTCCGAGTTTTTCTTATCCTTTGAAAAACTCTCTTGCTTTCCTGACTTGTAGCTTGAAGAACCTTTGCCTTTATTCGACTTTACGAAGGATGAAGTTTTACTTGAATTACCCCTTCGAAAGTTTCGGCGAAATTTTCTTGTCAAGAGAGCAAGCTGCTTCTCTAAATCCTCCATAGATAGGTTCTCATTGTCACGCCCCGGGATCGAAATTGCGACCCGGGCTCGCCAACAGATCCGCCACCTATGCCAAACCCGCATAGGCGAAGCGTCCTACCCGCAAAAAGAGCTACGGCTAACAGATATCAGAGCTGAAAGATAAAACTGCTATAGAAATAAAATCAACCACTGTACAACTGAAGATAAAACAACAAGGTCCATCTCCCAAAAATAATAATCATACAATAACCTCGAGTACAAAACTCATAGCTCAATAGGGAGATAACTCAAATAAAACATCAGTGTACCAGCTCTCAATACATCATATCCTCACTACATCAGTCTCTCAAAAGAGGAAATAAATACTAATCTACCGACGATGCTGAAGATCTCCTCAAAGGGGGGTACCGCTACTCTCCAATGGGTCAGGATCTAGCTCGCTACTCCCTCACCGCGAACAGCAACCGCAGAAACGGCAACACCCGCCAAGACTCTGCAAAACAAGGGAGAGAAAGGACAAAAAGGGGGAAAAACCCCCCGACGCGCGTGAGAACTACGCAAAAAGGGAGTTCTCAGTGGGTATCGCCACTAGGCCCGACGATCTGCCCACCAAGCCTACTAGAGGCAAAAGATAACCAATGCAGTAAAACTAAAAGAAGAAGCTGGAGACACCCTACAGCTACCATGCCTCTATCAAAAAGCTCAAATGGGGAAACTCTGATAAAGATATGCAACACTCTCACACGTGGTGCTCAATCGACCCAATCGAGCTGACTGCCACATCGGGTCCAGTCAAACCTGCGCCCACCTACAACCACCTCCCGTTGACGGGCAGAAATTACGTAGGGCGTCCAAACGGACTAACTCGCTATTGAGTAGTGGCTCATGCAGGCTATAGTCAAAATCCATGCTCTCTCTCTCAGAACGGATAGACTTAAGATGCTCAACCTCTCACACAATGGTCAAAGAACTCACAACGACCACAGGACCACCGTCAAACCCCGAACGGTTCCCAACAATACTAGCACTGGTCTAAACACAGCTACTAGACTCCACTCGGTCCCCCAGGCACGAGTGTAACAAAAAGTATCTGCCTGAATAAACCCAATCGATAGACCAGTAATCACTGGTACTGCCTGCTCTGCTGTCGAACTCCAGATCTCAATCGCGGGATACAGACCGACTTCGGACCGGTACGGTCGCATCCCAAAGTAAGTAACAGATTGGCATCGAACAGTCCGATCGCACAGAAAAGTAAGTAACAAACTGGCATCGATCCGTCCAGTCGCACACTCCGGAGTGGCACTCGAGGGGAGCGACCCACACGAGTAAAGTAACTCTGTCATCAGTATCACAAGTATCTCTGTGTCGAGTATCACTATATAGCAGGACTGGATCACGACTCTGATCAAAGTGGAAAAACTCGTCCACTAAAGGGAAACCCGATCCCTAAACGGATACAACAGTAAACGATAAGTGGAAACTCCATCCACTAGAGGAAAGTCTAATACCCAATCTGATACATCAATAAATATCCGGTCAACCGCCCAATATCCGCGGTTGCCGCAATACCCTGCCGTCCATAACAAAAGTACTATAACCGACCTCCGGTCAACCGCCCAAAGTCCGCGGTCACCGCCAAAACCCTGCCAGCCGCAATCCAACACAACCCGTCCTTGTCACCAATGTCCCTGCTACACTACCCCAGACCCATGCTCGTACCCGAGCAACACAGACCGCCTGACTAACAAGAAGGAGAAAGGAATAACATGGTTTCTCCTAAGTCAAGTTCCAATATGTAGTGTAGCAGTAAAAGATGGCCTAACTATATGTCCATACAAGCATGCATTTGTCCTCAAAGAAGAATAAGGAAAATAAACCTCATGCCGACTTATCAATGACCATACCTGTCCATAATTCCCGATCCATAATCGCTCCTCAGAGTAGAACCTGCACATAACTACATAATCCTTTCCCATTGCATAAACCAGCCTCATAAAAGGTTATGTGCTAACATGGCATGATAATTAATCATATAGGGTAACCTTGCCTTAGGTAAGCTTCCACTAATCATCAACATAAATGTCTGATTAATACCATTGTCATAATATGAATAATTAACTTGCAATTCCCATAAATCAACATTGTTAAGCTTACCAATCAATCCCAGGTATTGTACCCTACACCTGCATGCAATTCTAACATATAGAGTTAGAGAACCGTCCACCGGTTCTCGGAACAAAGCACCCACCTGAAAAGCTGACTGTCCAAAGCCCAACAGCTGAAAACACCAGATAACTCTAATGCCTTGCTCCAATAAGTTCAGCACACCCGTAACTCTCCTGGCACAATACAAAGTCCACTATTACACATACATTCCAAAATCTGCTCTCACACACACATACAACAACAGTCCCAGAAATGCTTAATTTTCACCTTCAGCAAGAGCCCAGAAAATTCCCAAAAAAATATCACCGCGATCCTCGCGTCGATAGCTTCGCAACGGTAGCTTGCACGCCCAAATCTAAGTTCGGTAAGTCAAGATAAAAATTCGGCAAGGGGGTACACTCATACAAAAATCTGTGCTAAAAATACATTAGCACTGAACACAGGGAAAACAGGAATTTTCACCTCGAAATAAATCTCTGAAAAATCCAAGAAAAATACGAGCGTGTTCCTCGCGATCTGTAGATGAAAAAGTTGCATAAGAACATTCCCGTCTGACACTCTTGCGCGAAGATATGGCCTCCACAATCCGCTGCTGTCCCAAAATCTCTCACAGGAAAAGGGTAACCATTGTTACCTCGGGATCCGAGCCAAGGAGTCAAAATACGAATGCGTGATCAAAATGAAAGATGAAGCCCTACCTGTTAGGAGTGCGTCGGCACAAGAATCACCAAAAACGAGTGTCGGGGTAGCCCAGGGTAACCTTTACACTGAACTTGCGACGAAGAGGAACACCGAGAAGGAAACGTCGCTCCGCGCCGTAAAATCCAAAACCTTGGGATGCTTGCACTCAAAAATTCCGAAACTCTGCAGCAAGAACCTGCACTCGAAGATGAAAATCTTCACTGAAGGGAGCTGGAAGAGATGGGGCTTCGAAGTGGCCGAAAATGCAGTTGAAACACCCCTCGGATAGCAACCTTGAAGAAATCCAAACAGACAATTCCCAAAATACCAGTTGTGTCCCCGGAACAGGAAACACTCATAGAAGGCGCTCCCCCAGCCGCCACGTGTCCCAGGGAAGTCAACCGCGCACAAAGCACGGCGTCAGCGCGGCATGGCGCGCACGCGCGCACGCGGCCCGAGGCATCGACACTGTTCCGTGGACCGGGTGCACAGAGCCGACCAATCACACTATGCCACGTGTCACCCTTCGGTCCACCGTGCTCCTGAAGAAATTCCGTGGACCGCGTCTCCTGGACCAACCAACCACAAGCCGCCACGTGGCACCGCCCTGGTGCACGCCCGCCGCCGTGGACTGCGCGCCTGCCCGCGCTCCTGCGCGCCTGCCGCTGTGCCGCCTGCCCGAGGCTGCGCCGCCGCCCGCCGGCGCTGCCCGTCGCCGCCGGCGATCGCCGGAACAGTAAAAGTACTGTAGCAACCTCCAAAACAGCAAGTAAATATCCCATCTTGACCGTTTTCGCGCGCTGATTTCAAAAACGGTGTCCATTTTGCCAAATTCCAATCCTATAAATTGCCGGAGGCTCCCGAAAAGGCATTTTTAATTCGAATTTCGCGCCGAGCCTAAATTTGATATCCACTCTGCACGTAAACTCTTCTAAACATCCGACGGGGTCCCCCGATTACCCACGTGATCCATTTTAAGCCCCGAGTCCATCTCTTGTGTCCAAATTGGCGCACGAACACCGCCGAGATGCCACGTAGGCTTCCAGAAGCTGCTGGTCACACTGTAGAAGCCCTGCAAAGATCCGGGTCACCACATCCTCCCCCACTAAAAGAAAGTTTCGTCCTCGAAACTAAAGCAACTCCCAAGGAGTCTCTGAAACCAGGGGTTGATACTCAACATCGCCGTCCCCAGCTCCCAAGTCACCAATCACTCCCCGTGATTACTCCACAGCAACAACATCAGCAACAACCAGAACGGCATAGCTCGATCGCGCAATTCCCTCACCTCACGAGCCGGAATTCGCAACGGGCGTCCCTCGTACTCCAAACTTTCACAGACCTCAAAAGGAACGAGTCAATCACGGGCGAGGGGTCCAAAACATAACACTCCTGAGCTGAGGCGCAGAAAAACCTCAAAAACTCCAACAAAAGACGGGGGAAAAAGAACAAATAGCCCAAGCAACACGCTCTAACATCACTCCTAAGAGCCAACTCAACCCAAGCGACCCGAAACACATCCACACAAACACCTGCACAGAAAAGGGGCCCTAACAAGCAGGGGTTCACACTCAGTCACCCTCAAAACTCAACCACCCAAGTGGATTGCTCAGCCGCAGCCTTTCATCAAAAGGGATCCTCAGGAACACAACTCAAACCCTGCACACAAGAATGGCCCCACACAGTGCCAGCTATGGAACCGTCAAACTCGACTCCCAAATAGCTCTTCTGCTCCAGGCATCCGCCACCACAGTGGCTCTGTCGGGGTGATACTGGATGCTCACAAAATCCAATGGTGGCTCTACAGCCACTACGGGAGGTATCACTATAACTCGCAATTCCATCTCCCACCACTGACTAGGTTAAAGTCAGCGCTGGTATCAATCTCATCATCCGCTCGTCAAGCTCTGCTGGCACTATCCGGCCCAAAAGCTCCTCACCCCAACAATAACCGTCGCTCTCGGCCAGTCCTAAATAGCATCCATTTTGGCCGGAATTCCACCGCCGCCCCTAAGGCTAGAATATGTAATCCAGGAAGATGTGCTCTCGAAGCTAAACTCGTACCACAACGACTTGGCACAAAGCTTCTTCCCCACAGACCTTATCACATCATCTACAAAGCTTCACAAGCTCTAAATCACTCAGGGAGGGGGTAAAACCAAAATATCCCTGGAGAATGCCGCTATCAAACCGATCAAGCCCAACTGAAACACAGAATTCCTCAATCTTAGAGGCAACAGGGCATTAGTCATTCCATTGGCTTCACTGTACTCATAATGCCCCTACCGTGTCCTGAACACCATCTAGACAAAGTCCTCAGCTGAAATTCCAAATTGGTGCAGGCATCATACAATAACTGCCGGAATATAGCTCCATCAAAAGATTCTAAAAAAAACCTGGACCTGCCTGGGCTCCAATCCCAAAGGGCTCTCACCGTCGTGTATCAACGACGCGACACTAGGTCAAACTAACCCTCTATCCATCAAATCCACGCACCCATGACATCAACTCCCGCAACTCTAAAGGCGATATCCAATGAGGTGGTACAAAAGTTGGCGCGGTTTCCAGAACCACGTTAATTGCAATCTTAATCCCCCTATTTGGCGGCATAATCATCGGCTCAGGTGGACTCACACCCGAGATTCCATGGGCAATAGGGATATCCTTAAGTCCCGCTGCCGCCGTAGGCACCTCTCACACTGTTGCTGTAACCTGTGTGCTCTAATAGTCTCAACAATCAAAATGCCTTCCATTATCTGCCTCACAGAAAATCAAAGTCCTTTCTCTCAGCAGTCAAACATCCTGTGGCACTATGCCAACCGATCCCAAGCACTGGGTCAAAACACTGAACTACCACAATTACCAATAAGTCTGCCGGCATAACTCACGGTCTCTGCTGCACTGGACATGATCCACAAGCCTCCTCCACCTGCACAATGCCAACAGTAACCTATATCTCAAGTGCATGTGGTAACGACTCTACCTCTAGTCCATGCAGGAATGCAACATGTCCTAACTTCGATTGCTGTGATGAAATCACACCTGCGACAACTCAATCCACTACCGTGGCGCCCTCCCACCGGGCGGCACAGATTCATCCACTCGATGCAAGTGGTCGTCGCTCAGCCTGCCAAAATATCTAGACCAATCACAAAGGGAGCACGACCTCTGTCCATGCTCACACTGAGGTGACGAATATGGTCTCTTGCAGACAGCCAATCTACGCTACCGCTGCGCCACTCAGATAAAAGGGCTGATGCTGTCATCGGGGTCCACCCAACTTCTGACATCTCAGAAATCCACCTGGATATCATCATCATACGACCAAACACAATTGATTCATGCAATTCCTTATACAATTATCCTTACTAATCTCACCCCTCAATCACAAACATTGCTCCCCAAACATGCCAGTTATCAATCACACAGGGTAACATCCCCCATGGGTAAGCTTTACATAATCCATCCACAAGGATATCCACCATCCTGGAAGGGAAAACGAAAATGTCTAAGCCGGCCGATCTGTCCTCCAACACCTAGCGCCAAGCGTCTCTATCCAAGACTCGCCTCTGGCGGCAGACCCCTATCCCAAGGAACTGCAACACTACGCTCCATACACAATGCCTACTCTATCGAGGCATCCAAAATCCAAAACGGGGGAAATCAAATAACCTGAAAGGTATCCTGACGCAGTCCACTCCCAGTCTCACTTATCCTATGTGCCTCGTCCCTCGAAACCTGTAGCGCCAGTTCAACAACTGCATAAACTCTCTAGCACAGGGAGGCTCTCAATTGATCACTCATCACCCCCAACCACGACTCTGCCTCCAAAGGCTCCAAGCTCAATCTTACGAGTCGGGGTGGTTCATCTGCCAAATCTGGCTCACTTAATCAAACATGCCCCACAGCTCCTCTGCTGTCAAATATCCACCCTGCCTCGGTGCCTCGACACTAAACATTGGCACGGAGGGGGCCACTCGCTCCATTGGCACTACAGAAATCCCTGCCGCTGAGGATACTACATCCTGGTGGTCTTGGAAGAAAAGTACTGTCGGGCTGCCCACTGCTCTGACAACTGTGTCACCCAGACCAGCTGCTCACTCTGCCGCTGATATGCCTCTGACAATCCTATCATCTGGGTCCGGAGTTCTCTGACCTCAATCCGGGTATCCGGCCCAAAACCAACCGCTCAAGCTCAACTGCCATGACAGGATGCACAAGGGTCCCAAACCCAGCGTCGGGGAGACACCGCTTGCCACGACGAAACCACAAATCAGCACACAACAACGCTCGACCCAATCCAGCGAAAGTCTAGAGCATGTCACCCATTCCACAGCGTTATGTTGTCTGCAGCCAACATAACTACTTAGGAGAATAAACATGCCAATCACTCATCCCGTCCCTCGGGAGAGGTGTAAAACTCAATCAGGACTCTCGCTACAAATCACGACTCTCACGAAGTCATCCTAGTGTCCAACCACAAGCCTAGGGTTTCTAAGTCCACCATGACCTACAACCTTGGCTCTGATACCACCTAATCTGTCACGCCCCGGGATCGAAACTGCGACCCGGGCTCGCCAACAGATCCGCCACCTATGCCAAACCTGCATAGGCGAAGCGTCCTACCTGCAAAAAGAGCTACAGCTAACAGATATCAGAGCTAAAAGATAAAACTGCTATAGAAATAAAATCAACCACTGTACAACTGAAGATAAAACAACAAGGTCCATCTCCCAAAAATGATAATCATACAATAACCTCGAGTACAAAACTCATAGCTCAACAGGGAGATAACTCAAGTAAAACATCAGTGTACCAGCTCTCAATACATCATATCCTCACTACATCAGTCTCTCAAAAGAGGAAATAAATACTAATCTACCGACGATGCTGAAGATCTCCTCAAAGGGGGGTACCGCTACTCTCCAATGGGTCAGGATCTAGCTCGCTACTCCCTCACCGCGAACAGCAACCGCAGAAACGGCAACACCCGCCAAGACTCTACAAAACAAGGGAGAGAAAGGACAAAAAGGGGAAAAACACCCCGACGGGCGTGAGAACTACACAAAAAGGGAGTTCTCAGTGGGTATCGCCACTAGGCCCGACGATCTGCCCACCAAGACTACTAGAGGCAAAAGATAACCAATGTAGTAAAACTGAAAGAAGAAGCTGGAGACACTCTACAGCTACCATGCCTCTATCAAAAAGCTCAAATGGGGAAACTCTGATAAAGATATGCAACACTCGCACACGTGGTGCTCAATCGACCCAATCGAGCTGACTGCTACATCGGGTCCAGTCAAACCTGCGCCCACCTACAACCACCTCCCGCTGACGGGCAGGAATTACGTAGGGCGTCCAAACGGACTAACTCGCTATTGAGTAGTGGCTCATGCAGGCTATAGTCAAAATCCATGCTCTCTCTCTCAGAACGGATAGACTCAAGATGCTCAACCTCTCACACAATGGTCAAAGAACTCACAACGACCACGGGACCACCGTCAAACCCCGAACGGTTCCCAACAATACTAGCACTGGTCTAAACACAGCTACTAGACTCCACTCGGTCCCCCAGGCACGAGTGTAACAAAAAGTATCTCCCTGAATAAACCCAATCGATAGACCAGTAATCACTGGTACTGCCTGCTCTGCTGTCGAACTCCAGATCTCAATCGCGGGATACAGACCGACTTCGGACCGGTACGGTCGCATCCCAAAGTAAGTAACAGATTGGCATCGAACCGTCCGATCGCACACAAAAGTAAGTAACAGACTGGCATCGATCCGTCCAGTCGCACACTCCGGAGTGGCACTCGAGGGGAGCGACCCACACGAGTAAAGTAACTCTGTCATCAGTATCACAAGTATCTCTGTGTCTGTGACGCCCCACTTCCCAGGGGGTCACCCATCCTAGAACTACTCTAGCTCTAGCACGCTTAACTCTCATGTTCCTCTTGGATTTTGCTACCATCCAAAATGCTATAGCCGAGTTAGAGATTTAGTCCTATTATATCATTTATATAGAGGACTAATCCAAATTCCGGGGGTGTCACATTCTTCCCCCCTTTAAGCCCTGACGTCCACGTCTGGCTCAAGCACACTCACAAGCACCAGGCGATGTAAGACTCGTCTCGCTAGCCTTAGCCGAGACTCATCTCATATTTCCGGCTGGTGAATGGCTCTGATACCAACTGTGACGCCCCACTTCCCAGGGGGTCACCCATCCTAGAACTACTCTAGCTCTAGCACGCTTAACTCTCATGTTCCTCTTGGATTTTGCTACCATCCAAAATGCTATAGCCGGGTTAGAGATTTAGTCCTATTATATCATTTATATAGAGGACTAATCCAAATTCCGGGGGTGTCACAGTGTCGAGTATCACTATATAGCAGGACTGGATCACGACTCTGATCAAAGTGGAAAAACTCGTCCACTAAAGGGAAACTCGATCCCTAAACGGATACAACAGTAAACGATAAGTGGAAACTCCATCCACTAGAGGAAAGTCTAATACCCAATCTGATACATCAATAAATATCCGGTCAACCGCCCAATATCCGCGGTTGCCGCAATACCCTGCCGTCCATAACCAAAGTACTATAACCGACCTCCGGTCAACCGCCCAAAGTCCGCGGTCACAGCCAAAACCCTGCCAGCCGCAATCCAGCACAACCCGTCCCTGTCACCAATGTCCCTGCTACACTACCCCAGACCCCTGCTCGTACCCGAGCAACACAGACCGCCTGACTAACAAGAAGGAGAAAGGAATAACATGGTTTCTCCTAAGTCAAGTTCCAATATGTAGTGCAGCAGTAAAAGATGGCCTAACTATATGTCCATACAAGCATGCATTTGTCCTCAAAGAAGAATAAGGAAAATTAACCTCATGCCGACTTATCAATGACCATACCTGTCCATAATTCCCGATCCATAATCGCTCCTCAGAGTAGAACCTGCACATAACTACATAATCCTTTCCCATTGCATAAACCAGTCTCATAAAAGGTTATGTGCTAACATGTCATGATAATTAATCATATAGGGTAACCTTGCCTTAGGTAAGCTTCCACTAATCATCAACATAAATGTCTGATTAATACCATTGTCATAATATGAATAATTAACTTGCAATTCCCATAAATCAACATTGTTAAGCTTACCAATTAATCCCAGGTATTGTACCTTACACCTGCATGCAATTCTAACGTATAGAGTTAGAGAACCGTCCACCGGTTCTCGGAACAAAGCACCCACCTGAAAAGATGACTGTCCAAAGCCCAACAGCTGAAAACACCAGATAACTCTAATCCCTTGCTCCAATAAGTTCAACACACCCGTAACTCTCCTGGCACAATACAAAGTCCACTATTACACATACATTCCAAAATCTACTCTCACACACACATACAACAACAGTCCCAGAAATGCTTAATTTTCACCTACAGCAAGAGCCCAGAAAATTCCAAGAAAAATATCACCGCGATCCTCGCGTCGATAGCTTCGCAACGGTAGCTTGCACTCCCAAATCTGAGTTCGGTAAGTCAAGATAAAAATTCGGCAAGGGGGTACACTCATATAAAAATCTGTGCTAAAAATACTGTAGCACTGAACACAGGGAAAACAGGAATTTTCACCTCGAAATATATCTCTGAAAAATCTAAGAAAAATACGAGCGTGTTCCTCGCGATCTGTAGATGAAAAAGTTGCACAAGAACATTCCCGTCTAACACTCGTGCGCGAAGATATGGCCTCCACAATCCGCTGCTGTCCCAAAATCTCTCACAGGAAAAGGGTAACCATTGTTACCTCGGGATCCGAGCCAAGGAGTCAAAATACGAATGCGCGATCAAAATGAAAGATGAAGCCCTACCTGTTAGGAGTGCCTCGGCGCAAGAATCACCAAAAACGAGTGTCGGGGTAGCCCAGGGTAACCTTTACACTGAACTTACGACGAAGAGGAACACCGAGAAGGAAACGTCGTTCCGCGCCGTAAAATCCAAAACCTTAGGATGCGTGCACTCAAAAATTCCGAATCTCTACAGCAAGAACCAGCACTCGAAGATGAAAATCTTCACTGAAGGGAGCTCGGAGAGATGGGGCTTCGAAGTGGCCGAAAATGCAGCTGAAACACCCCATGGATAGCAACCTTGAAGAAATCCAAACAGACAATTCCCAAAATACCAGCTGTGTCCCCGGAACAGGAAACACGCATAGAAGGCGCTCCCCCAGCCGCCACGTGTCCCAGGGAAGTCAACCGCGCACAGTGCGTGGCGTCAGCGCGGCATGGCGCGCACGCTCGCACGCGGCCCGAGGCATCGACACTCATACTATGCCACGTGTCACCCTTCGGTCCACCGTGCTCCCGAAGAAATTCCGTGGACCGCGTCTCCTGGACCAACCAACCACAAGCCGCCACGTGGCACCGTCCGGGTGCACGCCCGCCGCCGTGGACCGCGCGCCTGCCCGCACCCCTGCGCGCCTGCCCGCGGCCTGCCCGCGCCGCGCGCCGCCGCTGTGCCGCCTGCCCGAGGCTGCGCCGCCGCCCGCCGGCGCTGCCCGTCGCCGCCGGCCGCCGCCGGCGATCGCCGGAACAGTAAAAGTACGGTAGCAACCTCCAAAACAGCAAGTAAATAGCCCATCTTGACCGTTTTCGCGCGCTGATTCCAAAAACGGTGTCCATTTTGCCAAATTCCAATCCTATAAATTGCCGGAGGCTCCCGAAAAGGCATTTTTAATTCAAATTTCGCACCGAGCCTAAATTTGATATCCACTCTGCGCGTAAACTCTTCTAAACATCCGACGGGGTCCCCCGATTACCCACGTGATCCATTTTAAGCCCCGAGTCCATCTCTTGTGTCCAAATTGGCGCACGAACACCGCCGAGATGCCACGTAGGCTTCCAGAAGCTGCTGGTCACACTGTAGAAGCCCTGCAAAGATCCGGGTCACCACACTCGTCATCGTCTGAGGTGGATGAATCCACGTCTTCTTCTTTTGTTGTTTTCAACGCAAAACCTGAAGACTTAGAAGTAGATGCCTTTCCAGAAGAATAGTTAGTAGGAAATGTCATTTCATATGTTTGAAGTGCACCAACTAATTCTTCTACACGGATTTCGTCCGGGTGTTTAACTGTTTCAATGGCCGTAACCTTGGAACGAAATCTTTCAGGAAGAGTCCTCAAAATCTTTCTTACAACTTTAGATTCTAGAATTTTCTCTCCCAAGTTAGCACATGTATTCACGATGTCTTGCAATCGTGTATAGTAATCTGCGAAAGATTCATTTTCTGCCATGAAAATAGAGTCAAATTTGCTTGTAAGCATTTGCAGTTTTTGAATCTTCACAAGGTTTGTTCCCTCATGTGTAACTTGTAGAACATCCCAGATTTCTTCCGCAGTCTCACATGCCGAGACGCGAGAGAACTCAGTTTGCGACAAAGCATTAAATAAGGCGTTAATTCCTTTGCCATTGTAAGAAGATGAGTCAATCTCTTCCTCGGTCCATTTCGACCTAGGTTTGATGGTGCGAACATCAGCACGAATTTCAGTTGGATTTGACCATCCTAACTCGATTGATTGCCACACCCGTTCATCGATGGAAATAAGAAATGCTCTCATCCGTTCTTTCTAGTAGGCATAGTTTGTTCCATCGAAGAATGGGGGTCTGTTGATGTTTCCACCTTCAACTATTGTTTACAACCCTATTCCCGCTCTGATACCAATTGTTGGGTTATCTCTAATATGGATCTAAATAGGGGAAAAAACACCTAGAGGGGGGTAAATAGGTGTAAACGATAAACACTCAAAAATCTTTGCGTAATAAAACCCAATGCGGAAATGAAAATAACACACAGAGATTTTACGTGGAAAACTCCAAAACCAGGAGTAAAAAAACACAGGACCGATAACACGGTGAAATCAACTAATATTAAAACACGTACAAAGGTGATATAACGCACTCACAGACGACTCAACCTTTTTCCATACGCTCCGAGTTGATCTTCTCCGCTCGCTCCGCAACGCGCCTCGAATCCACGATTTGCGTCCAACGCCGAATCCACGGTGTCCAACGTCGAGTCCACGATGTCTGACCGAATCCACGGTCTCCACCAAGTAGTATGTCTCGATCACACGAACGTACCTCGCTCCGAATCCACGAGCGCGGTAGCACCTTGAATCCATAAGGCCACGCGAATCCACGCGCCGATTTTGGGGGAAATCGTTATTTTGTTGGTGGTGATGATCCGCCGAATACTTAGATCAAAGATAGATCGGAAATACCATCTAAGTATTCATTAATTTGATTCTACTCAAAATCTGAGTATGAAAACCTAGAATCAAATTAATTAATATAGATGAAGAAACATAGAATTAAATCTAGTTATTTCCTTTCTTCTCTATATGTGGATCTATAAGTTTTTCATCCGTTTATATTCCTCATTCTTTTACGGAGATAAAAAACTTATTGTGGATTACCCTAAAAGATAGAATTAGGGTTTACTTATAGGTTAGAAACCATTGGAAGAGGATAAGAATAAAAAACTGACTGTAACAGATTTTTACCCGCACGACGGTCCGGACTGGATTTGGCTCATTCCGGACTGTCGCTGTTTTTCAGAGAATTCCTGAAAAAAACAAGGTTCGGGGTCCGGAACAAATGCCTACGGTCCGGACTGTTCATGCGATTTTAGCAAACTCCACGTTCGGGGTCCGGACTGAAACAGGGGTGTTCCGGACTGGATTTGCGCATGAAACAACCTACGTTCGGGGTCCGGACTGTAGTACCCTGATCCGGATCCTGAACTTATAACAGTCCAGTTTCTTGATTTTTATGCGATTAAAAATTCATCCAAGTGTTTCTACACAATAAGAAGTATTCGGATCACCAAACTTATTTAGTTAAACATACCTGATCCTTTTGAATTCTTCTTTCTTGAGATTGAGGTATATGATCCAACCATCTTCATCTTCAATCTTCAAGACATAACCATTTTTACGAAATACGCCAAGACAAAATCCTTAACAGGATTGAGGTGTGCCAATACTCGATTTTCATCTACACATCGCAAGGAACGTACTCGTAATTTTCTTGGAATTTTCTGAGTGTTCCCCGAAGGTGAAAATCCCACTTTTTCAGGGCAAAGTTCTACAGATTTTATACTTGGGATTTTTGAGGTGGTCACCTTGTCGATTTTGTAACTTGGCCTTCAAAGCTCGGTTTGGGACGTGCTGGTACTCGTTTCGAAGGGCTCGACGCGACGATCGCAGTGGTATTTTTGTTGGATTTTTCAGAGTTCCTCTTACAGGTGGAAATTGAGCATCTTCTTGACTGATTTTAGGGGACTGTGATTGATTGTGGAATTGTTTATTTAAATGGATATCGGTTGTTATGTTTGCAGTGTTATCGCATTTCTCGCATTGTGGTGATTGTTGGAGATTGAGGATTTTGGCAGCGAGGGATCTTGTATTACTGTTGTGCACGCTTCTCGAGGTGGGTGGTTGTTGTATTCCTCTCTTTTGGTATGCTCACTAGGAACATCAGAAGATTCCGATGTTAGTAAATGCAAACAAATATTGATAAATCTAGCATGCAATAAGGGATTAAATAATTGATAGCTTATCCATATAATTGAGATGTTGGTATTTGGGCATGATTATTATATATAACCACTCCTGTTAAAGTAAGCATTTATCTGTAATAGCATGAGCAGTTGAATGTTAGCACTTTGAGATTATGCAAAAAGGGGATCATCACTTTGAGACATTAGTGTTGGCGCTCGTTGCTATGTCTTAACTATTCATGTGAAATAAATTAAATTATTGGGACATTTGCATGCTTGATTGGACATATAGATAAGCTACTATTTACTGCTACACTATCATTGGGATTTGACTTAGGAGAAACCATGTTGGCACCTCTTCTCCTTTCATTGTGTTACTTGTGGTATTACTCGGGTTGAGCAGGGTTGTAGGATAGTGTAGCCGGGTTTGTTGAGTGGGTATGTCATACCAGATTGGGGTTTTGGGGTTATTGCGATAACCGCAGACATTGGGCGGTTGACCGGATGTTTACTTATGCATTAGATTGGGGATAGGATTCCTTTAGTGGACGGAGTTTCCACTTATTGAGTTGCATTAGATTGGGGGAGCGAGTTATCTTTAGTGGAGGGGTTTTCCCCACTTCGATCATTGTCATGATCTAGTCCTGCTATATAGTGATACTTGTTACCGTGATACTCGCTACAGTGATACTCGTTACAGTGATACTTGATACAGTGATACTTTACTCGTGTGGGTCGCTCCCATCGAGTGCCACTCCGGAGTGTGCTACCGGACGGATTGAGGCCGGTCTGTCACTTACTTTAGTATGCAATCGGACGGTTCGAGGCCGATCTGTTACTTACTTTGGGATGCGACCATACCGGTCCGAAGTCGGTCTGTATCCCGCGCTTGAGTTCTTGAGTTCTACATTAGAGTAGGCAGTGCCAGTGATCACCGGTCTATCGATTGGGTTTATTCAGGCAGACATTCATGTACTGATGCATACATTTAGCTATTCTTTTAGCTCGGCATTTTAGAGGCATACTAGTGGTAGCATTTTCATCTGTAGTTATCTTTATAGCTTACCACATTTTCTTCCCTTTTGCCTCTGGTAGACCTAGTGGGCATGTCAGAGTTGAGGCTTAACCCACTAGGGGAGGCTACTGTTTCTTTAGTAGTTCTCACCCCCATCGTATTTTTCTTTGTTTCTCCCTTTGTTTTGCAGAGTCTTTTGCGGGAGTTGCTGGGCCGTCAGCAACAGATCGAGGTAAGAGGATTGCGGACTAGTTAGAGAGTCCACCCGACAGTCGCTAGCTGGACTTTTATTGTACCCTATCTTCTCAGACAGTTTCTTTTGTATTTCATTTTGGGTCTGGCTTTAGCCAGCTAGATGTATATTTGTGGTGAGCTGGGAGAGATATTTGTATTTATTTTACAGTTGTTCTTTTCTTATTTCCAGCTTTTATCTGAGATGTAGTAGTTTTAGTTCAGCTCTGATTTTATGCTCCTTTATTATCATTTCTTATATATCTGAGCAGGTTACCGACGCTTCGTGTACGCGGGAAATACCGTGTGCACGGCGGATCTGTAGACGGGCCCGGGTTCTGGTTTACACCCGGGGCGTGACAGGTTTTCCTCTTTTGAGCATGTAGATAGAGGCTTGGTAGCTGTTGAGTACCTCCAGCTTTCTTGTTCAGCTTTACTGCATTATTATCTTATGCCTCTAGTAGACTTCGTGGGCAGATCGTCGGACTTGGCGGTGGTACCCACTGAGAACTCCCTTTTGGTGTAGTTCTCACACCCATTGGGGGTCCCCCCCCCTCTTCTTTCTTTTCTCTCCTTTGTTTTGCAGAGTCTTAGCGGGTGTTGCTGATTCTGCGGTTGCTCTTCGAGGCGAGGGAGTCGCGAGCTAGATCCCAACATATCTTTGGAGAGTAGTTGTACCCCCTTTCAGTGGAGATTTATAGTACAGTCAGTAGATTAGTTATTTTATTTTCTCTTTTGAGAGACTGATGTATTGTGAGGATCTGACTTGTACTGAGAGCCTGTACACTGATGCATTATTTATTTCAGGATTACCTCCCTCTTGAGTTATGAGATTTTGTATTTGAGGATATTGTATGATTATCATTTGTGGGAGATGGACTTTGTATCTTTATTTTCCAGTTGTACAGATGATTGGTTTTAATTTTATAACAATTTTATCTTATAGCTCTGATATCTGTTTAGTTGTAGTACCTTTTCTTGCAGGTTGGACGCTTCGCCTATGCGGGATTTTGCATAGGCGGCGGATCTGTTGGCAGGCCATCACATATCATTCATACTGAACAATAACAACTGATCCCTATACTATCACGCAGTATACTAATAGGGAAAACAGCAATCACTGAACTGTATAACAGAAAAGGAACAACTGCAGCTAAATAACTGAACTGTAAAACTCAAGCTGAATTCCTATTCTAACATTCAGTAGAAGAATAGGAAATGCTGATACAACTATGCTAGTGACCAAGCAAGCATGGCATATGTCCAGGTGCATATCATTATATATGCTAACTACTGAGAATGGAACAATACAGAAAAGCTCAACTGTAAGATCAAGGCTATATAGCTATAAAGACTGAATACTGGAATGAAAGCAAGTAGAAGGCTCAACCATAGGATCAAGGCTACACCAAACACAGGGGTCCGACCTACTACGGTACCCTATAGGGCCGAAATGATAAAGCCCGGACCGAAGATAAACCCACCTCAAGGTAAACGGTCGCGGTATCCACTGGACAGCTCGCGGGCTGGCTCCTGATTGCTGGGGCCTACAGTAAGATCATGTGTCAAAACAGGACGCACTCACACCCCACCCATAGACTCACTGTATATAGACAAGTAAAACGGGGAACTTCTCTTAAGTCTCGGGATTCGCCGGAATTTTCGGTAATCCGCCAATCGACCAACTAGGGTCCAATCTATGCAAAATGATATCAAAATCTCGTGAAACTTCCCGTGATGCCCCGAAACGTTTAATTAAAGATGTTCAGGCACTAACATTTGACTCTGTGTAATCCGGTGCACAAACAATGCCATAATAACTGAATCACCAACGCTAAACTAAAATCCGATTTCGGCTCCGGGAATCACCAACGCTAAACTAAAATCACTAGACCCACCGAAACAACGTCGGGAATAGCCAGGGACAGCTGGCAAACAATAATAATGATTCACTTTCCTTGAAACATGCGTTTAACGCGAGACTGCCGATAAACCGACAATTTTACCGATTTACAGTTCGTTAAGCAAATTTCGCTCAATGAAATGCAATGGACTTCTAACAAAAGGTGCAGAGATCACGTGCATGCTGTCGACAGCAGCCTATCAGGCTATAATTACAAATAGACCCCTAGGGTTTACATAAATCACATAATTTTGTGCAATTTACCACTATTTAAGCTATAACTTTTAACTTGAAGTAAAATCATCACTAACTGGGCCTCGATATTCTAAACATTGTGCTCGCTGTTCGAGAGCAAGCCGAGCCCTAAAACAATACTTAGTCCATGTTAAATAAGCATTGAGAGCACTTGTAGTGGCCTCGATCCCCGTTTAGTTTTTCTCCGTGATCCATGTTGTGGAACACATATTATTGGTGTGTCGGACCCGCAACGCGTCAAATGGACGCGTTGGACGGACTCAGTGAGGTTTCTGGATCAAGCCTGTCTTTCGGCTGCTTTTGCCGAATTTTACAAAGGATTTTAGGCTAATCGGAGATCGGATTTGGATTCAGCACGGAAAAACGTTGAAAAACGGCTATTTGCTTGTATCTTTCGGAGTCCGGTTGCCCAAAAACGGACACATGGAAGTTTTCTGCGCATTTCGGTGCATGGGGGAGCCGTGGACCGGCCGGGCGCCACGTGGCGTGGTCTAAAGAAAAGGCGCGGGTGCAGTGGACCGGGCACGGGGGACACGTGGCTGTGGGTTATGAATAATATGGATCTGAATAGGGGAAAAACCACATAGAGGGGGGGTGAATAGGTGAAAACAATAAACACACCAAATCGTTGCGTAAAAAAAAATAACCCAATGCGGAAAATAAATAAAGTACGCAAGATTTACGTGGAAAACTCCATCACAGGAGTAAAAAACCATGGGACCGATAACACGGCGAAATCCACTAAGATTAAACACGTACAAGGTGATTTACCGTAACCCTACGACTCAACCTTTTCCATACGCTCCTAGTTGATCTTCTCTGCTCGCCCCGAACGCTCCTCGAATCCACGATTTGCGTCCCAACGCCGAATCCACGACGCTCAACCGAATCCACGGTCTTCACCAATGCGGCACGTCTCGATCACACGAACGCGCCTCGCTCCGAATCCACGAGAGCGGTAGCACCTTGAATCCACAAGGCCACGCGAATCCTCGCGCTGATTCTTGGTAAAATTGTTGTTTTTGTTTGGTGATGATCCTCCGAAAACTTAGATCAAAGATAGATAAAGAAATACCATCTAAGCATTCTTCAATTTGATTCTACAAAAAATAGGAGTTTGGAAATCCTAGAATCAAATTGAACAATATAGACGAAGAAACATGAATTTAATCGTGTTTTTCTTTCTTCTCTATATTTGTGGATTTTTCTATTATTTTTCTCGATCGATTTTTCGATTATCTGGATTAACCCTAAAAGATGAATGATAAGGTCTATTTATAGGTTAGAAACCTTTGGAAAGAGATAAGCATAAAAAACTGACTTAACAGAATTTTTCCCGCACGGCGGTCCGGACTGGATTTGGCTGATCCGGACTGTCGTCGTTTTTCAGCAATTTTCCTGAAAAAATAGTTCGGGGTCCGGACTGGAATTTCCTGATCCGGACTGTTCATGCGATTTCAGCAAACACATAGTTCGGGGTCCGGACTGAAACAGGGGAGGTCCGGACTAGAATTCCGCATGAACTAAACTATGTTAGGGGTCCGGACTGGATTGGTCTGATCCGGATCCTGAACATTCAATTTGTCCAGTTTTTGATTTTTCTGTAATTAAAAATTATCCAAGTGTTTCTAAACTATATAGATGTATTTGGATCACCAAAATTATTTAGTTAAACGTACTTGATCATTCCGAATCCATTCTTCTTGAGATTGGTGTAATTGATCCACAATTCTTTGCCTTCAATCTTCAAGACTTATACCACTTCACGAAATACGCCAAAACAAAATCCTTAACCCCCTTTGGCGGTTTCGTGACAAAACAAAAATCCACTTAAAAAAAATTCTAAAAGATATTTTTGTTGCTATCACCATACAACAAAAATTTACAAGTATGATCCAAATAAAAATGAATACAAGAGATAAACTCCTAAAATAGACTCTAGACTTAAACGTTTGTACTCTCTGCAAAAGAAATAATTCTTGACAAAAAAATCGTTAGATACCTCAAGAATTCAAATATTCAATAAACAATCAGAGAGATAGAGTTTATACTCACCATGACATTAATTATCAGATATGTAAGAGGATAAACACTCAAAGAGAAACATACCTTCAAAAATCATTCAAGTTCAATGTCATGTCATATCATGTTCAAACAAGTGTCAAAAGTGTCAAAAGTCATCACTTGTTAGTAAATATTACATGCCCAAATAGTTAGTCGTTGTTACCTTGACATGCATATTACATACTTACCTTCCATAGTTCTTTCTCTTCTCCCCCTTTTTGTCAACAAACACGCCAAAAGTAATATGAGGGAAAGAAAAGTGTAATGTTCAAAAAGTTTAAAAACGAAAACTGTCAAAGGAAGATAGACACCTTGTAAGACCTGACTTTTCCGTGACCCTCCCCGTTACCCCTTTTTCTTCGACTGCCCGACTGAGGGACAATTTTTGGTGTTTTTCCGGAGAATCCGTCGGGGCTCGCGGACATTTTTAGGCCGAAGGGCTCGCGAAATGGAGAACGGGGGCGCGATCGGTTTCAGATTCCGACTCCCGGTTCACCCGGAATAATTTTCCGAAGTTCGGACCCCACTTAGGCGCCCCGGGATCCGTGCGGACGATCGGCACGTTTCTCGAGGTAATTATAGCCGCTGGATCTGTCCCTATTGATTAATTATTCTCTTACCCTTTGAGGGACCTAGGGTTTTAGGTGTTCCCTCCTAGGTCCCTTCGTTCGGCGGCTAGGGTTTCCCTTTAAGAGTCATCACGAGAGGGAAAAAGAAAGAGGGAAGGACGGCTAGGGTTTCTCTTTAAGAGACACCACGAGAGGGAAAAAGAGGAGAATAAAACGGGGACCCAACCCTTTTTCGCTCTTGTACGACCGACGGCGGGGCTTTCGAGGAAAGGACGGAGGTTCTTGCTCGCGGGATCAACCGGGCAACGTTAGGACGATCCTCTTCCTCTCTTTTCCGGCGGATCAAAGGTGAGTTTTTATTAGTTTTGTGGTGTAGGCGTTTCGGGGGGTGGGGTCTTCACGGGGAACACCGCCGCCGCCGCCGGACCGGCCGCGGGCGGGGCGCCGCGCGGCGCTTGGTGCCGCGCGGGGCCGCCCCGCACCACGGGCGAGGCACCCGCGCGGCGCTTGGCCGCGCGGGGCCGCCCGCAGGTGGGCGCCCGCGCGGGCTGGTGCCGCGCGGGGTCGCCCCCGCACCGCGGGCGAGGCACCCGCGCGGCGCCTGGCCGCGCGGGGCCGCCCGCAGGTGGGGCGCCCGCGCGGGCTGGTGCCGCGCGGGGTCGCCGCCACACCGCGGGCGAGGCACCCGCGCGGCGCCTGGCCGCGCGGGGCCGCCCGCAGGTGGGGCGCCCGCGCGGGCTGGTGCCGCGCCGGGGTCGCCCCCGCACCGCGGGCGAGGCACCCGCGCGGCGCTTGGCCGCGCGGGGCCGCCCGCAGGTGGGGCGCCCGCGCGGACTGGTGCCGCGCGGGGTCGCCCCCGCACCGCGGGCGAGGCACCCGCGCGGCGCTTGGCCGTGCGGGGCCGCCCGCAGGTGGGGGCGCCCGCGCGGGCTGGTGCAGCGCGGGGTCGCCCCCGCACCGCGGGCGAGGCACCCGCGCGGCGCTTGGCCGCGCGGGGCCGCCCGCAGGTGGGGGCGCCAGCGCGGACTGGCGCCGCGCGGGGTCGCCCCCGCACCGCGGGCGAGGCACCCGCGCGGCGCTTGGCCGCGCGGGGCCGCCCGCAGGTGGGGGCGCCCGCGCGGGCTGGTGCCGCGCGGGGTCACCCCCGCACCGCGGGCGAGGCACCCGCGCGGCGCTTGGCCGCGCGGGGCCGCCCGCAGGTGGGGGCGCCCGCGCGGACCGGTGCCGCGCGGGGTCGCCCCCGCACCGCGGGCGAGGCACCCGCGCGGCGCTTGGCCGCGCGGGGCCGCCCGCAGGTGGGGGCGCCCGCGCGGGCTGGTGCCGCGCGGGGTCACCCCCGCACCGCGGGCGAGGCACCCGCGCGGCGCTTGGCCGCGCGGGGCCGCCCGCAGGTGGGGGCGCCCGCGCGGGCTGGTGCCGCGCGGGGTCGCCCCCGCACCGCGGGCGAGGCACCCGCGCGGCGCTTGGCCGCGCGGGGCCGCCCGCAGGTGGGGCGCCCGCGCGGGCTGGTGCCGCGCGGGGTCGCCCCCGCACCGCGGGCGGGGCACCCGCGCGGCGCTTGGCCGCGCGGGGGGCCGCCCGCTGGTGGGGCGCCCGCGCGGGCTGGTGCCGCGCAGGGTCGCCCCCGCACCGCGGGCGAGGCACCCGCGCGCGCTTGGCCGCGCGGGGCCGCCCGCAGGTGGGGCGCCCGCGCGGGCTGGTGCCGCGCGGGGTCGCCCCCGCACCGCGGGCAGCGCGCTCGCGCGGCGTTTGGCCGCGCAGGGCCGCTCGCAGGTGGGGCGCCCGCGCGGGCTGGGGCCGCGCGGGGTCGCCCCCGCACCACGGGCAACGCACTCGCGCGGCGCTTGGCCGCGCGGGGCCGCCGCAGGAGGGGCGCCCGCGCGGGCTGGGGCCACGCGATGCTGTGCCCGGGCGGAGTGCGCGCCGCACGGGCCAGTGCCGGGCGGGGAACTCCGCCGCACATGGGTGGGAGTCGGTGTGAGTGTCGGATCCTTAGTCTTGACTTGCCCTTATTCCTTCAGGAGTGCAGGACATTGTTGGCGACGGGCGCACGATCACGGACGTACCGAACGCCGGACGACGCACGCAAAAGGTGGGTAAATTCGCCGAGGTTAATTGGGTAAGGGCGGACATGAGCAAAGGTGTTTCTCTCTAAGTTGCTCCTCGTGAGCAAAGGTGGGTTTCTCTCTAAGTTGCTCCTCGTGAGCAAAGGTGGGTTTCTCTCTAAGTTGCTCCTCGTGAGCAAAGGTGGGTTTTCTCTCTAAGATGCTCTTCGTGAGCGAAGGTGTGTTCCTCTTCAAGTTGCTCACAATGAGCAACGGTGTTTTCCTCCTTAAGATTTCCTCATGAGCAAAGGTGTTCACCCTTCTGGTTGTCCTTATGAGCAACGCTGACCCCGAATCTTATTCTATTCGCTTTATCATCTGAGGCTCAAGTTTTACTACACGCACACCAGCGGTTTGGCCACCGCAAGGGTGTGCTTTTCCGGAAAAGTGGTACGTTGACCCGTGTACCCCACGCGGAGGTGGCGTTAGGGATGGGGGCCCTCATGGGTGGAGGGTGTGAGCGGTGACGCCGAGGTTGGTGCTCGGCGGCCGAGGCAGGTGCTCGGCGGAGAGGGGAGAGGCACCGGGGTAGGGGCCCGGTGCGGTGTCCGGGGAGGGTGCCCGGTTTATGTTTGGTGCAGGTTGTGATCATTGTTGACGGTTTATGGGAGGGGGGTGACAGTTGCTCTGGTTACAGTGGTTTGTTTATTATAGTATTCTTGCTCATTATGTTTATTTCTAGTCACTGACTTCCCACTCCGTGACAGGTTCGTCCAGGGGCGAGTGCTGGGGCGTCGGTGAGGACGTTAGGGTGCTGATCTAATTTTTGGGTGACTTCAGATACAGTGACTCTTCTTTCCCTTTTCTTTTATTATTCATGGTAGCTAGTTGTGGATTGCGACACCCCCGTGGGGTCGAAGTGGATGTTGCCTTTCCTTTCCTTTTTGAATAATTGAATGAACACTACGTTCTCTCTTACTTGGCCGTTTTGAACGATGAAAAACAAAGAAAACCGTTTGCGAAAACTATTTCTAAAACGTGGGTGTCGTGTGGGCACCGAGCTTTATAAACCTTGTGGGATTTATGTGTTTGCGAACTGTTTTCACAAACGAGGGCATCGTGTGGATGCTGCTTTCAAAACCTTGTGATTATTTATCCTTTCAAAACACCGGCCTCTATACTCTAAGTGAATGCTAGAATGTCATGTGAATTGTTTGGTTGTATGTGTACGAGACCCCAACTGATGTGGTTAGAGATTGTATGTACTACGCCTTGTGAGACACTTTGTAGCCGAGACGCCGTGCATATACAAAGGGGCCTCTGCCCATTTGCAGAGCGAATTTGTGTATGCGGCGGGTCTGTGCACGCGCCGGGGAGTAATGTTTTACAAAAAAAAAAATATATGGCTGATTCAGGGGCATCGGTGGCTCCTCTTCCGCGCGATTCGTACCCCCGGGGCGTGACAGATTAAGATGGTATCAGAGCGGTAAACTCTAACCACAACAGTCGGGGCCTAACATCCACGGGCGCAATACTCTGGCTGCTGAGTAATAAAGTGAATACGGGATAAATAAATAGAACACGAGTGCACGTGGGGGAGGGTAGAGATTTAGTAGAACCCTTTAGGAGCCGGGTTGCCTTGTCAGTTGTGTCTCTATGTTTGTGATGATCGGTATGCTTTCATTATGTACGCAGATACAATAGCAGTCCAACACAGTGAGCGACGACCGACGGAAATGGACGCCGCAGCCGGAGCGAACCGCTTGCTGCGCAACCAATTGCGCGATGTGGCAGGACAGCTACTGACTCTCACGGAGCGTCTGTGCATGCTGACGCGGGACCTTGAGAGCGTTGACCACTTCCAGCACGGCCCATGGGACGGTACCCCTCGCGGGATGCCACCGGCGGGATTTCCCACCTATCACGATGCAGTTAGTTTGGCCATGCGTGCGGAGCAAGAGTACGCCCGGCAAGGGTGCCCCTACCCTGACCCGGCGGAGGACCCCTATCTGGCGAGCCGCGCGACCAAACGTCCGAAGGTAGAACCGGAGTCTGGACCGGTGAAGAAGGAGGGGCCCGGCCCATCGAAGCCGTGCGTCATTTGTGGCGGCGCACATCGAATGATGGGCTGCCCCTGGCGGGATGATCACTGTTTCCGGTGTGGTAGACCGGGTCACACGCGTTACACGTGCCCCCAGAAGCCAGGCGTCACTAGGCCCCCGGCGCCGGGACCTGTCGAAGCAGAGAAAGCCGCCACCCCCGCCTTGCAGGGGAGCCCCAAACCAAGGTACCGGGCGAACCAACACCTGGAAAATGCAAGGAAGGGTGGGCGGGTACCAACAGGGACCTCGGAGTCGCTACAAGGGCCCTGCGTCATCTGCGGAAAGGCGCATCGAGTGACGAACTGCCTCTGGAGGTACTCCCACTGCAACGGTTGCGGCAAATCAGATCACACCCGCGCTTCATGTCCGCGAGAGCAGGCCGCTACAGCCGCAACGCCACAACGGGAGGGACGAGAGGATACCGCGGCTCCCAACCCACAGAAGGACCGACCCGACGGCTCGCCGTCGGCGGACTCGTACGATACCAGGACCCTGCCCAACCACGCAGTGCGGCGCTGGCCCAGGGGTTGCGGGAGGGCTACCCCAGCCGCCCCAGCAGACGGAGCAACGTCCCGAACCGAGTGACGACAGGTAATACTTGAACTACTTCTTTTTAGTTGGGGACATCCGTCGAACCTGAGTTATACCATCCTTTCTTCATCTGTTATGGGTTTCGGCTATGTCCCGTCGTTAGTAATAGCTTCGTTGTTTTTTCTGTCCGTTTGTCCTCGGATCTTTTGGGGAGGGGCGAACGCCTTTAAGAGGGACTGCGGGAATCCGCCGTTGGCGTAGTCCGCAGATACTCCCTTCTCTTTTCGAAGATCCCTTCTTTTCTCCCATCCAAAACCAACCGGATTTGGCCTCGATCTACTTAGGCACGCACTTTTTGTTCCATCCCACTTGGGGACCATGCACTTAGTAGCAAAAAGTAAAGGGCGGAAGGCACCGGCTGGGTGCATGGCCGTTCTACTGGCGCGGGAACAGGGGAGGAGCTTGCAGCTGCGCGTTGACTGCCCGGAATTAGATGAAGCCCTGTAAAGAGCATGCACTTCCTTGAACCGCTCGACCCGGAAGGGAGCCAAGTTCTTTTGGACGGCCCAATGCTAAGGAAAGCTGTGAAGAGCCTGAAAAGCGATTAACAAGGGCGCCCGTGCTCGCCGTACCAACGCCCGGGGAAGACTTCGAAGTATGCTGCACTGCATCGCGAATTGGACTGGAGGAAGTACTAAGGCAGCAAGGAAGAGTCGTAGCCTATGCGACAGGGCAACTCAAGGACTACATGTAGAACTAACCGACACACGACCTGGAGTGTGCCGCAGTCGTCCTCGTCCTGAGACTGTTGAGGTACTATCTCTTCGGGGCCCACGGTAACGCACCCACGGACCACCAAAGCCTTAAGCGCCTCTCCACCCAGAAGGGGCCGAACTTACGGCAAAGAAGGTGGTTAGGACTATTGAAGGATTTCGACCTGGACACGAGAACCGACTGACCAAGTGTACATCGATGAGTTGCGGGGCTACACGGACGCCGACACCTACTACTTCGGGCCAAGCTACACTTCAGCCCGGCCTATCACCTCAGATGGATGGGCAATCCGAACGGGCGATCCAGATCCTCGAGGACATACTCCGAGCATGCATACTGGTTTTGAATGGGCGGATGGTCACGCTACCTACCCCTCGTCGAGTTCGTCTACGACGTCAATTACCAGACAAGCACCCGGATGACACCGTACAAAGCATCGTACGGTAGGCGCTGCAAACCCCCCCGATTTGTTGGAACGATCAGGGGCGAAGCGAGTCGGGTTGAGAGGCTAGTTGTGCCATAGTACGTGGGACTTTTTGGGATCCCGGAGTGCGACGGCCCCGTGGCCCATCGCCTCGCCCTACCACCGAATCACGACCGAGTTCCGGTCGTGTCCGCGCATTCATGCTTCGGAAGTAGCCCCCAATCCGTCGCGAGTGCTTGACGATCTCCGCAAATCAAGGTTCAAAGGAAACTTGAACTACGGAGGAAGAGCCGGTGCGGACCCTAGCGCGGGAGGACTGAAAAGCTACGAAGTCGGACATTTTCCCTACGTGAAGGCGTTTTGGAGCAATCTGGAAGAACGTGAGACAACCTTGGGAACCCGAATCGAGGGTGAAGGGGTTGCTACCCGGACCCCCTTCGCCGCAGGCGGGAGTTAAGTTTCGGGGACGAAACTTGTTTTTATTAGTGAGTGATGTAGACCTGACTTTTCCGTGACCCTCCCCGTTACCCCCTTTTCTTCGACTGCCCGACTGAGGGACAATTTTTGGTGTTTTCCGGAGAATCCGTCGGGGCTCGCGGACATTTTTAGGCCGAAGGGCTCGCGAAATGGAGAACGGGGCCGCGATCGGTTCAGATTCCCGACTCTCGGTTCACCCCGGAATAATTTTCCGAAGTTCGGAACCCCACTTAGGGCGCCCCGGGATCCGTGCGGACGATCGGCACGTTTCTCGAGGTAATTATAGCCGCTGGATCTGTCCCTATTGATTAATTATTCTCTTACCCTTTGAGGGACCTAGGGTTTTAGGTGTTCCCTCCTAGGTCCCTTCGTTCGGCGGCTAGGGTGTTCCCTTTAAGAGTCCATCACGAGAGGGAAAAAGAGAGAGGAAGGGACGGCTAGGGTTTCTCTTTAAGAGACACCCACGAGAGGGAAAAAGCGGAGAAATAAAACTGGGACCCAACCCTTTTTCGCTCATTGTACGACCGACGGCGGGGCTTTCGAGGAAAGGACAGAGGTTCTTGCTCGCGGATCAACCGGGCAACGTTAGGACGATCCTCTTCCTCTCTTTTCCGGCGGATCAAAGGTGACGTTTTTATTAGTTTGTGGTGTAGGCGTATTCCGTGTGGTGGGGGTCTTCACGGGGAACACCGCCGCCGCCGCCCGGACCGGCCGGGGCGGGGCGGCCGCGCGGCGTCTTGGGTGCCGCGCGGGGCCGCCCCCGCAGGCCACGGGCGAGGCCCCCGCAGCGGCGCTTGGGCCGCGGGGCCGCCCCGCGGTGAGGGCGCCCGGGCGGGCTGGTGCCGCGCAGGGCCGTCGGCCCCGGCCACCGCGGGCGCAGCACTCGCGCGGCGCCTGCCGCGCGGGGCCGCCCCGCCAGGTGGGGCGCCCAGGGCGGGCTGGTGCCGCGCGGGGTCGCCCCCGCACCGCGGGCGAGGCACCCGCGCGGCGCTTGGCCGCGCGGGCCGCCCGCAGGTGGGGCGCCCGCGCGGGCTGGTGCCGCGCGGGGTCGCCCCCGCACCGCGGGCGAGGCACCCGCGCGGCGCTTGGCCGCGCGGGGCCGCCCGCAGGTGGGGCGCCCGCGCGGGCTGGTGCCGCGCGGGGTCGCCCCCGCACCGCGGGCGAGGCACCCGCGCGGCGCTTGGCCGCGCGGGCCGCCCGCAGGTGGGGCGCCCGCGCGGGCTGGTGCCGCGCGGGGTCGCCCCCGCACCGCGGGCGAGGCACCCGCGCGGCGCTTGGCCGCGCGGGGCCGCCCGCAGGTGGGGCGCCCGCGCGGGCTGGTGCCGCGCGGGGTCGCCCCCGCACCGCGGGCGAGGCACCCGCGCGGCGCTTGGCCGCGCGGGGCCGCCCGCAGGTGGGGCGCCCGCGCGGGCTGGTGCCGCGCGGGGTCGCCCCCGCACCGCGGGCGAGGCACCCGCGCGGCGCTTGGCCGCGCGGGGCCGCCCGCAGGTGGGGGCGCCCGCGCGGGCTGGTGCCGCGCGGGGTCGCCCCCGCACCGCGGGCGAGGCACCCGCGCGGCGCTTGGCCGCGCGGGGCCGCCCGCAGGTGGGGCGCCCGCGCGGGCTGGTGCCGCGCGGGTCGCCCCCGCACCGCGGGCGAGGCACCCGCGCGGCGCTTGGCCGCGCGGGGGGCCGCCCGCAGGTGGGGCGCCCGCGCGGGCTGGTGCCGCGCAGGGTCGCCCCCGCACCGCGGGCGAGGCACCCGCGCGGCGCTTGGCCGCGCGGGGCCGCCCGCAGGTGGGCGCCCGCGCGGGCTGGTGCCGCGCGGGGTCGCCCCCGCACCGCGGGCAGCGCGCTCGCGCGGCGCTTGGCCGCGCAGGGCCGCTCGCAGGTGGGGCGCCCGCGCGGGCTGGGGCCGCGCGGGGTCGCCCCCGCACCACGGCACCGCACTCGCGCGGCGCTTGGCCGCGCGGGCCCGCCGCAGGAGGGGCGCCCGCGCGGGCTGGGGCCACGCGATGCTGTGCCCGGGCGGAGTGCGCGCCGCACGGGCCAGTGCCGGGCGGGGAACTCCGCCGCACATGGGTGGGAGTCGGTGTGAGTGTCGGATCCTTAGTCTTGACTTGCCCTGATCTTCAGGATGCGGACATTGTTGGCGACGGGCGCACGATCACGGACGTACCGAACGCCGAACGAACGCACCAAAGGTGGGTAAATTCGCCGAGGTTAATTGGGTAAGGGCGGACAGAGCAAAGGTGTTTCTCTCTAAGTTGCTCCTCGTGAGCAAAGGTGGGTTTCTCTCTAAGTTGCTCTCGTGAGCAAAGTTGGGTTTCTCTCTAAGTTGCTCCTCGTGAGCAAAGGTGGGTTTTCTCTCTAAGATTCTCTTCGTGAGCGAAGGTGTGTTCCTCTTCAAGTTGCTCACAATGAGCAACGGTGTTTTCCTCCTTAAGATTTCCTCATGGCAAAGGTGTTCACCCATTCTGGTTGTCCTTATGAGCAACGCTGACCCCGAATCGTATTCTATCGCTTTATCATCTGAGGCTCAAGTGTTACTACACGCACACCAGCGGTTTGGCAACCGCAGGGGTGCTTTTCCGGAAAAGTGGTACGTTGAACCCGTGTACCCCACGCGGAGGTGCGTTAGTGATGGGGGCCCTCATGGGTGGAGGGTAGTGAGCGGTGACGCCGGCAGGTTGGTGCTCGGCGGCCGAGGGCAGGTGCGTCGGCGAGAGGGGAGAGGCACCGGGTAGGGGCCCGGTGCGGTGTCCGGAGGGGTGCCCGGTTTATGTTTGGTGCAGGTTTGTGATCATTGTTGACGGTTTATGGGAGCGGGCGTGACCAGTTGCCTCTGGTTACAGGCGTTTGTTTTATTATAGTATTCTTGCTCATTATGGTTTATTTCTAAGTCACTGACTTCCCACTCCGTGACAGTTCGTCCATGGGCGAGTGCTGGGGCGTCGGTGAGGACGTTAGGGTGCTGATCTGATTTTTGGGTGACTTCAGATACAGTGACTCTTCTTTCCCTTTTCTTTTATTATTCATGGTAGCTAGTTGTGGATTGCGACACCCCCGTGGGGTCGAAGTGGATGTTGCCTTTCTTTTCTTTTTGAATAATTGAATGAATACTACGTTCTCTCTTACTTGGCCGTTTTGAACGATGAAAAACAAAGAAAACCGTTTGCGAAAACTATTTCTAAAACGTGGGTGTCGTGTGGGCACCGAGCTTTATAAACCTTGTGGGATTTATGTGTTTGCGAACTGTTTTCACAAACGAGGGCATCGTGTGGATGCCGCTTTCAAAACCTTGTGATTATTTATCCTTTCAAAACACCGGCCTCTATACTCTAATGAATGCTAGAATGTCATGTGAATTGTTTGGTTGTATGTGTACGAGACCCCAACTGATGTGGTTAGAGATTGTATGTACTACGCCTTGTGAGACACTTTGTAGCCGAGACGCCGTGCATATACAAAGGGGCCTCTGCCCATTTGCAGAGCGAATTTGTGTATGCGGCGGGTCTGTGCACGCGCCGGGGAGTAATGTTTTACAAAAAAAAATATATGGCTGATTCAGGGGCATCGGTGGCTCCTCTTCCGCGCGATTCGTACCCCCGGGGCGTGACACAACCCTCTAAAAGAGAAACATGATTAGAACTAAGAACAGTCAAAACATCAATCCGACAGAGTCGTCGAGTCCTACACTCAAGTTTGGTCAAAAGCTCTTCATACCAACTTCTAAATCATTTACTTCCATTTTTATGTCAAACTCTGGGTGGCAGTAACCTTAACATTCTCAAGATGCTGTGTTAATTCTATTTAACATGCGTTCTTGCTCCGACGAGTAATGTTGTTGGTCTCGATAGATTGATTGTGACAGAGGCGTCATCCTCTGAAGTAGAAGCTGTTGCTCTGCTGCTGCTGTTGTTGCCGTTGTTGCTACTGTTGCTACTGGTGCTGATGATCTCTTGCCTCGGGAGGAGTATGTGAGGACCCGAAATCCCACACGAGGATTGCTGTTGGATTAACAGCTTCCGGAGGCTTATGTTGCGCATTGGGGGTGTTTGTGCGCAAATTGGACCCAAGATTTAGACTCAGCGCGAAATTTAGGTTAGGAACACTTATCTGGATGCTTCGAAAAATTTTAGGATTGGGAATTTGGCAAAACGACAACAGATTTGGATTCCACGGCGCGAAAACGATAAAATGGACTGCTTATTTGTATTTTTTCGGAGCCCCCTATGCCCCATGCACGGATTTTCGAGGCACGGGGCACTGTTCCGGCTGCTGGGCACAAGCGCCGGCGACGGCGGTGCGTGGCGGCGCGGGGCTCGGCAGGCGGCTGAGCAGGCATCGGGCAGCGTGCTGGCGCGGGCGCGGGCGCAGGAGTTGCGTGGCAACGCGCGGTGTAGCGGGGTGGTGTGCCACGTGGGGTTTTTCCATTTGTTGGGTGCGGACACGGGCGGGCAAGGATT
>CM055063.1:42209583-42254362 GCA_029204045.2 Tillandsia leiboldiana | reverse complement strand
AAAATCTCTGCGTGTTATTTATTTTTCCGCATTGGGTTTTTATATCGCAAAGATTTTTGAGTGTTTATGGTTTACACCTATTCACCCCCCCTCTAGGTATTTTTTCCCCTATTTACATCCTATTATACATATAACCCAACAAGTGGTATCAGAGCGGGAATAGGGTTGTAAACAATGGTTGAAGGTGGAAACATCAACAGACCCCCGTTCTTCGATGGAACAAATTATGCATACTGGAAAGTACGGATGAAAGCCTTTTTAATTTCCATCGACGAACGGGTGTGGCAATCAATTGAATTAGGATGGTCTAATCCAACTGAATTTATTGGTGATGTTCGCACCATCAAACCTAGGTCGAAATGGACCAAGGAAGAGATTGATATATCTTCTTACAATGGCAAGGGAATAAATGCTTTATTTAATGCCTTATCACAAACAGAGTTCTCTCGCGTCTCGGCATGTGAGACTGCGAAAGAAATCTGGGATGTTCTTCAAGTTACGCATGAGGGAACTAACCTTGTGAAGATTCAGAAACTACAAATCCTTACGAGCAAGTTTGACTCTATTTTCATGGCAGAAAATGAATCGTTCACAGACTATTACACACGATTGCAAGACATCGTAAACTCATGTGCTAACTTGGGAGAGAAGATTCCAGAATTTAAAATTGTAAGAAAGATCTTAAGAACTCTTCCTGAAAGATTTCGTTCCAAGGTCACAGCCATTGAAACTATTAAACACCCGGACGAAATCCGTGTAGAAGAATTAGTTGGTTCTTTACAAACTTATGAAATGACATTTCCTACTAACTATTCTTCGGGAAAGGCATCCTCTTCTAAGTCTTCTGGTTATGCTTTGAAAACAATGAAAGAAGAAGACGCGGATTCATCCTCCTCAGGCGATGACGAGAATTTATCTATGGAGGACTTTGAGAAGCAGCTTGCTCTCTTGATAAGGAAGTTTCGCCGAAATTTTCGAAGGGGTAATTCAAGCAAAACTCCATCCTTCGAAAAGTGGAAGAAAGGCAAGGGTTCTTCAAGTTACAAGTCAAGAAAGCAAGAAGGCTTTTCTAAGGATAAGAAAAGCACAGAAGGACAAGTCCAATGCTTCAAGTGCCGAGGGTACGGCCAAATCTCAACGGAATGTCCAACTAAGAATCCGTCTAAGAAGAAGGCGATGCAAGCCGTCACTTGGGATGACACCTCATCGTCAAATGAGTCATCGTCAAGTGATGAAGAAGACAACGCGACTGCGTTCCACGCGTCCACATCTTCACCCTTCATGTGCTTAATGGCAAGTACATCCGACTCATTGTCCAACTCCACTGTTGAAAAGAATGCAACGGACAATGAATCGGATGATTCGGAAGGTGAAGATTTTGCTCTAGCCTACCACAGACTTTTACGGGAATCAAAGAAACTGGCTAAGCAAAACAAGGGGTTGTGTCACGCCCCGGGGTGGAAACTGCCACCCGGGCTCGCCAACAGATCCGCCATCTGTACGGAAACTGCTGTACAGACGAAGCGTCTAACCTGCAGAAAGAATCAACTACAGTATACAGATATCAGAGCTGAAAGTAGACTACTAAAACTGAAGCCAAACACTGTACAACTGAAAATAATACAATATCCATCTCCCCAAATACTATCATATACAAAATCCTCTGATACAGAACTCAAAAGGGAGATATCTCCAATAAGTACATCAGTGTACAAGCCCTCGATACAAGAAAGTATCCTCACTACATCAGTCTCTCAAACTGTAAAATAAAGTACAACTCTATACCTCTCTACAAAGGTCTCTCAACAGAGGAAGAAGAAGTAAACTATCAACCGAAGCTCTCCTCTGAAGGGGGGGTACCGCTACACTCCAACGACGGGTAGGGAACTAGCTCGCGACTCCCTCGCCTCGGTCCGAAGGATCAGCAACAGGAGCACAGGAACAGAAGAAGAAGTCCCTGGGGAAAAGACACCACGACGGGTGTGAGAACTACTTCCCACAGTAGTTCTCAGTGGGTACCGTCAACAAGCCCAACGGTCTGCCCACCAAGTCTACTAGAGACAAAAGAAAACAGGCAAAGAAATCTGAAAGAAAAGCTGGAATCTACTCTACAGCTACCATGCCTCTATCTAGACACTCAAAAGTGGAACAGATGAAAGTAAATGAGACCACTCGCACCCAAGGTGCTCAATCGACCCAAACGAACTGACTACCTCAAAGGCCCAGTCAAGCCTGCGCCCGCCGACTAGGAACGCTCCTGCCCACTACCACACATCCACACGAGGACGGGATTTACGTGGGGCGTCCTGTCCTACTAACTCATCCCTCGCGCAAAACTGCCTCAACAGGCCCATCGTTGCCTCAACTGCGGAAAACTGCCTCAACAGGCCAACCATCGTATCCACGGCGGCATCTCAGGACGCGACTCCAACTGAGTAGAACGGCGCGGCATAGAGTATCAAACATTGGCATATGCAGGCTATTCAAAATCCACGCTCACTCTCAGAACGGTAGGAATCAAGATCCCCAAATACCTCGCATAACAGTCGGAGCACTCTCGACGACTCAGCTGCTCGGCTAACTCGAAACACGAGTCACTAGCCTCTCCAACGGCTCGCAGCACAAGGCTCACCGGCTGGAGATACTCCACAGCCAGGAACGACCCACAACTCAGGGTAACAAAACAGGTCGGACAACACTCAACGACCTGGGACCACCGTCAACCCCAACGGTTCCCAACAAGACGGACCAGAAGATACTCGACGGCCCGGGACTGCCGTCTGCGCAACGGCTCCCTCCACGATGGCACAACAGGGAAACAAGACCTCCCGGGACTACCGTTTACCCTAACGGCTCCCGGCACAGATAAGCAACCCAGTACAACCACCAGACTCCACTCTGCTCCCAGGCAAGAGTGTAAAAGCATCCCACACTAAAAACAAGTCCCGACCTCTCGGCCCACTACCCGGGCGAGAAAACACTATGTCCAGGGATGAAGGAACAGTGTGGATGTCTAAGCATAAATAACCCTAGCCCAAGTGAGGGTTTTCTACTAGTCTGGTTACACATGCAACATATGACGGGGGTGCTAGGTCAAGTTCCAAGATAGCTGTATCAACAGATGGTAAAAGGAATAACAATTCCTACAATCTAGCATGCTACACTAGAAGATAAACTATCATGCATAGTCCTACATCAGTAGAAATACTGTACAGTCCATAAAACTTGGAGATAAGGCCACCCACCTCGATTTGCCACCAATTGCTCGTAGACACTTGCAATTGGCCTCCACGGAGTCCGCACGCAAAACGGGGCACGGTGCCGGAGTCCGCACGCAAAACGATGCACGGTGCCGGAATCCGCAGGCCAAACGAAGTCCGCACGCAACACGGTGCACGGTGTTGAGATCCGCACGCAAAACGGGGTCCGCACGCAAAACGGTGCACGGTGCCGGAGTCCGCACGCAAAACGGTGCACGGTGCCAAACACAGAAAAGAGCAAGAGGGTCAGTTACAGTCTAAACGAACGCTCCAAAAACTGTACAAAACACCGTAAAAACAAGATGCGGGACCAACCTCGACCGCGCCGCGCCGCCCAACTGCTACGTTGGAACACCTCGCGCGCTCCACGAGGTCCACGACGCACCGCCACACCCCCCCAAAAATCCCCTCCTCACTCCCTCTCTCGCTCGGGTGGAGAAGAAAGAAAAGAAAAGAAGAAGGAATGGCGCGGGGGAGAAAGAAGAAGAAGAAGAAAAGAGAAAGGGGGAGGCTGGTCCACGGACCCGGTCCACGGGTCCGGTCCACGGCGGCCACCAATGGGGAGGCCCTATCCGCGGTCCACCAGGCCGGGCGCGTGCGCCGGGTCCACGCACGCGCCCAGCTGCCACGCGGCGTGCGGTAACGCGCCCGCCACACGGGCGCGTTACACCGCGCGCCGGCGTCAGGCGCGGGACACGCGCCCGTTACACGGGCGCGCGTGCCCCCGCGCCCGCGCGGGCGCCAACGGGGGCCCGCCACGTGGCGGCCCCCGCGCGTCCCGCGCAGAAGGCGCCTGCGCCTGTCCCATCCCCACGCCGCCTCGACCCGCGCGCCTTGACCCGCGCGCCCCGTTCGCCTCGAGATCCGTGCCACACGCCACGCCTCAAAAAACGTGCCGTTTTGCCTCGAAAAACGCGCACTTCATCCGGGCTCCAAATCCAACAAATAAATAGTCCATTCTTAGCGATTTGGCGCGCTGAATCCAAAAACGATGTCCATTTCTCCAAATTTTCACCCGAAAATTTGCCGAATGCCCACTCGATCCGATTTTCGCGCCGGGTCCATTTTTAAAGTCCGATATGCCCAATTCCAACTCTAAAAAATTCCCGAAGGCGACCGGAGAGGTAAACTTTTATCCGGACTTCACCCGGAGTCTAATTTTGACATCTGATTCGCGCGAAATCGCTTCTAAACACTCGACGGGTCCTCCAACTTCCCACGGGGTCTCAATTTAAGCCCGAAGTCCACCACTTGTGTCCAAATTGCGCGAAACCCACGCAGGCCTCCAGTGATGCAAGCAAATCCCAACTTGCATCACAAATCCATTTCTGGGCCCCCAACACGCGCACCAACACCCCCAACGGCGACCGAAAGCTGCCCAACAACCAGCAACCCTACGCGGGGGATTCCGGGACCTCACATCCTCCCCCACTAAAAGAAAGTTTCGTCCTCGAAACTAGATCAAGCCCATCAGGAGTCAAGAATACCACGGCTAGGTATTTAACAATACGCCTCCAGCTCCCCCACTCGCTCCTCGTGATTACTCCGCAACAACAACAACAAGTACGGTATGACCCGATGTGCAATTCTCTCATCTCTCGAGCCAGAAATTGCAACGGGCATCCCTCGTACTCCAATAATCACAGATCTCAAAGGGGCAAGTAAATCACGGCGAGGAAAAAATCACATCACTACTGAGCTGAGACGTGAAAAACCAAGGGCTCCACTAAAAGGCTGGGGGAAAACTGAAATAACCACAACATGGTGCCACCCTCAACAAGACGACCCGAAGCATACCCGCAGACTCGTCCAATAAGGAAGGGAAATCCAATAAGTTGGGGTCTTCACTCGGTTACCTCCCGATCCGAAACCACTCGAGTGGACAACACAACTGCAGGCTACCCTCAAAAGGGATCCTCAAAAGGCACAATCTCGTGCCACAGTTGGTCGCTCAACATGCTATCATAACCCCAACGGACCCACGGGCCGAAGTCGATCCCTCAACTAATAAAGAACACCCTGACGGGGACCAAACCGTCGGTGAACGGGACTGAAAACTGGCCCACAAGGCGATCATAAAGCTGATGCCCAAACTCGCGGTCAAAGTCTGAAACATCCACAAAACTCTCACCGTTGTGTACCTACAACGTGGCATCACTGCCGTGCACCAACGGCGTGGCATCACTGTCATGCACCAACGGCGTGGCATCACTGCCGTGCACCAACGGCGTGGCATCACTTCCGTGCACCAACGGCGTGGCATCACCGCCGTGCACCAACGGCGTGGCATCACTGCCGTGCACCAACGGCGTGGCATCACCACCGTGCATCAACGGTGTGGCATCACCACCGTGTATCAACGGTGTGGTATCACTCAAGCATCAAGGCCTCAGATCCTCACAGTACTATACCCAACACTACCTCGAAATCCCGGAGCTGAGGAAGAGCCAAAAGATCAACAGGCAAAAACCAGGGCCCCAACTGCACTGGGCAGGACCAATAACACCCATCTATGTGCAACACGTGATCAGGTATCTGAACCTCACGAGCACAAGCTAAGGGTACTATCTCTAGCCCATACATCAATGCAAATGCCCTAGCACTCTCACAGCTATGTCAACAAGCAACTCGCGGCTGGAGACGCTCCCGGTAGTCCATCAGGACGAACTCGACGCCATCAAATCTCAGCGTCCTGTCAGATCATCTCAATCTCACTAAAATAACCACCTGGCAACTCGGCCGGAGGTGAAAATCGCCTCAACAGGCCAAACCTTCGCCACTCACTAGGCGGCATCGCCACTCATTGGGCGGCATCGCCACTCACTGGGCGGCATCGCCCCTGGTAGCTCGGCCAGTGGAAAGTATCCTCCTAGTAATTCGGCCAGGGAAAAATGTCCTCCTGGTAACTCGGCCAGGGCATGTGCCCACCTGGTAACTCGGCCAGGGGCAATGCATCCATCTGGTTGCTCGGCCAGTGGAAAGTATCCTCCTGGTAATTCGGCCAGGGAAAAATGTCCTCCTGGTAATTCGGCCTGGGAAAAATGTCCTCCTGGTAACTCGGCCAGGGCATGTGCCCACCTGGTAACGCGGCCAGGGGCAATGCATCCATCTGGTTGCTCGGCCAGTGGTAATTATCCATCTGGTAACTCGGCCAGCGATAATTATCCATCTGGTAACTCGGCCAGCGATAATTATCCATCTGGTAACTCGGCCAGCGATAATTATCCATCTGGTAACTCGGCCAGCGATAATTATTCATCTGGTAACTCGGCCAGCGATAATTATCCATCTGGTAACTCGGCCAGCGATAATTATCCATCTGGTAACTCGGCCAGCGATAATTATCCATCTGGTAACTCGGCCAGCGATAATTATCCATCTGGTAACTCGGCCAGCGATAATTATCCATCTGGTAACTCGGCCAGTGATAATTATCCCTCTGGTAACTCGGCCAGTGATAATTATCCCTCTGGTAACTCGGCCAGGGATAATTATCCCTCTGGTAACTCGGCCAGGGATAATTATCCATCTGGTAACTCGGCCAGTGATAACTATCCATCTGGTAACTCGGCCAGTGATAATTATCCATCTGGTAGCTCGGCCAGTGATAATTATCCATCGGTAACTCAGCCAGGGAAAATGCCCTCCTGGTAAATCAGCCAGGGAAAATGCCCTCCTGGTAACTCAGCCAGGGAAAATGCCCTCCTGGTAACTCAGCCAGGGAAAACGCCCTCCCGGTAACTCAGCCAGGGAAAATGCCCTCCCGGTAACTCAGCCAGGGAAAATGCCCTCCCGGTAACTCAGCCAGGGAAAATGCCCTCCTGGTAACTCAGCCAGGGAAAACGCCCTCCCGGTAACTCAGCCAGGGAAAATGCCCTCCTGGTAACTCAGCCAGGGAAAATGCCCTCCTGGTAACTCAGCCAGGGAAAACGCTCTCCTGGTAACTCAGCCAGGGAAAAAGCCCTCCTGGTAACTCAGCCAGGGAAAATGCCCTCCTGGTGACTCAGCCAGGGAAAATGCCCTCCTGGTGACTCAGCCAGGGAAAACGCCCTCCTGGTGACTCAGCCAGGGAAAATGCCCTCCTGGTAACTCAGCCAGGGAAAATGCCCTCCTGGTAACTCAGCCAGGGAAAACGCTCTCCCGGTAACTCAGCCAGGGAAAACGCCCTCCTGGTGACTCAGCCAGGGAAAATGCCCTCCTGGTAACTCAGCCAGGGAAAACGCCCTCCTGGTGACTCAGCCAGGGAAAATGCCCTCCTGGTAACTCAGCCAGGGAAAAATGCCCTACTGGTAACTCAGCCAGGGAAAACGCTCTCCTGGTAACTCAGCCAGGGAAAACGCTCTCCTGGTAATTCAGCCAGGACGGGGTGTGTCCTTTTCACAACACGATGTCTCAGGGGTATCGCAACCCACTGCAAAACAACAAATGTCAGGACACAACAACCATACGACCCAATCCAGCGAAAGTCTAAGACATGTCATCCATTCCATAGCATTATGTTGTCTGCAACCAACATAATCAATTAGGAAAATAAACATGCCAAACTCTCATCCCGTCTCCTAGGAGAGGTAAAAACTCAATCAGGACTCTCGCTAAAAGTCACGACTCTCACGTAGTCATCCTAATGTCCAACCGCAAGCCTAGGGTTTCTAAGTCCATCACGACCTACAACCTAGGCTCTGATACCACTCTAATCTGTCACGCCCCGGGGTGGAAACTGCCACCCGGGCTCGCCAACAGATCCGCCATCTGTACGGAAACTGCCGTACAGACGAAGCGTCTAACCTGCAGAAAGAATCAACTACAGTATACAGATATCAGAGCTGAAAGTAGACTACTAAAACTGAAGCCAAACACTGTACAACTGAAAATAATACAATATCCATCTCCCCAAATACTATCATATACAAAATCCTCTGATACAGAACTCAAAAGGGAGATATCTCCAATAAGTACATCAGTGTACAAGCCCTCGATACAAGAAAGTATCCTCACTACATCAGTCTCTCAAACTGTAAAATAAAGTACAACTCTATACCTCTCTACAAAGGTCTCTCAACAGAGGAAGAAGAAGTAAACTATCAACCGAAGCTCTCCTCTGAAGGGGGGGTACCGCTACACTCCAACGACGGGTAGGGAACTAGCTCGCGACTCCCTCGCCTCGGTCCGAAGGATCAGCAACAGGAGCACAGGAACAGAAGAAGAAGTCCCTGGGGAAAAGACACCACGACGGGTGTGAGAACTACTTCCCACAGTAGTTCTCAGTGGGTACCGTCAACAAGCCCAACGGTATGCCCACCAAGTCTACTAGAGGCGAAAGAAAACAGGCGAAGAAATCTGAAAGAAAAGCTGGAATCTACTCTACAGCTACCATGCCTCTATCTAGACACTCAAAAGTGGAACAGATGAAAGTAAATGAGACCACTCGCACCCAAGGTGCTCAATCGACCCAAACGAACTGACTACCTCAAAGGCCCAGTCAAGCCTGCGCCCGCCGACTAGGAACGCTCCTGCCCACTACCACACATCCACACGAGGACGGGATTTACGTGGGGCGTCCTGTCCTACTAACTCATCCCTCGCGCAAAACTGCCTCAACAGGCCCATTGTTGCCTCAACTGCGGAAAACTGCCTCAACAGGCCAACCATCGTATCCACAGCGGCATCTCAGGACGCGACTCCAACTGAGTAGAACGGCGCGGCATAGAGTATCAAACATTGGCATATGCAGGCTAGTCAAAATCCACGTTCACTCTCAGAACGGTAGGAATCAAGATCCCCAAATACCTCGCACAATAGTCGGAGCACTCTCGACGACTCAGCTGCTCGGCTAACTCGAAACACGAGTCACTAGCCTCTCCAACGGCTCGCAGCACAAGGCTCACCGGCTGGAGATACTCCACAGCCAGGAACGACCCACAACTCAGGGTAACAAAACAGGTCGGACAACACTCAACGACCTGGGACCACCGTCAACCCCAACGGTTCCCAACAAGACGGACCAGAAGATACTCGACGGCCCGGGACTCCCGTCTGCGCAACGGCTCCCTCCACGATGGCACAACAGGGAAACAAGACCTCCCGGGACTACCGTTTACCCTAACGGCTCCCGGCACAGATAAGCAACCCAATACAACCACCAGACTCCACTCTGCTCCCAGGCAAGAGTGTAAAAGCATCCCACACAAAAAACAAGTCCCGACCTCTCGGCCCACTACCCGGGCGAGAAAACACTATGTCCAGGGATGAAGGAACAGTGTGGATGTCTAAGCATAAATAACCCTAGCCCAAGTGAGGGTTTTCTACTAGTCTGGTTACACATGCAACATATGACGGGGGTGCTAGGTCAAGTTCCAAGATAGCTGTATCAACAGATGGTAAAAGGAATAACAATTCCTACAATCTAGCATGCTACACTAGAAGATAAACTATCATGCATAGTCCTACATCAGTAGAAATACTGTACAGTCCATAAAACTTGGAGATAAGGCCACCCACCTCGATTTGCCACCAATTGCTCGTAGACACTTGCAATTGGCCTCCACGGAGTCCGCACGCAAAACGGGGCACGGTGCCGGAGTCCGCACGCAAAACGATGCACGGTGCCGGAATCCGCAGGCCAAACGAAGTCCGCACGCAACATGGTGCACGGTGCTGAGATCCGCACGCAAAACGGGGTCCGCACGCAAAACGGTGCACGGTGCCGGAGTCCGCACGCAAAACGGTGCACGGTGCCAGGATCCGCACGCAAAACGGGGTCCGCACGCAAAACGGTGCACGGTGCCGGATGTCCGCACGCAAAACGGTGCACGATGCCAGGATCCGCACGCAAAACGGAGTCCGCACGCAAAACGGTGCACAGTGCCGGAGTCCGCACGCAAAACGGTGCACGGTGCCAGGATCCGCACGCAAAATGGGGTCCGCACGCAAAACGGTGCACGGTGCCGGAGTTCGCACGCAAAACGGTGCACGGTGCCAAACACAGAAAAGAGCAAGAGGGTCAGTTACAGTCTAAACGAACGCTCCAAAAACTGTACAAAACACCGTAAAAACAAGATGCGGGACCAACCTCGACCGCGCCGCGCCGCCCAACTGCTCCGTTGGAACACCTCGCGCGCTCCACGAGGTCCACGACGCACCGCCACACCCCCCCAAAAATCCCCTCCTCACTCCCTCTCTCACTCGGGTGGAGAAGAAAGAAAAGAAAAGAAGAAGGAATGGCGCGGGGGAGAAAGAAGAAGAAGAAGAAAAGAGAAAGGGGGAGGCTGGTCCACAGACCCGGTCCACGGGTCCGGTCCACGGCGGCCACCAATGGGGAGGCCCTATCCGCGGTCCACCAGGTCGGGCGCGTGCGCCGGGTCCACGCACGCGCCCAGCTGCCACGCGGCGTGCGGTAACGCGCCCGCCACACGGGCGCGTTACACCGCGCGCCCGCGTCAGGCGCGGGACACGCGCCCGTTACACGGGCGCGCGTGCCCCCGCGCCCGCGCGGGCGCCAACGGGGGCCCGCCACGTGGCGGCCCCCGCGCGTCCCGCGCAGAAGGCGCCTGCGCCTGTCCCATCCCCACGCCGCCTCAACCCGCGCGCCTTGACCCGCGCGCCCCGTTCGCCTCGGGATCCGTGCCACACGCCACGCCTTAAAAAACGTGCCGTTTTGCCTCGAAAAACGCGCACTTCATCCGGGCTCCAAATCCAACAAATAAATAGTCCATTCTTAGCGATTTGGCGCGCTGAATCCAAAAACGATGTCCATTTCTCCAAATTTTCACCCGAAAATTTGCCGAATGCCCACTCGATCCGTTTTTCGCGCCGGGTCCATTTTTAAAGTCCGATATGCCCAATTCCCACTCTAAAAAATTCCCGAAGGCGACCGGAGAGGTAAACTTTTATCCGGACTTCACCCGGAGTCTAATTTTGACATCTGATTCGTGCGAAATCGCTTCTAAACACCCGACGGGTCCTCCAACTTCCCACGGGGTCTCAATTTAAGCCCGAAGTCCACCACTTGTGTCCAAATTGCGCGCAACCCACGCAGGCCTCCAGTGATGCAAGCAAATCCCAACTTGCATCACAAATCCATTTCTGGGCCCCCAACACGCGCACCAACACCCCCAACGGCGACCGAAAGCTGCCCAACAACCAGCAACCCTACGCGGGGGATTCCGGGACCTCACAGGTTGAGAGGGAGATTGCAGGATCTCGAAGAAGAACTAAAAAGGGTAACTTCTCTCTCGACCGATCTTGAAGTGGAAAGGGATAATCTGATAAAAGCAAATGTTTCCCTTCAAGAGTCCAATGAGCAATTCGAGAAGAATTATATAGATATGGTTAACAAAGCGAATTACTTCTTGAAGCTCAACGGCGAGGCTCGACAAGAAAAATTGGAAATGACTGAGACCATTCTCCAACTCAAGGATGACTTGCAGCGATTTTCATCAGGAAGGAGTAAGTTGGATAAGTTTCTTGGTCTTGGTCAATCAAACAAGTTCGGCCTCGGATACAATCGAATTGAAGACAATTTTAGTTCGGTTGGGACAGTTTTCGTGCCTCAGTCGGTATCTCCTCCTCCGACACCGGAATTCACGACAAGCAACGACAACAAGCCTACTTCATCCTCCTCGGGATCGTCAAGCACTAAGGTATGTTTTCGTTGTAATTTTGCAGGGCACATAAGGAGAAATTGCAAGATGGGAGCCAAACGGTCAACTCAAGCACTTCTTGCAACGACTACCAAAAAGGTGATTCCTCGGAAATCAAATGCAAATTATTCGAAAGGAAAAAGCCTCGGTAGTTCATCAAATAAGACGACGACGTCAAGGAAAAGCGACGGATCAAACAAGACGCTTTCACCAAAGGTATCAACCTCACAATCATTTCCGACGTACACCAAAACTCGAAAGGTTTGGGTACGCAAAGGTGAAATCGTCCCTTGTCTTGTAACAAATATTTCCTTGCATGCATATGATAATTCGTCTTGGTATCTGGATAGCGGCTGTTCCCGTCACATGACCGGTGACAAAAACTGTTTTCAAAATTTTGAGAAAATCTCCAGAGGACTTGTAGTTTTCGGAGACGGTCAGTCTTCCAAAATTGTTGGAAAAGGAACAGTAGCTATTCCAGATGGCCCGATTCTGAATAATGTATTATTTGTTGATGGGCTTAAGACTAACCTCATTAGTATCAGTCAACTTTGCGACAATGGTTTTTCTGTTAATTTTTCATCTGTTGAATGCATCGTAACTGATAAGGATCATGTTTTCTTTTTAAAAGGGGTTAGATCTGAAAACAATTGTTATGTTGTTCCAAATAAAATTTCTGAAAATTGTAACTTAGCCTCTTTGAATAATGAAACACTTTGGCACGAAAGGCTAGGTGTCACGCCCCGAGTGTAAACCAGAACTCGGGCTCGTCTACAGATCCGCCGTGCACACGGAATTTTCCGCATACACGAAGCGCCGGTAACCTGCTCAAATAATAAAGATACAAAATAGAGCAATACAACAGAGCTGAACTGAAAAATACTACATCTCAGACTGAACTGGAAGTAAAAGTAAATACAAAATGACTGTAGAATAAAGTACAAGTTTCTCTCCCAGCTCACCACAAAATACAACCAGCTGGCTAAAGCCAGACCCCAAAAGTAAAAGTACAACCGTCTGAGATAGGATACATAAGAGGTACCAGTCTAGCTACTCACTGTCGGCCCACTGTCTAGCTACTCAGCCGTCCTCTCTCCTCGACCCGCCGCTGTATGTCCAGCAGCACCCGCAGAAGGCTCTGCAAAACAAAGGAGAAGAAAAGAAAAAAAGAATGGGGGTGAGAACTACTAGTAAACCAGTAGCCTCCCCTAGTGGGTAAAACCTCAAACTCAGACACACCCACTAGGTCTACCAGAGGCAAAAGGAAAGAAGAGTGGTAAGAAATGAAACCGCTGCCAAAAGGGAAATCTACCACTACTATGCCTCTAAAATACAGTCCAAAACTGGAATAACCGTATGCAACAATAACCAACCGTCCCAGATGAACCCAATCTGTACCGCCCTCATCATCGGGCAAATAAGCCGCACCGATGTGATAGCAAAATTCCTGCTGCCGCCCTCATCATCGGGCCAATAAGCCGCGCCGATGTGAGAGCAAACCCTGTCCATAACTGTCCAGCCCCGGCCTCCGAAGGGGATCTCGAGGGGAGCTACCCACATGAGTAAAGCATCACCGGGCAATAACCGCGCCGGTGTAATAAAAGCATCACCGGGCAATAACCGCGCCGGTGATAAAAGCAGGATTGGATCACAACTATAAAGCCCCAGTGGAACACAACCCTCCACTAAAAGAAAACTGATTCCCAATCAGATGCAAGAGTAACCATCCGGTCAATCGCCCAATATCCGCGATTGCCGCAATACCCCACAATCCACGACCAGGTCTAACAACCGACCTCCGGTCAACCGCCCAATATCCGCGGTCGCCGGAATAACCTACAATCACAAACATGTCCCACATCCGACATCTGGTCAACCGCCTACTATCCGCGGTTGCCACAAAACCCTCTAATCCATAATCATGCCCTATCACCGATGTCCTATAACCGACATCCGGTCAACCGCCCAATATCCGCGGTCACCGCCAAAACCCATGATCCATAATCCAGGCCCCGGCTACACTATCCCAAACCCTTGCTCAAACCCGAGCAAACCCACCTGACCAACGAAAAGGAGAAAGAAGCAAACAAGGTTTCTCCTAAGTCAAGTTCCAGCATGAAAGTGTAGCGATAAAAGATGGCCTACCTAGATGTCCATACAAGCATGCAAGTGTTCTCAAGGAAATAAAGAAAAAGGCGACCAATAGTGGTTCCACATGTGTAACAATTAATAGATCCGCATAGATATAACCATCATGCTAAAACATTATCCAACCACACATGTCTATAATCCACGTTCCATAATAAAGTATCACTATCCACCTATGCATGTCATAAAATCCTCAATAGCACCAACCACTAACAGGATAATCATAAAGCCCAAAATAAATAACCCAATCCACATGCAAGGTTAACCGCTAACATTCCATCCATACTAACATGTATAAGTCCCAACCACTATCAAAGTTCCACAATAGTAATTTTCATATGATAGGCTCACAATCATTTACTTTAAGCATGCATGTCCATAATTAATCATTCAATAAACCAATTGGAGGATCTCTCCAATATTCCTAGGGGCATGTCAGAAAATTGAGGAGTATAACAACCACCCACCTCGATCGCTAATTCCAAGTCCGAAAAGTGCTCCAGGCCAAAAGCTAAACCGCCGCGATCACTGAACAAGAATTACCCCAAAACATACAATTAAATTCAACACATGCTGTCCCAAAGCTAACAGTCCAAAGATGCCCTGTTTTCACCTGCGAGGAGTGCCCGGAAAAATCCAAGAAAAATACTCTCACGATCCTCGCGACGAACCCGTCGAAACGAGTACCTGCACGCCCAAATCCGAGTTTCCTACACTGAGAAATAAATCTGGCAAGGGAACCACCCCGAAATAAACTGCTCTCAAAAACTGTAGCAAACACTTCTGTACCCAGAGATTTCTCACCTTCGAAAAATATTCAGAAAATTCCAATAAAATTTGGGGATATTCTTCGTGATGTGTAGATGCAAAACGCCTTTTGAATCGCCCCAATCCGATGCCTGTGCGCGAAGATATCGCCAAAATACCGCACCGCTGTCCCAAAACTCCGCCCCAGAAAATGAGGTCAGAAGATGATCCGAAAAACCCATGAAAAGCTCGGAATGGGAAAAACCAGTAAACATGGGAAACGTAGCCCTACCTGTCGTGAAGCCAACGGCGCAAGAATCACAGAAAAAGGTGCTCGGGGTAAGCCGGGGGAGTCCTCGCACCAAAACGCGACGAAGAAGACCACAAACGAACGAGCGTCGCGCCGTGCCGTAAAAATAGAAACCTTGGGATGCGTGCCGCAGAAAAATCCTGGAATCTGCAGATGGATCCAGCTCTGGGAGATGAAGAAATCTCGTGAAGGTGGCACTGTGAAAGGAGGAACAGGGAAAGAGTTCTTCACTGCAGAACTCGGCCTATTTATAGGCCAGGAAAAACAATTGGGGAAATGACCAATGGGTCCCCACTTTCGGGCGCTCCCGATTTTCGGGCGGCTACAGTGTTGGGCCCGGCCCAACACTGTGCGCGCCCGAAATCGCCACGGGCCTCCACGTCGCCCCCCGAACAGGCAACAGCCTTCCTCGCCTCCCGCGCAGTGCCGCGTGGCCCGCCTGGTCAACGCGGGTGGGTGGCGCCCGCGAATCACAGGGCGCCACCTGGCCCGCACTATCCTCTCCGACCAACCCTGGCGCGCCGCCTGTCGCCCCCTGCCGCGCACTGTTCCGAGGCACTCCACGTTCTGTGGTCCCCGCCTGCGTGAGCCCGCCAACTAGAAACCGCCACGTGTCCACCCCGGTCCACCGTGCGCCCCGCACTCTCCGTAGACCCCGCCCCGCGGACCGGCCCACTCCCGAGCCACCACGCGTCCCGCCCCCGGTGCACGCCTGCCGTGTCGACCGGGCGGCCCGCGCCTCCGCCCGCGGCGCTGCCCGCGGCCGCTCCGCCGCTGCCCGCCGCCGCCGCCGCTGCCCGCCGGCGGCCGGAGACACTGTTCCGGCATGAACAGTACCCGATGCTCAAAAATAACAAGTGGGTAGTCCGTTTTGACCGTTTTCGCGCGCTGAATCCGAATTTGATGTCCATTTTGCCAAATTCCAACCCCAAAATTTGCCGATGGCATCCGAAAAGGTATTCCTTGGTCCAAACTTCGCGCTGAGTCCATTTTTAATATCCGCATCGCGCAAAACCACTTCTAACGATCCGACGGAGTCCATTGATCACCCACGTGATCCAGTAAGCCCGAAGTCCGCCACAACTGTCCAATTGGTGCACAAACACCTCCAACACACAGTACAAGCTCCCCAGATGTCACCAATGACTCTACCACAGCTCTGTAGAGATCCAGGTCATCACACTAGGACACATAAATTTTAAGGAACTTGCTAGAATTTCGAACAAAGACGTGGTCAAGGGGGTTCCTAAACTTTCACTTGAACAAAATATTGTGTGTGGTAGTTGTCTTAAGGGAAAACAATCAAGGGCTGCACACAAGAACCTGAACCACGTCGGTACCAAACGGCCCTTGGAATTATTGCATATGGATCTTATGGGGCCAACACGTCAACCATCCTTGGGAGGTAAATGGTATATTTTCTTATTGGTTGATGGTTTCTCTCGGTATTCATGGGTAGCATTTTTAAAAGAGAAAGCTGATACTTTTGATTCTTTTCACGAGATTTGCCTTCGTATTATGATTGAAAAGAATGAAAAGATCATTCGTGTTAGAAGTGATAGAGGTGGAGAATTCATAAATTCTAAATTCATTGACTTTTGCACTTCCAACGGCATTAAGCATGAATTCTCAGCACCCTATACACCACAACAGAATGGTGTTGTCGAGCGCAAAAACAGGGTTGTTCAAGAGATGGCACGTGTTATGCTTCACAGCCGGAATTTACCGCTACATTTTTGGGCTGAAGCTGTGAACACTGCAATCTATGTTATTAATCGAGTTTATTTGCGCCCGGGAACGTTAAATACACCATATGAACTATGGTGTGGTAGAAAACCCAACATCAAATATTTTCGTATCTTCGGGAGTCGGTGTTACATTTTACGTGACCGTGAAAATCTTGGAAAGTTTGACTCTCGAAGTGACGAAGGGATTTTCTTGGGGTATTCTACGAATAGTAGAGCATATCGGGTATTTAACTTGGAATCTAAGACGATCGTAGAATCTATAAATGTTAAAGTAGATAAAGCTTTCCACTTTGCATCTGATAAATCTACCCCTGATATCTCTCTTGATGATGATACTCCTGTAAGTGCATCTTCTCATGATAATACTTCCAATATTAATGATGCATCTAATGGTTCTTCAAGTTTATCTGATGTGCAGGAATCATCTCATGTACCTCCGAGTACTCCATTACAACAAACGTTACGCATCTCCAAGGATCATCCTGAATCAAACATCATTGGAGACCCACAAGAAGGAGTCAAAACTCGGAGACAGTTGGTTTGTGGATTCGCCTGTTATGTTTCCACGATCGAACCAAAGAACGTAGATGAAGCTCTTCAGGATGACTACTGGATTGAAGCAATGCAGGAAGAGCTCCATCAGTTTGAACGCAACAAAGTCTGGGAATTAACGATGCTTCCGAAGCAACACAATGTGATTGGTACTAAATGGATTTTCAAGAACAAAAAAAATGAGGATGGTACCATCATCAGGAACAAAGCACGTTTAGTTGCTCAAGGCTACTCTCAAATAGAAGGTATAGACTTTGATGAAACGTTCGCCCCTGTAGCTAGACTCGAGTCCATTCGTGTCTTATTCGCTATTGCTTGTCACTTTAAAATAAAACTCTTTCAAATGGACGTTAAGAGCGCATTTTTAAATGGGTTTTTAAATGAGGAAGTTTATGTGGCTCAACCAAAAGGTTTTGTAGACTGTAAACTACCTAACCATGTTTTTCGTTTGAAAAAGGCTCTTTACGGTTTAAAACAAGCACCGCGAGCATGGTACGAAAGGTTGACAAAGCACCTTTTGGAGAAGGGCTATACTCGAGGGGGAGCAGATCGGACTCTCTTTGTGAAGCATTATCAAAATAACTTCATTGTTGCAAAAATCTATGTCGATGACATTGTGTTTGGAGCAACAAAGGATAATGATGCTTCTAAATTCGCAGAAACCATGGAAAGCGAATTTGAGATGTCTATGATGGGCTAACTGACATACTATCTTTGATTGCAAGTGAAACAAAATGATGAAGGCATCTATCTGTGTCAATCCAAGTACGCAAAGGAGTTGGTAAAGAGATTCGGATTAGAAGATTCTAAAGATTTTCCTACTCCTATGGGAACTAGCAATAAGGGATTAGGAAGTGAATCTCTTAGTGATAATGTAGATGAGAAACTCTATCGCAGCATGATTGGAAGTCTACTTTACCTCACAGCTAGTCGCCCGGATATATCCTTTAGTGTTGGGATTTGCGCGAGATATCAATCAGCACCAAAAGAGGTTCACCTGAAAGCGGTGAAACGGATCATCCGGTACGTCAAAGGAACTATAAACTTCGGAATTTGGTATCCTATGGGAACAAGTTTAGATATTATTGGATACTCAGATGCCGATTGGGCAGGATCTGTGGATGATCGGAAAAGTACGAGTGGTGGATGTTTTTATCTTGGCCATTGTCTTGTTGCATGGCATAGTAAAAAGCAAAACTGCATTGCACTCTCGACTGCCGAAGCGGAATACATCTCAGCGGATAGTTGTTCAACTCCACTTATTTGGATGAAAAGCGTGTTGAGCGACTTCCGGATTTCAGCAACTTCGGTAACTGTTTTATGTGACAACACAAGTGCTATAAACATTTCAAAAAACCCTGTGTTGCACTCTAGAACAAAACACATTGAACTTAGATATCATTTTCTTAGAGAGCTAGTTGAATCAAATATTCTTCAAATTTCCTACATTTCAACTGAAGATTAATTAGCTGACATTTTAACAAAACCTTTGGATCAAAAACGTTTTATTCATTTGCGTAAAGCAATTGGAATGCTTTCCTTGAAATAACCTCTTTTTGAAACTCTTGTTTAGGTTAGGTTTTGTTCTTGTGTTTTTGTTCATTATCTATGCTTAGACATAGAACATTAATTGAGCATTAGTTTTATTGACTTTAACTGCATCCTTTTATATATTTAGAAATCTATTATGCCTTAGATATCATAATATTTCATTTGATGCAGTGATCATTTATATTAATTAACTCATCTTTGTTTTGATCAAAGTCAATTTCTCTCTCGATGATCTCTTGGTATAGTTTTTATCTTATTTGACTGTTTAGTCGAGTATGAAATCGAGATCAATATTTGGCTAAATACTTTATATCTTAGATAATTGATAGCCAATTGAGGGGGAGTCAAAGAAAAAGTATTATGCTCAAAAGATGTGGAAAGAGTTACATCCCAATGAGGAGTGTGAAAACTACCACCACATGGAGGAAAGAGCTACCACCTCGGTCGTCCGAGTATTGTGTGCAGCTACCACATGTATACCAAGCAAGGTTTTTCAAGTTTGATTAATTAAAATGCATGTTGAAATACTTGACTCTGTCAAAATTTCAAGGTTGGTATAAGGTGGGATTTTTAATGAAAGATGCTCAAAGAGCCACTCTCTTCAATAAATTGACTAGATATATTATCTAACTTATCGGGGATGTTAGACATCTATTGATCTTTGTATTTTATTTTCTTTACCGAATTGATGATTTGATAAACGCATTACTCATAAGATCAAGTTAGATGTAATTGAAGTTGTTCAACTTTAAGGGATTTAATTTTTATAAATTTTCGTTTCATTTGTTGGATGTTATTGATAGATTTGGTATAATCTATTTCTTGTTGTATGAAACGATGATTTTCGTTTAAAGTTGATACACAAAAGTGCTTACAATCTTTTTCTGGTTTTTCTAGAATTTCTCTGAAATTTTCTAAAGAAAAAGTTGGAGCCGATCCGGATTGGACCTGCCGATCCGGATCCCGAACGCAGATATTCTTCTGCGGGCAGCCGATCCGGATTGGACCTGCCGATCCGGATCCCGAATGCAGTTTTTCACTGCGGGTTGCCGAACCGGATCGTAATCACGAACTGATCCGGATCGCGGCTAGGGTTTTATATAGAACAAAAGGGTTTTGATTTCTTTTACTCCAATCTTTTGTTCCAAAGTTTCCAGAGCTTCTCTCTCTAGATTTCATCCATCTTGGAAGCTTTCAAACTCAAGTTCTTCAATTCCAAGTAAGTTTTATTGATCAAAATCTCGGTTTTTCACAGTTTTTCTTATTCCTCCTCAAAACGTGATGAATTTCTTGTATCAATCTCATTTGTGGATGGTTTTTGATCAAATTTCTTTTGAAATAAGAACTCTGGGTAGATTAGTTTTGATTATATGCTAGGTATTCTCAAGATAAACGGATTTTTGGTCTTCGATTTCAAAAATTTCGGTTTTAGGGCATATAATGGGAATTTTCCAAAATCATGCAATTGATCTATTTTTAAATTTCCTTTTGCAAAACTAATTTGATTCTTAGTCTCTCTACACGATAATGATTGTTTGGGTACAATTTTTCTAATTTTTGAAAATTTACAAAATTTTTGTGTTCTTGAGTTGCTCTTCATAGGATTTCAATCCTCTTAAGGCACGCACAGCTATGGAATTCTCATGGATCATCTTGCTGTTAGTCACTATGGTGCATACTCGAGCAACCAATAAACTGAAAAGAGCCAAGAAACTTCAACGAAAAGGTGAATTTTATCTGATTAGTGACTAGGAAACTGAAGCAAATAATGATGAAGTAGACTGGGACGTGTTATTGGATGATGATGAATCAATGCCCGTTAAACCTGAACAAAAGCCTTCCAATGGATCAAAAGGAAAGGCACCCATTAACACAGGAAAAGCACCTATGACGTCACCGACCATCTCGGTAAAAAGGAAACGACTTGCTCGATGCTTTGGACAAGCACGAGAGGCTAATGCTAGCAAGCCAATGGTTCCTGACTCCCCGCCTCGGGTGGAAGGAGTGTTCGTCAGCATTGATCGCCTTCGAGCTTTTGAACATCGTGAATGTATCGGTGAACGACATGTCAACATTGAAGCTCTCCGAAATCACTCACCAGAGTTTGGAACTTTAATTGAGCAAGCTAATCTCATCCAAGTCTGCCGATTCCCTGAATTACTTGGGTATTGCTTGTATCGTGTGAGAACCTTCTACACGAATGCAAGACATCTTCAAGAAGATGAACGTGGCTCAATGCATTTCTATACAAATATCCAAGGGATGAAACTTAAAATCACTCCGCAATTAATCGGCGAAGTCCTTGGAATGGAATCCAACACATCGGGGATCAACTATTTGACGGGAAGAAGTTTGACGAATGCCTTGTGGCAAACCGTGATAGGAAAGATTTGTTTGGAAGGAACTGAATCAGCTGATGGGAAAAGTGTAAAATCCAAACATCTTCGACTGGAGTACCGATTTCTTAATTTCATCACATGTTACAACATTCTTCCTAACATGCAGACCAAGTTAGTGAGATGGGATAGAATGCTGTTCTTATATCTCATAGGTCATCCCTCTGAGGCTGTAGGATTGAACATGAACGTCCCCTACATAATTTGGAATAGAATGTCAAGATATGTTGTGCATCCTCATCCTTTGGAGCGACTTCCATTTCCATTAATCATCATGAGGATCTTGCAAAAGTTTGAAATTGATATAAGCTCGACATCATATCAACACTGTTGGGGGATGATAGATGAGTCAACGATTGTAAAGTCACTTCACAAATTACCACATGTTACTCCGACACCCTCCACTGGAAAGAAACCTTGTGTCGGTACGTCTGCATCACCATCACAACCAGCACCCACACCAGCGGATGAAGCATCAGTCTCATCCATTTATAAAGAACAACAACGATTATCTTTTGAGCAGGAACAGATTTCGAAGGCACAGACGAGAATTTCCAATGAGCTGGAGCTCATCACAACAGCTCATATTACCATAACTAAGAAGGTCAATTCAATGAACAAGCTGGTGAAAAAGATGTTCTCTAAGATGGGCTGCACGAGCTCTGAAGACTCTGAATCTGATGACTGATTCCTTCCTTTTATTCTTTTTCTTGTGCAGGAACTTCATTTTTTTTTAACTTTCTTTTGTGCAGGTTTTGACGTTTTAGTTTTTAGTTTTTAGTTTTCAAACTTGAACTGTTAACCATTCTCTCCATTTTGGTATTTTTTTGGCTAATTTCTGTGACAAAAAGGGGGAGAGAGAAGTATAAACAATGATACTATGATACAATGGTTACTGAGAAAACTTGACACTATAGAGGTAAGTATAACCTCAAAGTATAACCTCAACTTGAAAGGTAAGTAGAACTTCAACTTTCGGTTTTCATTTGTGTTTGAATGCATGCCTCGACTAACTATTCGACTAACTATTTGGGCATGTAATATAACTAACAAGTTGATGTTCACTAACATGACATTTGGGTTTTTGATTGCATAGAAGATATGTTGGTGTTTTAACTATGATCAGTTTACATATCTGAATGTATAAATGTCATGGTAAGTACATGAGTTTAAACTTCATCTCTGTATGTGGTTTTTGAATGATATAAAATTCTTGAGGTATCTAACGATTTCTTTTGTCAAGAATGATTTCTTTTGCAGAGAGTACAGATGTCTAAGTCTAGAGTATGTTTTAGGAGTTTAACTCATGTATTTTATTTTGGATCTCTATTGTAAATTTTTGTTGTATGGTGATAGCAACAAAAATATCTTTTTGAATTTTCTTGAGTGGATCTATGTTTTGTCACAAAACCGCCAAAGGGGGAGATTGTTACGGAATTTGAGTTGGCGTATTTCGTGAATTCGGCTAAGTCTTGAAGATTGAAGGTAAAGAAAGTTAGATCATATAACTCAATCTCAAGAAAGAAGAATTCAAAAGGATCAGGTATGTTTAACTTAATATCTTTGGTGATCCGAATACTTCTTATAGCGTAGAAACACTTGGATGGATTTGTTATTGCATAAATATCAAAAACTGGACATGGGACTTGTTCAGGATCCGGATCAGATTGTTCAATCCGGATCCCGAAGGTGGTTCGTTCATACACCAGTTCAATCCGGATCGTAGCTTCCCTTGATCCGGATCCCGAACATTGAGTTTACCATTTTATGTGAACGATCCTGATCAGGCTACTGCAATCCGGAACCCGAACGTTGATGTTTGGTGAACTGTATGAACGATCCGGATCAAGCACTTCGATCCGGATCCCGAACCTTCATTTTTCTGGAATCTGTTTTTCTCGCTACTGCAATCCGGATCGCCGATTTCCGATCCGGATCGTCGTCATGTAAAAACTCCAGAAAAGGATAGTTTTTTATCCTTATCTTCTTCCAAGGGTTTCTAACCTATAAATAAACCCTATGATTCTTTTCTAGGGTTAGTCCAAAAAGTAGCCGTCATAATCAAATATCATCTTATACGGCCTCAGATCCACATATAGAGAAGAAAGGAAATAACTAGATTAATTCTATGTTTCTTCATCTATATTGATTAGTTTGATTCTAGGTTTTCATACTCACATTTTGAGTTGAATCAAACTAATGAATATTTAGATGGTATTTCCTATCTATCTTTGATCTAAGTATTCGGCGGATCATCACCACCCAAAAAACAACGATTTACCCCAAAATCGGCGCGTGGACTCGCGTGGCCTTGTGGATTCAAGGTGCAACCGCTCTCGTGGATTCGGAGCGAGGTACGTTCGTGGATTCGAAGCGTGCTACTGGGTGAAGACCGTGGATTCGGTCGGACGTCGTGGACTCGACGTTGGACGCCGTGGATTCGGCGTTGGACGCACATCGTGGATTCGAGAAGCGTCTGGAGCGAACGGAGAAGATCAACTAGGAGCGTATGGAAAAGGTTGAGTCGTCTGTGAGTACGGTATATCACCTTGTACGTGTTTAATTCTAGTGGATTTCACCGTGTTATCGGTCCCGTGGTTTTTTACTCCGGTTTGGAGTTTTCCACGTAAAAATCTCTGCGTGTTATTTATTTTTCCGCATTGGGTTTTTATATCGCAAAGATTTTTGAGTGTTTATGGTTTACACCTATTCACCCCCACTCTAGGTGTTTTTTCCCCTATTTAGATCCTATTATACATATAACCCAACAGGGTTCGAGCAGGGGTTTGGGATAGTGTAGTTGAGACTTCGAGTCTGGGACAGGTTGGTCTTGATTGTGGGTTGTGGGTGTTGCGGCGACCGCGGATATTGGGCGGTTGACCGGATATGTCCTTGTGCATCATATTGGGTATCGGGTTTCCCTTTAGTGGATGGAGTTTCCCACTTATTGTTTACCCTTGTATCAGTTTGGGGATCGGGTTTCCCTTTAGTGGATGGGTTGTTTTCCCACTTTGATCAGAGTCGTGATCCAGTCCAGCTATATTATGATGCATGTGATGTTGGTGACATGGTTACTTTACTCGTGCGGGTCGCTCCCCTCGAGGCCACTCCGGAGTAGGTAGTTGACATATTGGCCAGTGAGCGCCAGACCTATTGGCCAGTGAGTCCCAGACAGTGAGTATCGGTCAGTGAGTACCGATTTGTGAGCAGATACTTGAGACAGTTTGAGCAGGAAGTACCGGGTTTTATACCAGTTCATTTGATTGGGTTTATTCAGGCAGGTACTTTTATTGTTGCACTCGTGCCTGGGGGCTGAGAGGAGTCTAGTAGCTGTGTATTGGACCAGTGCTACTGTTGTTGGGAACCGTTTGGGGTTAACGGTGGTCCCGAGGTCGTTGTGAGTTTTCGACCGTTGTGCGAGAGATTGAGGATCTTGACTCTATCCGTTCTGAAAGAGAGCGTGGATTTCGACTATGGCCTGCATGTGCCACTACTCGATAGCGAGTTAGTCCATATGGACACCCTACGTAATTCCTGCCCGGCAGCGGGAGGTGGTTGTAGGTGGGCGCAGGTTTGACTGGACCAGATGTGGTAGTCAGCTCGATTGGGTCGATCGTACACTTCATGTGCCAGTGGTTGCATATCTTTCTTTGGTTCTCCCCTGTTGAGCATTTAGTTAGAGGCATGGTAGCTGTTGAGAGTCTCCAGCTTTCTTATTTCAGTCTTTACTACTTGGTTATCTTATGCCTCTAGTGGACTTAGTGGGCAGACCGTCAGGCCTGGTGGCGGTACCCACTGAGAACTCCCTGTTGGTGTAGTTCTCACGCCCATTGGGGGTTTTCCCCCTCCTTTGTCTTTTCTCTCCCTTGTTTTGCAGAGTCTTAGCGGGTGTTGCTGATTCTGCGGTTGCTGTTCGAGGCGAGGGAGTCGCGAGCTAGATCCCTACCTATCTTTGGAGAGTAGTTGTACCGCCTTCAGTGGAGATCTATAGTACAGTCAGTAGATTAGTTATTTTATTTTCTCTTTTGAGAGACTGATGTATTGTGAGGATCTGACTTGTACAGAGAGCCTGTACACTGATGTATTATTTATTTCAGGATTACCTCCCTGTTGTTTGAGGATATTGTATGATTACCATTTATGGGAGATTGACTTTGTATCTTTATTTTCCAGTTGTACAGATGAGCAGATTTTAATTTTACAGCAGTTTTATCTTATAGCTCTGATATCTGTTAGTTGTAGTACCTTTTCTTGCAGGTTAGATGCTTCGCCTATGCGGGATTTTGCATAGGAGGCGGATCTGTTGGCGGGCCCGGGTCGCAGTTTCGACCCCGGGGCGTGACAGAGTAGGTGTATCATCCAGTTTTTTGGGAAGTGACTTTACAACCGTCGTGTCATTGATTGTCCCCAAGCCATGCATATAACTTGACGATCGAATGTCGACGTCAAATTTTCTCAAAATTCGCATAATAATCATAGGGAACGAAAGTCGCTCTGTCCGATGAGGATGCTCCACATACCGAGCCATCCTGCTCCAGATGATATATGGAATGTTGATGTTCATGTCCTCCACGGCAGTGGGATGTCCCAAGAGATACAGAAATAGCATGCGATTACATCTCAGGACTTTGGTTTGCATGTTTGGTAGAATGTGGTAGCAAACAATGAAATTCAAAAATCGATACTAAGGTCGAAGTTCTTTTGAAAATACAGAATTTCCAGTTGAACTAGTATCGGGCATGCAAATTCCATCCACGACTACTCTCCAGAGTGCTGTTGTCAATATTGGAGACTTCGTGTAGTGCGTGCCATCCAGCCTAGCCTTTATTCCAATTACGTCTCCAATCAACTGAGGAGTAATTGTCAGATGAGTGTTCCGAACCGTTGTTCGAAACTCCATTGGTCCGCCTTTATTGTACTGAAGGTTGTTAGCACGGAGATAGAAGGTTTGTACAAGATGAATACAATAACCTGTCGATTCCGGGAAGTTGCAAATGGGAGACATGCCAATTCTATCAATAAGACGACCAAAAGTCGCAGATCGGTCTCGCAAGTTCCGGAGATTGACATGATGTTCCCCAATGCACTCTCTGTTTTCGAAAGCTTTCATCCTATCCGTGTTGATGTGAACAAAATCTTGCGGAGGTGGCTCACTTGCTAGTGGCTCGTTGATCTCAATACCTCGCACTCTTCCTCGCTTTCTTCCAACACTCTTTCTTTTCATGGACATGGATGTTGGTTGCATGGGAGCTTTCCCTTTTTCGGCAGCAGTAGGCGGAGTCTTCGCCTTTGTTGAAGCAGGGGCTTTCCCCTTTTCTGCCGCTGCAGTCAATGCTGCGGTTTCCTCAAGGATTTTATCCCAGTCCTCCGATTCTGTTTCCGATTCATCTACGGAGATATACTCTCCTTCATCTTGAGTTTTTTTCTTGCTCTCTTGAGCTTGTTGGTTGCTCGAGTGCCAACCATTGCCGCGATGAGCACCAGAATCCATCCAAAAACCATTGTTACTGGAGTGTTTAAAACAAAGATCTTGCGAGCAAAAACTCAAGAACACGAAAAAATTGTTTAATTTCAAAATTTCGAAAAATCATACCCAAACAATCCTTATCATGTATAGAGACTAGAAATCAAGTTAGATTTGCAAAAAGAATTTTAAAAATAGATCAATCCCATGTTTTTAGAAAATTCTCAAATTTTGCCCTAAAACTGAATTTTTAGAAATCGAAGCTCAAAAAATCGTTAATCAAATGAATACAAGGCATAGAAACAAATCTAAGATGTCCAGAGTTCTTATTTCAAAAGAAATTTGATCAAAAACCATGCAAAATTGAAGATTAGACATGAAATCCTTCACGTATTGATGAACAAGAGCAAAAACAGTGAATAAATCAAGTTTTGATCATAAGAACTTACTTGAATCGGGTGAAAACAAGTTGCAAGAGATCCAAACGTTCTTGATTCTAGAGAGAGAAACTCTAGGAAGCTAGAAATAAATTTTAGAAGAGAATAGAATTCAAAAGACCCTTTGTTTCTACTAAAACCTAGCCGCGGTCAGGATCGGGTTGGAGTTCAGCCCGTATCGGCTTCGCGCAGGAAATCCTATCGTTAGGGATCCGGACTAAGTCCATCCAGTCCGGACTGCCTTCAACTTTTTCTCTAGAAAAATATGTAAAAATTTCAGAAAATCCAGAAAAAGTATGTAAGCATTCTTGCATATCAACTTTAAACAAAAAGTATCGTTTCACATAAAAAAGAAATAGATTATGCTAAATCTATCATTAATAATCAAATAATGAAAAGAAAATTTATAAAAGTTATATCCTCTAAAGTTGAGCAAGTTCAAAACATCAATCACGATCTAATGAGTAACATGTTTATCAAATCATCAATTGTATAAAGAAAATGAAGACACAAAGATCGATAGATGTTTGACATCCCAAATAAATTAGATAATGTATCTAGTCAATATGTTTTAGGAAGTGGCTCTTTGAGCGTCTTTCAACTTGAAATCCCACCTTATACCAACCTTGGAACTCCACAGAGTCAAGTATTCCAAAAAGCATTTTATCTAATAAACAAGAAACACCATGCTTGGTAAACATGTGGTAGCTGCATACAGTACTCGGACGACCGAGGTGGTAGCTATTTCCTCCTTGTGGTGGTAGTTTTCGCACTCCACCAGGGATGTAACTCTTTCCACATCTTTTGAGCATGAAACTTTAAATAATACTCCCCCTCAATTGGCTATCAATTATGTAAAATATTAAGTACTCAACCAACCATTGATCTCATATTCATACTTAACTCAATTATCAAATAAGATAAAAACTATACCAAGAGATCATTGAGAGAGGAATTGACTTTGATCAATTAAAGATGAAATAAATGATATAAATGATCATTGCATCAAATGAATTATAATGATATTCAAATCATTTCTCAAAACATGAAAAGATGCAATTAAAGTCAATCTAACAAATGCTCAGTTAATGTTCTATATACCAACAAAAAGAGCACAAAACACAAAACAAAACCTAACCTAAGCAATGGTTCAAAAATTTTTATTTCAATGAAAGCATTCCTATTGCTTTTCGCAAATGAATAAAACGTTTTTGATCCAAAGGTTTTGTCAAAATATCGGCTAATTGATCTTCAGCTGAAACATAAGAAATTTGTAAAGTACTTGATTCAACTAGCACTCTGAGAAAGTGATATCTAAGTTCTATGTGTTTTGTTCTTGAGTGCAACATAGGGTTTTTTGAAATGTTAATGGCACTAGTGTTGTCACAAAGTATTGTTACCGAAGTCGCTGGGATGCGGAAGTCACTCAAGACACTCTTCATCCAAATCAATTGAGTTGCACAACTTCCCGCTGAAATGTATTCCACTTCGGCAGTCGAGAGAGCAATGCAGTTTTGCTTCTTACTATGGCATGCAACAAGACAATGGCCAAGGTAAAAGCATGCACCACTCGTGCTCTTCCGATCATCCACTGATCCAGCCCAATCGGCATCCGAATATCCTATTATGTCGAGAGATGTGCCCATAGGATACCAAATTCCGAAATTTAACGTACCTTTGATGTACTCAGTCCGGATCCCGAACGATGGGATTTTTCTGCGGGTAGCCGATCCGGACTGGATTCCAACCCGATCCGGACCGCGGTTAGGTTTTAATAGAAACGAATGGTCTTTTGATTTCTATTCTCTTCTAAACTTCTATTTCTAACTCCCTAGACTTTCTCTCACTAGAATCAAGAGGGTTTTGGATCTTTTGCAACTGGTTTTCTCTCGATTCAAGTAAGTTCTTTTGATCAAAACCTCTGTTTTTCACTGTTTTGCTATTATTCTTCAAAACGTGAGTGGATTTCATGCTATGAATTCGTTTTTGAAAGGTTTTTGGTCAAATTTCTTTTGAACTAAGAACTCTAGATACATTAGTTTTGTTTCTATGCCTTATATTCATTTGATTAACGAATTTTTGGGCTTCGATTTCTAAAAATTCGGTTTTAGGGCAAAATTTGGGAATTTTTGAAAATCATATTATTGATCTATTTTTAAAATTCTTTTTACAAAACTAACTTAATTCTTAGTCTCTATACATGATAAGGATTGTTTGGGTAAGATTTTTCAAATTTTTGTAAATTAAATAACTTTTCATGTTCTTTGATTTCTTGCTCACAGGTGACTTCTTCAACACCCTCAACCAAGATGGTGTTTGGTTGGATAATAGTACTCATTGTTGCCATGGTCAGCACGCGAGCGACGAACAAGCTCAAGAGAATGAAAAGAACTCAAGCTGAAGGGGAATATGTTTCTCTTGACGAGTTTGATACGGAATCAGAGGACTGGGATAAAGTCCTTGAGGAAACAGCAGCATTGGCTGCAGTAGCAGAAAAGGGGAAAGACCCTGTTTCTTGAAAGGCGAAGACTCCTCCTACAGCTGCTGAAAAAGGAAAAGCTCCAATGCAACAAACACCTATGTCAATGAAGAGAAAGAGTGTTGCAAAGAGGAGAGGGAGAGCTCGCGGAATAGAGATTGATGAGTCACTGGCAAGTGAGCCGCCTCCATGAGATTTTGTTCACATTAGCACAGAAAGGATGAAAGATTTTGAGAAACGAGAATGTATAGGTGAGAGACATGTTAATGTCGCGGCTCTCAGGGAACGCTCTGCAGCATTTGGAACCCTATTTGATCAAGCACGACTTGCACAAGTCTGTAAATTTTCTGAAACTTCAGGATATTGTCTTCATCTTGTGAGGACTTTTTACTTGTGTGCTACGCAGCTTCAAGATCATGTGGACGGACCCAAAGAATTTGCTACAATAGTTCGGAATGTTAACCTCAAGATCACGCCTCAACTCATTGGAGAAGTGCTGGGAATGAATGCCCAAGTCAAAGGGATTCATTATTTGAAGGGACATGTCATGTCCAATACAACCTGGAGGACGGTTGTTGATGGAATCTGCTTGCCTGATACCCGGTCAGCGGGAAATTCGGTTCTTTCAAAATAACTTCGACCGGAGTATAGATATTTGAACTTTATTGTTTGCGACAACATCTTACCAAATATGCAAACTAAGGTTCTCCGTTGGGATAAAATGTTGTTTTTATATCTCCTTGGACATCCCGAAGCTTCGTTGGGATCGAATTTCAACATACCTTATCTCATCTGGTCAAGGATGGCGAGATATGTGAAAAATGCGCATCCTACCGAGCGACTTCCATTCCCATTGATTATAATGCGGATTTTGAGAAAGTTTGATGTCGACATTCGTTCATCAACTTATATGCACAGTTTGTGAATGATCAATGATACTGCCATTGTGAAGTCTTCCTCGAGCAAACCAGATGAAACCCCAACCCCTCCAAGGAGTAAGAGAACCTCAGCACAGCAAGCAACAACGACAACAGCAAGAGCAGTAGTACCAGCTTCTACTTCAAAGGATGAAGCCTCTGTGACGTCAATCTATAAAGAATAGAAACGACTATCATCTGAACAAGAACGCATGCCAGAGGAAATAACTAAGATCTCTACAGACATGGTTCAGATTTCTGCCGACCAAGCTTGTTGCGCCCCGCGGTCGAAACTGCGACCCGGGCTCGCTAACAGATCCGCCGCCTGCACGGTACTTCCCGCACAGACGAAGAGTCTAACTTGCAAGAAGATCTATAACTACACAAATATCAGAGCCGAAAAGAACAAAAGCTAAAGAAACATAAATTGAAAAGCTGAAATCACTATACAACAAAGATCCAAATACACAGTCCACAGTCTATGACATAAAATATAATCATCACTGACCAGTACAAAAGTGAAAACCAAACTACAGGGTAACTCTACCTCTGACTCATACAGACTCGGGTAAGCAACTAGTCGGCCACGCCCTTACCTCGGTCTGATGTCTCCGCACGAGCTGTGTCACGCCCCGAGGTCGAAACTGCGACCCGGGCTCGCCAACAGATCCGCCACCTATGCCAAACTCCGCATAGGCGAAGCGTCCTACCTGCAAGAAAGTACTACAGCTAACAGATATCAGAGCTATAAATGAAAATCTGCTATAAAGGTAAAATCAACCACTGTACGACTGGAAATAATACAACAATGTCCATCTCCCAAAAAAGATAATCATACAATATCCACATATACAAAACTCAGAACTCAACAGGGAGATATCTCCAATAAATGCATCAGTGTACAGGCTCTCAACACATATCATGTCCTCACTACATCAGTCTCTCAAAAGAGGAAAATAAAATAGCTAATCTACTGAAGCTCTCCTCTGAAAGGGTACTGCTATTCTCCAATCATGGGTAGGGATCTAGCTCGCGACTCCCTCGCCTCGATCAACAACCGCAAAATCAGCAACACCCGCTAAGACTCTGCAAAACAAAGGAGAGAAAGGAAAAAGGAGAGGGAAAACCCCCAATGGGTGTGAGAACTACACCAAAAAGGGAGTTCTCAGTGGGTACCACCGTCAGGCCCGACGGTCTGCCCACCAAGTCCTTAAGAGACATAAAATAACCAATGCAGTAAGAACTGAACAAGAAAGCTGAAGACACTCAACAGCTATCATGCCTGTCACGCCCCGGGTGTAAACCAGAACCCGGGCCCGTCCACAGATCCGCCGTGCACACGGTATTTCCCGTGTACACGAAGCGCCAAACCTGCTCAGATATAAGAGATAATAATAAAAGAGCAATAAAAACAGAGCTGAACTAAAACTAATACATCTCAGACTGAAGCTGGAAATAAAATACAATACATCTGTATAAATGATACATCTGTCTCTCCCAGCTCACCAAAATAAATACAACCTGCTGGCAAAAGCCAGTCCCAAATGTAAAAGTACAACCGTCTGAGGAAACCTGGGTACACCAACAGTCCAGCTAACACGCTCATCCTGCCTCGAGATCTACCTACTCAGCCGTCCTCTCTCCTCGACCCGCCGCTGAAAGCCCAGCAGCACCCGCAGAAGTCACTGCAATACAAGGAAGAAGAAAAGGAGGAAAGAAGAATGGGGGTGAGAACTACTAGTAAACCAGTAGCCTCCCCTAGTGGGTAAAACCTCAAACTCTGACACACCCACTAGGTCTACCAGAGGCAAAAAGGAAAGAAGAGTGGTAAGAAATGAAACCGCTGAAAAAGGGAAATCTACCACAACTATGCCTCTAAAAAAAATACAGTCCTAGACTGGAATAACCGTATGCAACAATAACCAACCGTCCCAGATGAACCCAATCTGTACCGCCCTCATCATCGGGCAAGAAAGCCGCGCCGATGTGATAGCAAAGTTCCTGCTGCCGCCCTCATCATCGGGCAAATAAGCCGCGCCGATGTGATAGCAATACTGTCCATAACTGTCTGGCCCCGGCCTCCGGAGGGGAACTCGAGGGGAGCGACCCACACGAGGAAAGCATCACCGAGCAATAACCGCGCCGGTGTGATAAAAGCATCACCGGGCAATAACCGCGCCGGTGTGATAAAAGCAGGATTGCATCACAACTATAAAGCCCCAGTGGAACACAACCCTCCACTAAAAGAAAACTGATTCCCAATCAGATGCAAAAGTAACCATCCGGTCAATCGCCCAATATCCGCGATTGCCGCAATACCCCACAATCAACAACCAAGTCTAACAACCGACCTCCGGTCAACCGCCCAATATCCGCGGTCGCCGGAATAACCCACAATCATAATCATGTCCCACATCCGACATCTGGTCAACCGCCTACTATCCGCGGTTGCCACCAAACCCTCTAGTCCATAATCATGCCCTATCACCGATGTCCTATATCCGACATCCGGTCAACCGCCCAATATCCGCGGTCGCCGCCAAAACCCATGATCCATAATCCAGGCCCCGGCTACACTATCCCAAACCCCTATTCAAACCCGAGCAACAATTACCACCTGACTAACGAAAGGAGAAAAGAAACAAACAAGGTTTCTCCTAAGTCAAGTTCCAGCATGAAAGTGTAGCAATAAAAGATGGCCTATCTAGATGTCCAAACAAGCATGCAAATGTTCTCAAGGAAATAAAGGAAAAGGTGACCAATAGTGGTTCCACATGTGTAACAATTAATAGATCCGCATAGATATAACCATCATGCTAAAACATTATCCAACCACACTTGTCTATAATCCATGTTCCATAATAAAGCATCACTATCCACCTATGCATGTCATAAAATCCTCAAATAGTACCAACCACTAACAGGATAATCATATAGTCCAAAATAAATAATCCAATCCACATGCAAGGTTAAACGCTAACATTCCATCCATACCAACATGTATAAGTCCCAACCACTATCAAATATCCACAATAGTAATTTCCATAGGAAAGGCTCACAATTTTATATCACTTAAGCATGCATGTCCAAATAAAGGGATCACTCTAATATTCCTAGTGAGCATGTCAAAATAGAGGTAAACAACAACCACCCACCTCGATCGCTAAATCCAAGTCCAAAAAGTGCTCTCGCCCAAACCGATAAGCCGCCGCGATCACTGTACAAAATTCCCAGAAGAACATACAAAATTAATATACAATGCTCACACAAAAATCTGCCCCAAACACAACAGTCCAATGTTTCCCTGTTTTTACCTGTGAGAAGTGCCTGGAAAAATCCAAGAAAAATATTGTTCGAAAATGAGGTCACAAGATGATCCGAAAAACCCTTGAAAAGCTTGGAAAGGGAAAAACCAGTAAACATAGGGAACGTAGCCCTACCTGTCGTGAAGACGATGGCGCAAGAATCACAGAAAAAGGTGCTCGGGGTAAGCCGGGGGAGTCCTCGCACCAAAACGCGACGAAGAAGACCACAAACGAACGAGCGTCATGCTGCGCCGTAAAAATGCAAACCTCGGGATCCGTGCCGCCGAAAAATACTAGAATCTGCAGATGGATCCGTCCCAGGGAGAGGAGGAAATCTCCTGAAGGTTGCACAGTGAAAGGATGAACAGGGAAGAAGCTCTATTCAGTTGAACTCGGCCTATTTATAGGAAGGAAGAAACAATTCAAATAATACCCATCCTGTCCCCATTTCCGGGCGCTCCGGACTTTCGGGCGGCTACAGTGTTGGGCCCGGCCCAACACTGTGCGCGCCCGGAAGTCCCTCGGGCATCCACGTCGCCCACAAAACAGGCAACAGCGGGAGCCACCACTCCGGCTGTGCCGCGTGGCCACCAGCGGACGTCGACACGTGGCGCGCACCCGGTCAGCGCCCGCCTGCCGCGCCCACGTGCTCGCCTGACGCGCCGCCTGGCGCCCCTGCCAGGCACGGAACCCGAGGCACCCCGGTGCACCTCTGTGGACCCAGCCTCCATGAGCCCACCAACCGCAAGACGCCACGTGTCCCGCCGGTCCATGCACCACACCAGCCTGCTCCGTGGTCCAAGTCCACTAAACCGACCACTCCTACTCTGCCACGTGTCCAGCCCCTGGTGCACGTCGGCCCGTGGACCGCGCGCCTGCCCGCGCGCTGCCCGCGGCCGCTCCGCCGCCTGCCCGAGCTCGTCCGCCGTGCTCCGCCGCCGCCGCCGCTGCCCGCCGGCGGCCGGAAACACTGTTCCGGCATGAACAGTGACCGGTGCTCAAAAATAACAACTGGGTAGTCCGTTTTGACCGTTTTCGCGCGCTGAATCCGAATTTGATGTCCATTTGGCCAAATTCCAACCCCAAAATTTGCCGATGGCATCCGGAAAGGTATTCCTTGGTCCAAACTTCACGCTGAGTCCATTTTTAATATCCGCTTCGCGCGAAACCACTTCTAACGATCCGACGGAGTCCACTGATCACCCACGTGATCCAGTAAGCCCGAAGTCCGCCACTTGTGTCCAATTGGTGCACAAACACCTCCAACGCACCCCGTAGGCCTCTAGAAGCCACCCAACGCACAGCAACAGCAATGTGGAGATCCAGGTCATCACATCCTCCCCCACTAAAAGAAAGTTTCGTCCTCGAAACTAAAGTCATTCCTCAATCCGGAATCTCAACCAAATAGAGGGGGTAAATATCCAATCATCCACCACTCGAGCTCCCAAGGCTGTCTAATACCTCCTCCAGAGACGCGATACAACCCTCGGGTCTCTAACTAGAACAAAATAGAGGCAGACATTCCAGAAAAACCGCACCACCTTATCCAAGTACAGCTGGGCTAACCGCTCGAGCTACCAAGTAGTCTGCATCGGTACAAGCATCCGCTCCTCCCGGGGTCTCAGATAATCCAACCACAAGTCCATCGACACAAAAGCTTGATCCCCATACCTCTGTACTCCCATGGTATCCAATATAAGTCCCCCAACTGATCACGTAGACTCTGCTCTCTAATCTCTAAACCGTCGGGATGTAGAAGCAATTCCCCAACTCTCCGGCATCAACACACAGCCATATGCAGTCGAGAAAACCAGATTGCAAATCAACCTTCAAGAAGACCCGGGACCCTTACAGCTGGTAAATCAAATCCTCCATGCTCGACAAGGGTGCTAGCCCCAGATGGTCACTTCATCAAATTCCCGGGGATCCACACAAAGCCGAAGTGAACCAACATCCACAACTCGAATAGCACCGGCGCCCCCAAAGGCGACACACATGGTCTGACAAACTTCCCAAAACATCGAATCCTGGAGTTGTGTCCTCAACTCTCAAACTAGTGACATGCTAGACAACTCCAATAGGAGAACAGCCAGGAACTAGCAACCAAAGGGGGGTATCCCCGAGTCCCAGCGTCGCCGTAGGTCCCTCAACCACACCAGCCAAAAGTCTACTCATCCACTGCGAAACACCCGCCTCGCTCCCGAGGTCAAAACTATAGAGGCGAAGATAACCCTCAAGCAACCCAAGTACACCAACACCTCTGGGCCTGGCTCCCCAAGAAAACTGTCCTTGCGGCATAATCAACCGCCGCGAAGGGAAACCGAACCAGCCAGCCCAACAAGTACCAAAACAACATCCCTCAGCTGAGCCAAGACCATCAGGTCTACCGGTAAAGTCCAGGACTCAAGCTGCACAGGGCAGGACCAACAACTCTCCTCCACATGCTAAGCGCAATCGGGAAAATAAGCCTCCCGTGCGCGTGGTGACCATCCTGCCCCCCCTCCCTTACCCAAGCAATGAAGCAAAAGCACTACCCACCAAGAAGGGAATTCTCCCGTATCCGGAAGATACGAACCCAAAAGTCCAGAACAACTCACACCTACCACCACACCGACCGCTGTAACATGTGTGCTCCGACAGTCCCAAAAATCCACTATCCTGAAAAAGAAATCGGGAATGCCTCCTCCGACTGATCTGTCCTCCATCACCCGACGCCAAGCGCCTCAATCAGAACTCGCCTCAGGCGGTAGATCCCAATCCAAAGGAACCACAATACCACGCTCCACTCCCGGCGCCTACTCCAATGAGGCGTCCCTAATCCGTACTGGAGGGACCCAAAGAGTTAAAAGGTATCCTGACGCAATCCACTCTCAGACACTCATATCCTATGCGCCCCGTCCCTCTACACATGGAGCGTGGCAGTTCAGCAACTGCGTTCACTCTTGACGCAAAAGGCTTCCAAGCACTCTCTAATCCCCCCACTGAACAAGACCCTGCCTCCAAGGGCTCCATACTCAATCCCACAAATCAGGGTGACTCATCCGCCAAAACTGGCTCACATCGATCAAAGCAATCCACAGCTTACCCGCTGTCCACTATCCACCCTGCCTCGGTGCCCCAACACTAAACGCGGCACTGAGGGGGCTACTCGCTACTCCGACAACTGTGCCACTGCGCCGATCCGACAACTGTGTCACTGCGCTGATCCGACAACTGTGTCCTGCGCTGATCCGACAACTGTGCCCTGCGCCGATCCGACAACTGTGCCACTGCTCCGCTGATCTGCCTCCACACACCTACCCTTCGGGTCCGGAGCTCTCAGACTCCAATCTGGGTATCCGGCCCGAAACAACCAGCTCAGACCCAACTGCCGCACCAAGGTGCACCCGGGTCAGGGCCCAACGTCGGGGAGACACCGCTCACCATGACAAAACCGCAAATCAGCACACCCCAAACACTCGACCCAATCTAGCGAAAGTCAAAGACATCCCTTTATTTTTGTAACTTTATGTTGTCTGCAGCCAACATAACTGTCCCACAAAAATAGGATATGTCGATCCCTCTTCACTCACAGGAAGAGTCAAACAAATAAATCACCAACTTTCGCAAAGTGTCGCGTCTCTCACGCACTAACATCCTAGGGTCCGCCGAAAAAGCCTAGGGTTTCCTAAGTCCCAAATGACCTATCCCTAAGCTCTGATACCACATAATCTGTCACGCCCCTGGTGTAAACCAGAACCCGGGCCCGTCCACAGATCCGCCGTGCACACGGTATTTCCCGTGTACACGAAGCGCCAAACCTGCTCAGATATAAGATAATAATAAAAGAGCAATAACAAATAGAGCTGAACTAAAACTAATACATCTCGAGACTGAAGCTGGAAATAAAATACAATACATCTGTATAAATTATACATCTGTCTCTCCCAGCTCACCAAAATAAATACAACCTGCTGGCAAAAGCCAGTCCCAAATGTAAAAGTACAACCGTCTGAGGAAACCTGGGTACACCAACAGTCCAGCTAACACGCTCATCCTGCCTCGAGATCTACCTACCTCAGCCGTCCTCAGCTCTCCCCTCGACCCGCCGCTGAAAGCCCAGCAGCACACCGCAGAAGTCACTGCAATACAAGGAAGAAGAAAGGAGGAAAGAAGAATGGGGGTGAGAACTACTAGTAAACCAGTAGCCTCCCCTAGTGGGTAAAACCTCAAACTCTGACACACCCACTAGGTCTACCAGAGGCAAAAAGGAAAGAAGAGTGGTAAGAAATGAAACCGCTGAAAAAGGGAAAATCTACACTACTATGCCTCTAAAAAAAATACATCCTAGACTGGAATAACCTTATGCAACAATAACCAACCGTCCCAGATGAACCCAATCGGTACCGCCCTCATCATCGGGCAAGAAAGCCGCGCCGATGTGATAGCAAAGTTCCTGCTGCCACCCTCATCATCGGCAAATAAGCCGCGCAGATGTGATAGCAAAAACTGTCCATAACTGTCTGGCCCCGGCCTCCGGAGGGGAACTCGAGGGGAGCGACCCACACGAGGAAAGCATCACCGGGCAATAACCGCGCCGGTTTGATAAAAGCATCACTGGGCAATAACCGCGCCGGTGTGATAAAAGCAGGATTGGATCACAACTATAAAGCCCCAGTGGAACACAACCCTCCACTAAAAGAAAACTGATTCCCAATCAGATGCAAAAGTAACCATCCGGTCAAATCGCCCAATATCCGCGATTGCCGCAATACCCCACAATCAACAACCAAGTCTAACAACCGACCTCCGGTCAACCGCCCAATATCCGCGGTCGCCGGAATAACCCACAATCATAATCATGTCCCACATCCGACATCTGGTCAACCGCCTACTATCCGCGGTTGCCACCAAACCCTCTAGTCCATAATCATGCCCTATCACCGATGTCCTATATCCGACATCCGGTCAACCGCCCAATATCCGCGGTCGCCGCCAAAACCCATGATCCATAATCCAGGCCCCGGCTACACTATCCCAAACCCCTACTCAAACCCGAGCAACAATTACCACCTGACTAACGAAAGGAGAAAAGAAACAAACAAGGTTTCTCCTAAGTCAAGTTCCAGCATGAAAGTGGTAGCAATAAAAGATGGCCTATCTAGATGTCCAAACAAGCATGCAAAATGTTCTCAAGGAAATAAGGAAAAGGTACCAATAGTGGTTCCACAAGTGTAACAATTAATAGATCCGCATAGATATAACCATCATGCTAAAACATTAATCCAACCACACATGTCTATAATCCATGTTCCATAATAAAGCATCACTATCCACCTATGCATGTCATAAAATCCTAAAATAGTACCAACCACTAACAGGATAATCATATAGTCCAAAATAAATAATCCAATCCACATGCAAGGTTAAACGCTAACATTCCATCCATACCAACATGTATAAGTCCCAACCACTATCAAATATCCACAATAGTTATTTCCATAGGAAAGGCTCACAATTTTATATCACTTAAGGCATGCATGTCCAAATAAAGGGATCACTCTAATATTCCTAGTGAGCATGTCAAAATAGAGGTAAACAACAACCACCCACCTCGATCGCTAATTCCAAGTCCAAAAAGTGCTCTCCTCCCAAACCTATAAGCCGCCGCGATCACTGTAACAAATTCCCAGAAGAAAATACATAATTAACATACAATGCTCACACAAAAATCTGCCCAAAACACAACAGTCCAATGTTTCCCTGTTTTTATACCTGTGAGAAGTGCCTGGAAAAATCCAAGAAAAATATTGTCACGATCCTCGCGACGAACCCGTCGAAACGACTACCTGCACACTCAAATCCGAGTATCCTATACTGAGAAACAAATCCGACAAGGGAATCACCTCGAACTAAACTGCTCAAAAAAACTGTAGCAATAACTTCTGTACACAGATATTTTTCACCTTTGAAAAATATTCAGAAAATTCCAAGAAAATTTGGGAATATTCCTCGTGATGTGTAGATGCAAAACGCCTTTTGAATTGCCCCAATCTGATGCCTGTGCGCGAAGATATCGCCAAAATACCGCACCGCTGTCCCAAAAACTCCGCCCCAGAAAATGAGGGTCACAAGATGATCCGAAAACCCATGAAAAGCTTGGAAAGGGAAAATCTAGTAAACATGGGGAACGTAGCCCTACCTGTCGTGAAGACGATGGTGCAAGAATCACAGAAAAAATGTGCTCGGGGTAAGCCGGGGGAGTCCTCGCACCAAAACGCGACGAAGAAGACCACAACGAATGAGCGTCGCGCCGCGCCGTAAAAAATGCAAACCTCGCGATGTGTGCCGCCGAAAAATCCTAGAATCTGCGGATGGATCCATCCCAGGGAGAGGAGGAAATCTCCTGAAGGTTGCACAGTGAAAGGATGAACAGGAAGAAGCTCTCTTCAGTTGAACTCGGCCTATTTATAGGAAGGAAGAACAATTCAAATAATACCCATCCTGTCCCCATTTCCGGCGCTCCGGACTTTCGGGCGGCTACAGTTGTTGGGCCCGGCCCAACACTGTGCGCGCCCGGAAGTCCCTCGGCATCCACGCCGCCCACAAACAGGCAACAGCGGGAGCCACCACTCCCGCTGCGCCGCGTGGCCACCAGCGGACGTCGACACGTGGCGCGCACCCGGTCAGCGCCCGCCTGCCGCGCCCACGTGCTCGCCTGACGCCCGCCTGGCGCCCCTGCCAGGCACGGAACCCGAGGCACCCCGGTGCACCTCCGTGGACCCAGCCTCCATGAGCCCACCAACCGCAAGAGCCACGTGTCCCGCCGGTCCATGCACCACACCCGCCTGCTCCGTGGTCCAAGTCCACTAAACCGACCACTCCTACTCTGCCACGTGTCCAGCCCCTGGTGCACGACGTCCCTGTGGACCGCGCGCCTGCCCGCGCGCTGCCCGCGTCCGCTCCGCCGCCTGCCCGAGCCCGTCCGCCGTGCTCCACCGCCGCCCGCCGCTGCCCGCCGGCGGCCGGAAACACTGTTCCGGCATGAACAGTGACCGGTGCTCAAAAATAACAAGTGGGTAGTCCGTTTTGACCGTTTTCCGCGCGCTGAATTCCGAATTTGATGTCCATAGTTGGCCAAATTCCACCCCAAAATTTGCCGATGGCATCCGAAAAGGTATTCCTTGGTCCAAAACTTCGCGCTGAGTCCATTTTTAATATCGCTTCGCGCGAAACCACTTCTAACGATCCGACGGAGTCCACTGATCACCCACGTGATCCAGTAAGCCCGAAGTCCGCCACTTGTGTCCAATTGGTGGCACAAACACCTCCAACGCACCCCGTAGGCCCTCCAGAAGCCACCCAACGCACAGCAAACAGCTATGTGGAGATCCAGGTCATCACATCCTCCCCACTAAAAGAAAGTTTCGTCCTCGAAACTAAAGTCATTCCTCAAATCCGGAATCTCAACCAAATAGAGAGGGTAAATATCCAATCATCCACCACTCGAGCTCCCAAGGCTGTCTAATACCTCCTCCAGAGACGCGATACAACCCTCGGTCTCTAACTAGAACAAAATAGAGGCGGGCATTCCAGAAAAAACCGCACCACCTCATCCAAGTACAGCTGGGCTAACCGCTCGAGCTACCAAGTAGTCTGCATCGTACAAGCATCCGCTCCTCCCGGGGTCTCAGATAATCCACCACAAGTCCATCGACACAAAAGCTTGATCCCCATACCTCTGTACTCCCAAGGTATCCAATATAGATCCCCCAACTGATCACGTAGACTCTGCTCTCTAATCTCTAAACCGTCGGGATGTAGAAGCATTCCCCAACTCTCCGGCATCAACACATCCATATGCAGTCGAGAAAACCAGATTGCAAATCACCTTCAAGAAGACCCGGGACCCTTACAGCTGGTAAATCAAATCCTCCATGCTCGACAAGGGTGCTAGCCCCAGATGGTCACTTCAATCAAATTCCCGGGGATCCACACAAAGCCGAAGTGAACCAACATCCACAACTCGAATAGCACCGGCTGCCCCCAAAGGCGACACACATGGTCTGACAACTTCCCAAAACATCGAATCCTGGAGTTGTGTCCTCAACTCTCAAACTAGTGACATGCTAGACAACTCCAATAGGAGAACAGCCAGGAACTCGCAAACCAAAGGGGGGTATCCCCGAGTCCCAGCGCCGCCGTAGGTCCCTAACCACACCAGCCAAAGTCTACTCATCCACTGCGAACACCCGCCTCGCTCCCGAGGTCAAAACTATAGAGGCGAAGATAACCCTCAAGCAACCCAAGTAAACCAACACCTCTGGGCCTGGCTCCCCAAGAAAACTGTCCTTAGCGGCATAATCAACCGCCGCAAAGGGAAACCGAACCAGCCAGCCCAACAAGTACCAAAACAACATCCCTCAGCTGAGCCAAGACCATCAGGTCTACCGGTAAAGTCCAGGACTCAAGCTGCACCGGGCAGGACCAACAACTCTCCTCCACATGCTAAGCGCGATCGGAAAATAAGCCTCCCGTGCGCGTGGTGACCATCCTGCCCCCCCCCCCCCCCCCCCCCCCCCTGACCCAAGCAATGAAGCAAAAGCACTACCCACCAAGAAGGGAATTCTCCCGTATCAGGAAGATACGAACCCAAAAGTCCAGAACAACTCACACCTACCACCACAAACCGACCGCTGTAACATGTGTGCTTCCGACAGTCCCAAAAATCCACTATCCTGAAAAAGAAATCGGGAATGCCTCCTCCGACTGATCTGTCCTCCATCACCCGACGCCAAGCGCCTCAATCAGAACTCGCCTCAGGCGGTAGATCCATCCAAAGGAACCACAATACACAGCGCTCCACACCCGGCGCCTACTCCAATGAGGCGTCCCTAATCCGTACTGGAGGGACCCAAAGAGTTAAAAGGTATCCTGACGCAATCCACTCTCAGACACTCATATCCTATGCGCCCCGTCCCTCTAACACATGGAGCGTGCAGTTCAGCAACTGCGTTAACTCTTGACGCAAAAGGCTGCCAAGCACTCTCTAATTCCCCCGACTGAACAAGACCCCTGCCTCCAAGGGCTCCATACTCAATCCCACAAATCGGGGTGACTCATCCGCCAAAACCGGCTCACTCCGATCAAAGCAATCCACAGCTTACCCGCTGCCCACTATCCACCCTGCCTCGGTGCCCCAACACTAAACGTCGGCACGGAGGGGGCTACTCGCTACTTCCGACAACTGTGCCACTGCGCCGATCCGACAACATGTGTCACTGCGCTGATCCGACAACTGTGTCACTGCGCTGATCCGACAACTGTGCCACTGCGCCGATCCGACAACTGTGCCACTGCTCCACTGATCTGCCTCCAACACACCTACCCTTCGGGTCCGGAGCTCTCAGACTCCAATCTGGGTATCCGGCCCGAAACAACCAGCTCAGACCCAACTGCCACACCAAGGTGCACCCGGATCAGGGCCCAACGTCGGGGAGACACCGCTCACCACGACAAAACCGCAAATCAGCACACAGCCAAACACTCGACCCAATCTAGCGAAAGTCAAAGACATCCCTATATTTTTGTAACTTTATGTTGTCTGCAGCCAACATAACTGTCCCACAAAAATAGGATATGTCGATCCCTCTTCACTCACAGGAAGAGTCAAACAAATAAATCACCGACTTTCGCAAAGTGTCGCGTCTCTCACGCACTAACATCCTAGGGTCCGCCGAAAAGCCTAGTGTTTCCTAAGGTCGCAAATGACCTATCCTAAGCTCTGATACCACCTAATCTGTCACGCCCCGGGTGTAAACCAGAACCCGGGCCCGTCCACAGATCCGCCGTGCACACGGTATTTCCCGTGTACACGAAACGCCAAACCTGCTCAGATATAAGAGATAATATAAAAGAGCAATAAAAACAGAGCTGAACTAAAACTAATACATCTCAACTGAAGCTGGAAATAAAATACAATACATCTGTATAAATGATACATCTGTCTCTCCTAACTCACCAAAATAAATACAACCTGCTGGCAAAAGCCAGTCCTAAATGTAAAAGTACAACCGTCTGAGGAAACCTGGGTACACCAACAGTCCAGCTAACACGCTCATCCTGCCTCGAGATCTACCTACTCAGCCGTCCTCTCTCCTCGACCCGCCGCTGAAAGCCCAGCAGCCACCCGCAGAAGTCACTGCAATACAAGGAAGAAGAAAAGGAGGAAAGAAGAATGGGGTGAGAACTACTAGTAAACCAGTAGGCCTCCCCTAGTGGGTAAAACCTCAAACTCTGACACACCCACTAGGTCTACCAGAGGCAAAAAAGGAAAGAAGAGTGGGTAAGAAATGAAACCGCTGAAAATGGGAAATCTACCACTACTATGCCTCTAAAAAAAATACAGTCCTAGACTGAATAACCGTATGCAACAATAACCAACCGTCCCAGATGAACCAATCTGTACCGCCCTCATCATCGGGCAAGAAAGCCGCGCCGATGTGATAGCAAAGTTCCTGCTGCCGCCCTCATCATCGGGCAAATAAGCCGCGCCGATGTGGATTGCAAACTGTCCATAACTGTCTGGCCCCGGCCTCCGGAGGGAACTCGAGGGGAGCGACCCACACGAGGAAAGCATCACCGGGGCAATAACCGCGCCGGTGTGATAAAAGCATCACCGGCAATAAACCGCGCCGGTGTGATAAAAGCAGGATTGGGATCACAACATAAGCCCCCGTGGAACCAACCCGCACTACAAAGAAAGAATCCTGATTCCCCATCAGATGCAAATAAAACCATCCTGTCAATCGCCCAATATCCGCGATTGCCGCATACCCCACAATCAC
>CM055063.1:42110235-42209483 GCA_029204045.2 Tillandsia leiboldiana | reverse complement strand
ACCGCCACGCCACGCCGCTGGCCCGCCGCGCGCGCCCGCGGCCGCTCCGCCGCCTGCCCGAGCTCGTCCGCCGTGCTCCGCCGCCGCCGCCGCTGCCCGCGGCGGCCGAAACACTGTTCCGACAGTGACCGTTGCTCAAAAATAACAACTGGGTAGTCCGTTTTGACTCGTTTTCGCGCGCTGAATCCGAATTTGATGTCCATTTGGCCAAATTCCAACCCCAAAATTTGCCGATGGCATCCGGAAAGGTATTCCTTGGTCCAAACTTCACGCTGAGTCCATTTTTAATATCCGCATTCGCGCGAAACCACTTCTAACGATCCGACGGAGTCCACTGATCACCCACGTGATCCAGTAAGCCCGAAGTCCGCCACTTGTGTCCAATTGGTGCACAAACACCTCCAAACGCACCCCGTAGGCCTCTAGAAGCCACCCAACGCACAGCAACAGCAATGTGGAGATCCAGGTCATCAACTCCTCCCCCACTAAAAGAAAGTTTCGTCCTCGAAACTAAAGTCATCCTCATCACGGAATCTCAACCAAATAGAGGGGGTAAATATCCAATCATCCACCACTCGAGCTCCCAAGGCTGTCTAATACCTCCTCCAGAGACGCGATACAACCCTCGGGTCTCTAACTAGAACAAAATAGAGGCAGACATTCCAGAAAAACCGCACCACCTTATCCAAGTACAGCTGGGCTAACCGCTCGAGCTACCAAGTAGTCTGCATCGGTACAAGCATCCGCTCCTCCCGGGGTCTCAGATAATCCAACCACAAGTCCATCGACACAAAAGCTTGATCCCCATACCTCTGTACTCCCATGGTATCCAATATAAGTCCCCCAACTGATCACGTAGACTCTGCTCTCTAATCTCTAAACCGTCGGGATGTAGACGCAATTCCCCAACTCTCCGGCATCAACACACAAGCCATATGCAGTCGAGAAAACCAGATTGCAAATCAACCTTCAAGAAGACCCGGGACCCTTACAGCTGGTAAATCAAATCCTCCATGCTCGACAAGGGTGCTAGCCCAGATGGTCACTTCATCAAATTCCCGGGGATCCACACAAAGCCGAAGTGAACCAACATCCACAACTCGAATAGCACCGGCGCCCCCAAAGGCGACACACATGGTCTGACAAACTTCCCAAACATCGAATCCTGGAGTTGTGTCCTCAACTCTCAAACTAGTGACATGCTAGACAACTCCAATAGGAGAACAGCCAGGAACTAGCAACCAAAGGGGGGTATCCCCGAGTCCCAGCGTCGCCGTAGGTCCCTCAACCACACCAGCCAAAAGTCTACTCATCCACTGCGAAACACCCGCCTCGCTCCCGAGGTCAAAACTATAGAGGCGAAGATAACCCTCAAGCAACCCAAGTACACCAACACCTCTGGCCTGGCTCCCCAAGAAAACTGTCCTTGCGGCATAATCAACCGCCGGCGAAGGAAACCGAACCAGCCAGCCCAACAAGTACCAAAACAACATCCCTCAGCTGAGCCAAGACCATCAGGTCTACCGGTAAAGTCCAGGACTCAAGCTGCACAGGGCAGGACCAACAACTCTCCTCCACATGCTAAGCGCAATCGGGAAAATAAGCCTCCCGTGCGCGTGGTGACCATCCTGCCCCCCCCTCCCTTACCCAAGCAATGAAGCAAAGCACTACCCACCAAGAAGGGAATTCTCCCGTATCCGGAAGATACGAACCCAAAAGTCCAGAACAACTCACACCGACCACCACACCGACCGCTGTAACAGGTGTGCTCCGACAGTCCCAAAAATCCACTATCCTGAAAAAGAAATCGGGACTGCCTCCACTCCGACTGATCTGTCCTCCATCACCCGCGCCAAGCGCCTCAATCAGAACTCAGCCTCAGGCGGTAGATCCCAATCCAAAGGAACCACAATACCACGCTCCACTCCCGGCGCCTACTCCAATGAGGCGTCCCTAATCCGTACTGGAGGGACCCAAAGAGTTAAAAGGTATCCTGACGCAATCCACTCTCAGACACTCATATCCTATGCGCCCCCGTCCCTCTACACATGGAGCGTGCAGTTCAGCAACTGCGTTAACTCTTGACGCAAAAGGCTTCCAAGCACTCTCTAATCTCCCCCACTGAACAAGACCCTGCCTCCAAGGGCTCCATACTCAATCCCACAAATCAGGGATGACTCATCCGCCAAAACTGCTCACTCGATCAAGCAATCCCACAGCTTACCCGCTGTCCACTATCCACCCTGCCTCGGTGCCCCAACACTAAACGTCGGCACGGAGGGGGCTACTCGCTACTCCGACAACTGTGACCCACTTGCGCCGATCCGACAACTGTGTCACTGCGCGCTGATCCGACAACTGTGTCACTGCGCTGATCCGACAACTGTGCCACTGCGCCGATCCGACAACTGTGCCACTGCTTCCGCTGATCTGCCTCCAACACACCTACCCTTCGGGTCCGGAGCTCTCAGACTCCAATCTGGGTATCCGGCCCGAAACAACCAGCTCAGACCCAACTGCCGCACCAAGGTGCACCCGGGTCAGGGCCCAACGTCGGGGAGACACCGCTCACCATGACAAAACCGCAAATCAGCACACCCCAAACACTCGACCCAATCTAGCGAAAGTCAAAGACATCCCTTTATTTTGTAACTTTATGTTGTCTGCAGCCAACATAACTGTCCCACAAAAATAGGATATGTCGATCCCTCTTCACTCACAGGAAGAGTCAAACAAATAAATCACCAACTTTCGCAAAGTGTCGCGTCTCTCACGCACTAACATCCTAGGGTCCGCCGAAAAGCCTAGGGTTTCCTAAGTCCCAAATGACCTATCCCTAAGCTCTGATACCACATAATCTGTCACGCCCCTGGTGTAAACCAGAACCCGGGCCCGTCCACAGATCCGCCGTGCACACGGTATTTCCCGTGTACACGAAGCGCCAACCTGCTCAGATATAAGAGATAATAATAAAAGAGCAATAAAAATAGAGCTGAACTAAAACTAATACATCTCAGACTGAAGCTGGAAATAAAATACAATACATCTGTATAAATGATACATCTGTCTCTCCCAGCTCACCAAAATAAATACAACCTGCTGGCAAAAGCCAGTCCCAAATGTAAAAGTACAACCGTCTGAGGAAACCTGGGTACACCAACAGTCCAGCTAACACGCTCATCCTGCCTCGAGATCTACCTACTCAGCCGTCCTCTCCCCTCGACCCGCCGCTGAAAGCCCAGCAGCACCCGCAGAAGTCACTGCAATACAAGGAAGAAGAAAAGGAGGAAAGAAGAATGGGGGTGAGAACTACTAGTAAACCAGTAGCCTCCCCTAGTGGGTAAAACCTCAAACTCTGACACACCCACTAGGTCTACCAGAGGCAAAAAGGAAAGAAGAGTGGTAAGAAATGAAACCGCTGAAAAAGGGAAATCTAACACTACTATGCCTCTAAAAAAAATACAATCCTAGACTGGAATAACCTTATGCAACAATAACCAACCGTCCCAGATGAACCCAATCTGTACCGCCCTCATCATCGGGCAAGAAAGCCGCGCCGATGTGATAGCAAAGTTCCTGCTGCCACCCTCATCATCGGGCAAATAAGCCGCGCCGATGTGATAGCAAAACTGTCCATAACTGTCTGGCCCCGGCCTCCGGAGGGGAACTCGAGGGGAGCGACCCACACGAGGAAAGCATCACCGGGCAATAACCGCGCCGGTTTGATAAAAGCATCACTGGGCAATAACCGCGCCGGTGTGATAAAAGCAGGATTGGATCACAACTATAAAGCCCCAGTGGAACACAACCCTCCACTAAAAGAAAACTGATTCCCAATCAGATGCAAAAGTAACCATCCGGTCAATCGCCCAATATCCGCGATTGCCGCAATACCCCACAATCAACACCAAGTCTAACAACCGACCTCCGGTCAACCGCCCAATATCCGCGGTCGCCGGAATAACCCACAATCATAATCATGGTCCCACATCCGACATCTGGTCAACCGCCTACTATCCGCGGTTGCCACCAAACCCTCTAGTCCATAATCATGCCCTATCACCGATGTCCTATATCCGACATCCGGTCAACCGCCCAATATCCGCGGTCGCCGCCAAAACCCATGATCCATAATCCAGGCCCCGGCTACACTATCCCAAACCCCTACTCAAACCCGAGCAACAATTACCACCTGACTAACGAAAGGAGAAAAGAAACAAACAAGGTTTCTCCTAAGTCAAGTTCCAGCATGAAAGTGTAGCAATAAAAGATGGCCTATCTAGATGTCCAAACAAGCATGCAAATGTTCTCAAGGAAATAAAGGAAAAGGTGACCAATAGTGGTTCCACAAGTGTAACAATTAATAGATCCGCATAGATATAACCATCATGCTAAAACATTATCCAACCACACATGTCTATAATCCATGTTCCATAATAAAGCATCACTATCCACCTATGCATGTCATAAAATCCTAAAATAGTACCAACCACTAACAGGATAATCATATAGTCCAAAATAAATAATCCAATCCACATGCAAGGTTAAACGCTAACATTCCATCCATACCAACATGTATAAGTCCCAACCACTATCAAATATCCACAATAGTTATTTCCATAGGAAAGGCTCACAATTTTATATCACTTAAGCATGCATGTCCAAATAAAGGGATCACTCTAATATTCCTAGTGAGCATGTCAAAATAGAGGTAAACAACAACCACCCACCTCGATCGCTAATTCCAAGTCCAAAAAGTGCTCTCTCCCAAACCTATAAGCCGCCGCGATCACTGTACAAAATTCCCAGAAGAAAATACATAATTAACATACAATGCTCACACAAAAATCTGCCCAAAACACAACAGTCCAATGTTTCCCTGTTTTTACCTGTGAGAAGTGCCTGGAAAAATCCAAGAAAAATATTGTCACGATCCTCGCGACGAACCCGTCGAAACGACTACCTGCACACTCAAATCCGAGTATCCTATACTGAGAAACAAATCCGACAAGGGAATCACCTCGAACTAAACTGCTCAAAAAAACTGTAGCAATAACTTCTGTACACAGATATTTTTCACCTTTGAAAAATATTCAGAAAATTCCAAGAAAATTTGGGAATATTCCTCGTGATGTGTAGATGCAAAACGCCTTTTGAATTGCCCCAATCTGATGCCTGTGCGCGAAGATATCGCCAAAATACCGCACCGCTGTCCCAAAACTCCGCCCCAGAAAATGAGGTCACAAGATGATCCGAAAAACCCATGAAAAGCTTGGAAAGGGAAAATCTAGTAAACATGGGGAACGTAGCCCTACCTGTCGTGAAGACGATGGTGCAAGAATCACAGAAAAATGTGCTCGGGGTAAGCCGGGGGAGTCCTCGCACCAAAACGCGACGAAGAAGACCACAAACGAATGAGCGTCGCGCCGCGCCGTAAAAATGCAAACCTCGCGATGTGTGCCGCCGAAAAATCCTAGAATCTGCGGATGGATCCATCCCAGGGAGAGGAGGAAATCTCCTGAAGGTTGCACAGTGAAAGGATGAACAGGGAAGAAGCTCTCTTCAGTTGAACTCGGCCTATTTATAGGAAGGAAGAAACAATTCAAATAATACCCATCCTGTCCCCATTTCCGGGCGCTCCGGACTTTCGGGCGGCTACAGTGTTGGGCCCGGCCCAACACTGTGCGCGCCCGGAAGTCCCTCGGGCATCCACGCCGCCCACAAAACAGGCAACAGCGGGAGCCACCACTCCCGCTGCGCCGCGTGGCCACCAGCGGACGTCGACACGTGGCGCGCACCCGGTCAGCGCCCGCCTGCCGCGCCCACGTGCTCGCCTGACGCGCCGCCTGGCGCCCCTGCCAGGCACGGAACCCGAGGCACCCCGGTGCACCTCCGTGGACCCAGCCTCCATGAGCCCACCAACCGCAAGAAGCCACGTGTCCCGCCGGTCCATGCACCACACCCGCCTGCTCCGTGGTCCAAGTCCACTAAACCGACCACTCCTACTCTGCCACGTGTCCAGCCCCTGGTGCACGACGGCCCGTGGACCGCGCGCCTGCCCGCGCGCTGCCCGCGGCCGCTCCGCCGCCTGCCCGAGCCCGTCCGCCGTGCTCCACCGCCGCCGCCGCTGCCCGCCGGCGGCCGGAAACACTGTTCCGGCATGAACAGTGACCGGTGCTCAAAAATAACAAGTGGGTAGTCCGTTTTGACCGTTTTCGCGCGCTGAATCCGAATTTGATGTCCATTTGGCCAAATTCCAACCCCAAAATTTGCCGATGGCATCCGAAAAGGTATTCCTTGGTCCAAACTTCGCGCTGAGTCCATTTTTAATATCCGCTTCGCGCGAAACCACTTCTAACGATCCGACGGAGTCCACTGATCACCCACGTGATCCAGTAAGCCCGAAGTCCGCCACTTGTGTCCAATTGGTGCACAAACACCTCCAACGCACCCCGTAGGCCTCCAGAAGCCACCCAACGCACAGCAACAGCTATGTGGAGATCCAGGTCATCACATCCTCCCCCACTAAAAGAAAGTTTCGTCCTCGAAACTAAAGTCATTCCTCAATCCGGAATCTCAACCAAATAGAGGGGGTAAATATCCAATCATCCACCACTCGAGCTCCCAAGGCTGTCTAATACCTCCTCCAGAGACGCGATACAACCCTCGGGTCTCTAACTAGAACAAAATAGAGGCGGGCATTCCAGAAAAACCGCACCACCTCATCCAAGTACAGCTGGGCTAACCGCTCGAGCTACCAAGTAGTCTGCATCGGTACAAGCATCCGCTCCTCCCGGGGTCTCAGATAATCCAACCACAAGTCCATCGACACAAAAGCTTGATCCCCATACCTCTGTACTCCCAAGGTATCCAATATAAGTCCCCCAACTGATCACGTAGACTCTGCTCTCTAATCTCTAAACCGTCGGGATGTAGAAGCAATTCCCCAACTCTCCGGCATCAACACACAGCCATATGCAGTCGAGAAAACCAGATTGCAAATCAACCTTCAAGAAGACCCGGGACCCTTACAGCTGGTAAATCAAATCCTCCATGCTCGACAAGGGTGCTAGCCCCAGATGGTCACTTCATCAAATTCCCGGGGATCCACACAAAGCCGAAGTGAACCAACATCCACAACTCGAATAGCACCGGCGCCCCCAAAGGCGACACACATGGTCTGACAAACTTCCCAAAACATCGAATCCTGGAGTTGTGTCCTCAACTCTCAAACTAGTGACATGCTAGACAACTCCAATAGGAGAACAGCCAGGAACTCGCAACCAAAGGGGGGTATCCCCGAGTCCCAGCGCCGCCGTAGGTCCCTCAACCACACCAGCCAAAAGTCTACTCATCCACTGCGAAACACCCGCCTCGCTCCCGAGGTCAAAACTATAGAGGCGAAGATAACCCTCAAGCAACCCAAGTACACCAACACCTCTGGGCCTGGCTCCCCAAGAAAACTGTCCTTGCGGCATAATCAACCGCCGCAAAGGGAAACCGAACCAGCCAGCCCAACAAGTACCAAAACAACATCCCTCAGCTGAGCCAAGACCATCAGGTCTACCGGTAAAGTCCAGGACTCAAGCTGCACCGGGCAGGACCAACAACTCTCCTCCACATGCTAAGCGCGATCGGGAAAATAAGCCTCCCGTGCGCGTGGTGACCATCCTGCCCCCCCCCCCCCCCCCCCCCCCCCTGACCCAAGCAATGAAGCAAAAGCACTACCCACCAAGAAGGGAATTCTCCCGTATCAGGAAGATACGAACCCAAAAGTCCAGAACAACTCACACCTACCACCACACCGACCGCTGTAACATGTGTGCTCCGACAGTCCCAAAAATCCACTATCCTGAAAAAGAAATCGGGAATGCCTCCTCCGACTGATCTGTCCTCCATCACCCGACGCCAAGCGCCTCAATCAGAACTCGCCTCAGGCGGTAGATCCCAATCCAAAGGAACCACAATACCACGCTCCACACCCGGCGCCTACTCCAATGAGGCGTCCCTAATCCGTACTGGAGGGACCCAAAGAGTTAAAAGGTATCCTGACGCAATCCACTCTCAGACACTCATATCCTATGCGCCCCGTCCCTCTACACATGGAGCGTGCAGTTCAGCAACTGCGTTAACTCTTGACGCAAAAGGCTTCCAAGCACTCTCTAATCCCCCGACTGAACAAGACCCTGCCTCCAAGGGCTCCATACTCAATCCCACAAATCGGGGTGACTCATCCGCCAAAACCGGCTCACTCGATCAAAGCAATCCCACAGCTTACCCGCTGCCCACTATCCACCCTGCCTCGGTGCCCCAACACTAAACGTCGGCACGGAGGGGGCTACTCGCTACTCCGACAACTGTGCCACTGCGCCGATCCGACAACTGTGTCACTGCGCTGATCCGACAACTGTGTCACTGCGCTGATCCGACAACTGTGCCACTGCGCCGATCCGACAACTGTGCCACTGCTCCACTGATCTGCCTCCAACACACCTACCCTTCGGGTCCGGAGCTCTCAGACTCCAATCTGGGTATCCGGCCCGAAACAACCAGCTCAGACCCAACTGCCACACCAAGGTGCACCCGGATCAGGGCCCAACGTCGGGGAGACACCGCTCACCACGACAAAACCGCAAATCAGCACACACCAAACACTCGACCCAATCTAGCGAAAGTCAAAGACATCCCTATATTTTTGTAACTTTATGTTGTCTGCAGCCAACATAACTGTCCCACAAAAATAGGATATGTCGATCCCTCTTCACTCACAGGAAGAGTCAAACAAATAAATCACCGACTTTCGCAAAGTGTCGCGTCTCTCACGCACTAACATCCTAGGGTCCGCCGAAAAGCCTAGTGTTTCCTAAGTCGCAAATGACCTATCCCTAAGCTCTGATACCACCTAATCTGTCACGCCCCGGGTGTAAACCAGAACCCGGGCCCGTCCACAGATCCGCCGTGCACACGGTATTTCCCGTGTACACGAAACGCCAAACCTGCTCAGATATAAGAGATAATAATAAAAGAGCAATAAAAACAGAGCTGAACTAAAACTAATACATCTCAGACTGAAGCTGGAAATAAAATACAATACATCTGTATAAATGATACATCTGTCTCTCCTAACTCACCAAAATAAATACAACCTGCTGGCAAAAGCCAGTCCTAAATGTAAAAGTACAACCGTCTGAGGAAACCTGGGTACACCAACAGTCCAGCTAACACGCTCATCCTGCCTCGAGATCTACCTACTCAGCCGTCCTCTCTCCTCGACCCGCCGCTGAAAGCCCAGCAGCACCCGCAGAAGTCACTGCAATACAAGGAAGAAGAAAAGGAGGAAAGAAGAATGGGGGTGAGAACTACTAGTAAACCAGTAGCCTCCCCTAGTGGGTAAAACCTCAAACTCTGACACACCCACTAGGTCTACCAGAGGCAAAAAGGAAAGAAGAGTGGTAAGAAATGAAACCGCTGAAAATGGGAAATCTACCACTACTATGCCTCTAAAAAAAATACAGTCCTAGACTGGAATAACCGTATGCAACAATAACCAACCGTCCCAGATGAACCCAATCTGTACCGCCCTCATCATCGGGCAAGAAAGCCGCGCCGATGTGATAGCAAAGTTCCTGCTGCCGCCCTCATCATCGGGCAAATAAGCCGCGCCGATGTGATTGCAAAACTGTCCATAACTGTCTGGCCCCGGCCTCCGGAGGGGAACTCGAGGGGAGCGACCCACACGAGGAAAGCATCACCGGGCAATAACCGCGCCGGTGTGATAAAAGCATCACCGGGCAATAACCGCGCCGGTGTGATAAAAGCAGGATTGGATCACAACTATAAAGCCCCAGTGGAACACAACCCTCCACTAAAAGAAAACTGATTCCCAATCAGATGCAAAAGTAACCATCCGGTCAATCGCCCAATATCCGCGATTGCCGCAATACCCCACAATCAACAACCAAGTCTAACAACCGACCTCCGGTCAACCGCCCAATATCCACGGTCGCCGGAATAACCCACAATCATAATCATGTCCCACATCCGACATCTGGTCAACCGCCTACTATCCGCGGTTGCCACCAAACCCTCTAGTCCATAATCATGCCCTATCACCGATGTCCTATATCCGACATCCGGTCAACCGCCCAATATCCGCGGTCGCCGCCAAAACCCATGATCCATAATCCAGGCCCCGGCTACACTATCCCAAACCCCTGCTCAAACCCGAGCAACAATTACCACCAGACTAACGAAAGGAGAAAAGAAACAAACAAGGTTTCTCCTAAGTCAAGTTCCAGCATGAAAGTGTAGCAATAAAAGATGGCCTATCTAGATGTCCAAACAAGCATGCAAATGTTCTCAAGGAAATAAAGGAAAAGGTGACCAATAGTGGTTCCACATGTGTAACAATTAATAGATCCGCATAGATATAACCATCATGCTAAAACATTATCCAACCACACATGTCTATAATCCATGTTCCATAATAAAGCATCACTATCCACCTATGCATGTCATAAAATCCTCAAATAGTACCAACCACTAACAGGATAATCATATAGTCCAAAATAAATAATCCAATCCACATGCAAGGTTAAACGCTAACATTCCATCCATACCAACATGTATAAGTCCCAACCACTATCAAATATCCACAATAGTAATTTCCATAGGAAAGGCTCACAATTTTATATCACTTAAGCATGCATGTCCAAATAAAGGGATCACTCTAATATTCCTAGTGAGCATGTCAAAATAGAGGTAAACAACAACCACCCACCTCGATCGCTAATTCCAAGTCCAAAAAGTGCTCTCGCCCAAACCGATAAGCCGCCGCGATCACTGTACAAAATTCCCAGAAGAACATACATAATTAACATACAATGCTCACACAAAAATCTGCCCCAAACACAACAGTCCAATGTTTCCCTATTTTTACCTGTGAGAAGTGCCTGGAAAAATCCAAGAAAAATATTGTCACGATCCTCGCGACGAACCCGTCGAAACGACTACCTGCACACTCAAATCCGAGTTTCCTATAATGAGAAACAAATCCGACAAGGGAATCACCTCGAACTAAACTGCTCAAAAAAACTGTAGCAATAACTTCTGTACACATATATTTTTCACCTTCGAAAAATATTCAGAAAATTCCAATAAAATTTGGGAATATTCCTCGTGATGTGTAGATGCAAAACGCCTTTTGAATTGCCCCAATCCGATGCCTGTGCGCGAAGATATCGCCAAAATACCGCACCGCTGTCCCAAAACTCCGCCCCAGAAAATGAGGTCACAAGATGATCCGAAAAACCTATGAAAAGCTTGGAAAGGGAAAAACTAGTAAACATGGGGAACGTAGCCCTACCTGTCGTGAAGACGATGGCGCAAGAATCACAGAAAAAGGTGCTCGGGGTAAGCCGGGGGAGTCCTCGCACCAAAACGCGACGAAGAAGACCACAAACGAACGAGCGTCGCGCCGCGCCGTAAAAATGCAAACCTCCACATGAGTGCCGCCGAAAAATCCTAGAATTTGCAGATGGATCCGTCCCAGGGAGAGGAGGAAATCTCCTGAAGGTTGCACAGTGAAAGGATGAACAGGGAAGAAGCTCTCTTCAGTTGAACTCGGCCTATTTATAGGAAGGAAGAAACAATTCAAATAATACCCATCCTGTCCCCATTTCCGGGCGCTCCGGACTTTCGGGCGGCTACAGTGTTGGGCCCGGCCCAACACTGTGCGCGGCCGGAAGTCCCTCGGGCATCCACGTCGCCCACAAAACAGGCAACAGCGGGAGCCACCACTCCCGCTGTGCCGCGTGGCCACCAGCGGACGTCGACACGTTGCGCGCACCCGGTCAGCGCCCGCCTGCCGCGCCCACGTGCTCGCCTGACGCGCCGCCTGGCGCCCCTGCCAGGCACGGAACCCGAGGCACCCCGGTGCACCTTCGTGGACCCAGCCTCCATGAGCCCACCAACCGCAAGACGCCACGTGTCCCGCCGGTCCATGCACCACACCCGCCTGCTCCGTGGTCCAAGTCCACTAAACCGACCACTCCTACTCTGCCACGTGTCCAGCCCCTGGTGCACGACAGCCCGTGGACCGCGCGCCTGCCCGCGCGCTGCCCGCGGCCGCTCCGCCGCCTGCCCGAGCCCGTCCGCCGTGCTCCGCCGCCGCCGCCGCTGCCCGCCGGCGGCCGGAAACACTGTTCCGGCATGAACAGTGACCGGTGCTCAAAAATAACAAGTGGGTTGTCCGTTTTGACCGTTTTCGCGCGCTGAATCCGAATTTGATGTCCATTTGGCCAAATTCCAACTCCAAAATTTGCCGATGGCATCCGGAAAGGTATTCCTTGGTCCAAACTTCGCGCTGAGTCCATTTTTAATACCCGCTTCGCGCGAAACCACTTCTAACGATCCGACGGAGTCCACTGATCACCCACGTGATCCAGTAAGCCCGAAGTCCGCCACTTGTGTCCAATTGGTGCACAAACACCTCCAACGCACCCCGTAGGCCTCCAGAAGCCACCCAACGCACAGCAACAGCTATGCGGAGATCCAGGTCATCACAATGCCTCTATCTAAATGCTCAACCTCTCACATAACGGTCAAAGTACTCACACGACACGGGACCACCGTCAAACCTAACGGCTCCCAACAACACTAGCACTGGTCTAAACACAGCTACTAGACTCCACTCAGCCCCCAGGCAGGAGTGCAACAATAAAGGTATCTGACCGAATAAACCCAATCAAATGAACCGGTATAAAACCCGGTACTGCCTGCTCTGCTGTCGAACTCAAGAACTCATCTGCGGGAATACTGACTGACTACTGACTGGTACGGTCGCATCCCAAAATAGGTGACAGACCAACTACTGACCGGTACGGTTGCACCCAAAATAAGTAACAGACCGGCTCCTGACCGGCACGGTCGCACACAAAACAAGTAACAGACCGACTCCTGACCGGCACGGTCGCACACTAAATAAGTAACAGACCGACTCCTGACCGACACGATCGCACACTAAATAAGTAACAGACCGGCTCCTGACCGGCACGGCCGCACACTAAATAAGTAACAGACCGGCTCCTGACCGGCACGGTCGCACACTAAATAAGTGGAAAACTCTGCCCATTAGAGAAATCTGATAACCAATATGGTGCATAAATAAACGTCCGGTCAACCGCCCAATATCCGCGGTTGCCGCAATACCCTGCCGTCTATAGTCCAGCACAACCCGTCCCTGACACCAATGTCCCGGCTACACTACCCCAGACCCCTGCTCGCACACGAGCAACACAGACCGCCTGACTAACAAAGAAGGAGAAAGGAATAACATGGTTTCTCCTAAGTCAAGTTCCAAAAAGTAGTGTAGCAGTAAAAGATGGCCTAACTAGATGACCATACAATCATGCAAATGTCCTCAAGGGAATGAAAGGGAGTAAAGCATATAATAGATCCACTAGGAATAAACAACATGTCAGAATCCCTAAAGAACTACACCTGTCCACAATCCAGGGTCCGTCAGAAGAATGATCAGAATAATAATACCTGCACATAGATATAGCCTGCTACTCCATCGAGTAATCATAACATAAAAGACTATTTGCAACAAGGCATGCTAAAAGGTCACTACTATGGTATATCAATCTGCATAATCTAGGCCATTCCAGAAGCTTCCATCTCGATGCTAAATGTTGTACAATTAAGTATGCATGCTAACAATCGCATAGGGTAAATCCCTTTTTGGTAAGCTTTTATTATTTATTTTCATGGATATCTAAATCTAGCAAGTCCTCAATAATATATATATCACGAATATTCACTTGCAATTCCTGGTACAACTGTCATCCCTAAGCTTACCCCTTAATCACAAATATTATACCCTAAACATGCATGCATTCAAATATACAGAATTAGAGAACCGTCCACCGGTTCTGGAGATGAAGCAACCCACCTGAAACGCTTTTCGTAGGCAAAGCTGAAGTCGGTGAAGCGCCGAAACCTCAAACTGACGAAACCTTGAAAATCGCGCCGCGCGCGCGCGCACTACCGTGAACCACGGAAAAATACCCCGGAAGCTCAAATAAATCCACCCAAGTCCTCACGACAAAAATGTATTCATCCGGCTCACCCACGGCCAACCCACAGCACATGCACAAGTAACCAACCAATCACGCTTAATAATCCGGCAAAACCATGTAAAGAAATCTAAAAATCCATTAAAGCTTGGAATCCCAAATACTCACCTTTGAAGAAAATCTGCGTGTACTTTGGCTCGCTCCACGACCACTCAAAGTGCAAACAAAGGCCCAAGTAAACCACAAATCCACCACCCAAGCACCAACTTTAAGCATCTGCCCACACTAATAAGTATGCTCACACAAAAAGAAGTACTCAAATTCACCCACAAACTTAAGTGACATACACAGCCAAAGCTCCTGCACAAAATAAATCCCACAGCACCATCTCCATGCTCACAACACACAATAAGTACTCACAACAAACTGTGAACAGGGCAACTCCCAGCTCCCAAGCCTCTAGCCAATGCTACACTCAACCCCATAGCACTCACACACACAGCCTTCGCTTAGGAAACACAATCCGCGCGTAGTTGATCGCCGTCCTGTGAGAGAAAAAGAGAAAACCACAAAACTCCGTCAAACCCCGGCCGCCACACGCGATCGCTGGCGAAAAAAATCTGTCCCAGCCGTCGAAAACCCCGCGCGCTGACGCGAGCCACAAGCTGCAGCCAACCCAAAAGCACGTCGTGCGGTGCCCACGCGAAAACTTCCTGCGCCCGAGCTGCAGCGCATTGCGCTGCCGCCGCCCGCGCGTTGCTGCGCGCTGCCCGACGCATGCCCTGCCGCTGCACGCGCGGATGCAGCTGCCGCGCGGCGCCTGGGCCTGCCGCGCGGCGCCCTAGCCCGCAGCGCGACCGCCGCGCGCTGCGCGCCCCCTGCACGCCCCCTGCGCGCCCCCTGCGCCCTACGCGCCTGCGCGCCGCGTGCCACGCGTGCCCGCTGCGCGCTGCGCGCTGTGCACCGCGCGCGCCTGCTGCGCTACTTCTGCAGCGCAGCGCCCGCCTGCGCGACCGCGCAGCTCCCTGCGCTTGCTGCGTGCTGCGCCCCTGCGCGCCCGAGCAGCCGCCAGTGCCAGCCGCGCGCGCGCCCTTCGCGCCCGCGCGGCACCCTGCGACGGCACTCCTCCTCCTTCTCAGATGTACAGCAAGTCCATCAACCAACACCATCTCATCCACAAACCCAAACCAACTCGAAATCCACCATCCAAAAATCCAAAAACCCAAGCTCCAAAAAAAATAGCTACATACCTTGTTTGAGGCCCATCGCGCGCGCTCCGCCCGGCTTCACACGGCCTCAAGCGAAAAGTCCACACCATCACCACTCAAAACCAATCTTCTCTTTTTCTTTCTCTTTTCCTTCTTCTTCTTCCTTCTTTTCTCTCTTTCTCTCTTTCCTCTGTTTTCATCTCAATCCTCTGTTTGGAGAAGATGAAGAAGAAGTGATGTGGCATAATTAATTAGGGAGAGGGCCAATTAAAAGGTGGTGGTGGTGGCTGGCAGCTGGAGCATTAATTAGGCTCAATTAATTAGTCTACAGTCCCTCACATCCCTCTCTTTTATCCTTTTCCTTCTTTCTTTAATTCCTTTATTTCACATGCTAAAAGCCAACTAATTAATTAATTAAATTAATTAAATAATTCCAGAATAGCCGACTCTAACTCACTTTTTGCTCTCGAGGCCTCCGCACCAGTCCAGAACCTCCCGAACTCCGCTGTAATATGAAAATACACATGTCCAAAGCTTTTCCCACTCAAAAAGCTCAACCGTGGAGTCGGTATGCTCAATCCAAAAACCGGCTCCAATAATTGCCAACTCCAACTCACTTTTTGCCTTCGGGTCCTCCGCGTCAGTCCGGAACCTCCCGAACTCCGCTGTAAACCTAATTGGAACTCGTCCAAAGCAATTTCTCCGCACCACGCCATCCTGCGAGGTCAGTACACTATCCGAAGTCCCGGTACTCTACAGGCTGAACCCAGAACAGCCGCCTCAGCAAAACCTGTCACCACAGCGGGTGTGAGAACTACTGCAAAAGGTAGTTCTCAGTGGGTACCGTCCCCAAGGTCCATGGTATGCCCACTAAGTCTACTGGAGGCAAACAGATAGATAGATAGATAGATAAAATGCAAGCTGGAAATAAACTACCGCTAAATGCCTCAAGTACCATGCTCAAAGGAAATACACATCTAAGAACATACCATGCAACCACCTGCTCATATCACCTAATCTCAATGACTGCCACATCGGGTCCAGTCAAGCCTGCGCCTACCTATTGCCACTACGCCCACAAAGGACTTGGACTTACGTACGGTGTCCTACACGGACTATCTCAACATCACGCAAAGCGACCACTAGTATCTCAACTAGTCGCATCATCATCATCATCATCATCGCATCTGGAGCGTAACTCAAGGGGAGCGACCCCACCGAGCTCAAGCGTGTCTCATCTGTCACAAAAGCGGAGCCTACAGGCTATAATCCACGATCAATCAGATCGGAAACTCGAATTACAACATCCCAACTCATGTCTAGGTCGGAGAACCCTCCATGACACCATCTAATATGCCCTCACCAACCCCCAAGACACTAGTAAAAACATCCACAAGTCAAATAAAATTCCCTCGGCCCCCAGGCACGATGTCACATGCACCATGGGACCCTGCCATCTCACTGGAAATCTTACAATTCAAAAATCACTTTTAAAATGCCGATTTTTCCTTAAAACAGGTTTCATGATTTTTAAAACGGTCTCGGTGCAAAAGTAATGCCCTCTAACCATGCAATCTAGTGTTATACAGTACCAGGAGTATACTAAAAATAATCTGGGGTTCTACTGAATTTTTTGAAATTTTCTAGGCAACTATCAGATTTACCAACAGTAAAAACAATACACTAGACATGATCAAAATGCATATAGAAGCATTAGGAGGCATTCCATACAATTTGGAAGAATTCCAACCGACCTAAAATGCTTTCCGTAGGCAAAGCCGAAGTCGGTGACACGCCGAAACCACAATCTGTTGAAACTCCGAAAACCGCGCCGCCCGCGTGCACACACTGTCTCGCACCTCGGAAAAAATCCCCGGAAGCCCAACCAATACACCCAAGTCCACTACAAACCTCCTGCGCACCTCAACTCCCTCTCAGCCAACTCACAGCATGCGCATGCATGCAAAACCTCGGCCCCGGGCAGTAAAAACCAAGCCTCAGCCAAGCAGCACCACAGCTGCTCTCAAGGTGCAAACATGGAGAAAAGATGGAAAGAAATCCATTTTGAGCTCAAACTCCTCCAAAACCACTACCAAAACCAACATAAAAAGATCTGCCAACTTACCTCGTACGTAGCTTGATGCGCTCGCGGCTCCGCTCAACTCCAAGCAGCAGGATCACACCAACATGCAAGGCTTCAACTCACCTACTTCACTTCTCCTTCTTCTCTTTTCTTCCTTTCTTTCTTTCTTTTTCCACAGGTTGTCGTGGAGAAGAAGTATGGTGGGTTGGTTCGTATAAATAGAAGATGGCGTAGGGCAAACTCCTGGGAAGTGAAATGACCCAACTACCCTTCCAAAAATCCAACTCAGCAAGCCATCCCGAGCCAACCTGCTGCTGGGTACCGGTACCACAAGTTGGGTACCGGTACCCCCCCTGGGTTCCGGAACCCAACAGCTGGTTCCAGAACCAAGAGGCTGGTTCCGGAACCCAACAGCTCCAATGACCAAAATCTCCAGCAGAATTCAGATTCCTCGCCGCCAACTCGTTTTTTGCCCCGGAAGCTTCCGCATCACTCCGAAACCTCCCGAACCCCGCTGTAAAGATAAAATACACATGTTCCAAGCATTTCCAAATTTTTCTGTGCACAAATGCGGAGTCGGTGATCAATCTAAATCCAGTACTCTGCACTCTCCCCTCCTTAAAAGGGTTTCGTCCTCGAAACCAGACTGAAAATCAATCTCAGGAGGGTGTCTCAAACAGATAGGGGCAAGAAATCCTCAACTCATCCTCAGGCTCCCAAGTGGCCCCCCTCTCATCGTGATGGCTCCATAAGACCTTCACAAAAGGTATAACCCGATTGCGTAATTCTTTCGTCTCTCGAGCAAGAATTCGCATCGGGCGCTCCTGAAAGCTCAACTCCTCGTCCAACTCTAAGGAAGTGAAGTCCAAAACATGCGAGGGATCAAAAACATACCTCCTCACGACAAATACATGAAACACATCATGAGTACCTGCCAACCGCGGTGGTAGCGCAACTCGATAAGCAACGGGTCCAATGCACTCCAATACCTCAAATGGCCCAATAAAACGCGGACTGAGCTTTCCGCGCACTCCAAAACGGCGTATCCCTCGAGATGGCGAGACTTTCAGAAAAACACGGTCTCCAACCTGGAACTCTAAGTCTCGCCACCTCCTATCAGCATAACTCCTCTGCCGGCTCTGTGCAGTCACCAAATGACGTCGTATGACCTTGACCTTTTCTTCGGCTCCCAAAAGCAAGTTAGGCCCCAAGGTCTTCCTTTCACCCACGTCATTCCAACATAATGGTGATCGACATTTCCGTCCATACAATGCTTCATAGGGCGCCATCTGAATGCTCGCCTGGAAGCTATTATTATAGGCGAACTCTACTAATCTCAAATGTCGATCCCAACTGCTGCTAAAACTCAGGACGCAAGCTCTCAACATATCCTCTAGAGTCTGAATGTTCCGCTCGGACTGTCCATCAGTCTGTGGGTGAAAAGCAGTGCTAAACTGGAGCTGGGTCCCCAAGGCTGTCTGCAAGCTCCTCCAGAAATACGAAGTGAACCTCGGGTCCCTATCAGACACAATCGAAGCTGGCACTCCATGTAGCCTCACGATCTCATCCAAATACAACTATGCTAATCTCTCCAGAGTCCAACTCGATTGTATAGGCAGAAAATGGGCTGATTTGGTCAATCGATCCACAATCACCCAAATGGAATCAGCTCCACTCAGTGTCCTCGGCAATCCAACAATGAAATCTATAGTCACACGATCCCATTTCCATTCAGGTATTGGAAGGCTCTGTAACTTGCCAGCTGGAACCTGATGCTCGGTTTTAACTTGCTGACAAGTTAGACAATGGGCCACAAACCTTCCAATATCTCTCTTCATGCCATTCCACCAGAACTGTGCCCTCAAATCCCTATACATCTTAGTTCCCCCTGGACGGAGGGTGTAAGGTGTATAGTGAGCTTCCCTCAGAATCAGCTCTCTAATCTCCAAGTCCACGTGCACACAATAGCGGTCCCTGTACCTAAGTACTCCCGCTGCATCCTTAGAAAAGTCCCCACCCTGACCATGCCGAACCCGGTCTCTAATCCTCTCAAGATAGGGGTCCACACTCTGTTTCTCTCTAATCCTGTCCAACAGAGTGGGATGCAAGACCAAAGACATAAGTCTTGCAGAATCCCCAGGGGACACAACCTCGATATCCAGTCGCCTCAACTGCTCCCTCAGTGGCATCTGCTGAGTGATCAATAAGCTCAAAGACTGTCCTGATCACCTACTCAAGGCATTCGCGACCACATTGGCCTTACCGGGATGATACTGTATGCTCAGGTCATAATCCTTTAACAGTTCTAACCACTGGCGTTGCCTCAAATTAAGCCCCTTCTGAGTAAACAAGTACTTTAGACTTTTGTGGTCGGTAAATATCTCGCAGCGCTCGCCGTAGAGATAGTGTCGCCATTGTCACGCCCCGGGTGTAAACCAGAACCCGGGCCCGTCCACAGATCCGCCGTGCACACGGAATTTCCCGTGTACACGAAGCGCTGGTAACCTGCTCAGATATAAGAGATAATATAAAGGAGCATAAAATAGAGCTGAACTAAACTAATACATCTCAGACTAAAGCTGGAAATAAAAGTATAACATCTCTCACAAATAATACAAGTGTCTCTCCCAGCTCACCAAAAATATACAACTAGCTGGCCGAAGCCAGACCCAAAAGAAATAGAAAATACAACTGTCTGAGTGTATAAGGGGATACATCAGGAACTACTATGCTCTCGAACAGGGTAGACGGCTGTCTAATCCGCTATCCTCTTACCTCGATCCGCCGAGGAAGGTCCAGCAACTCCCGTAGAGGACTCTGCAAAATAAAGAGGGGAAAAGGAAAAAAGTACAATGGGGGTGAGAACTACTATAAAAATAGTAGCCTCCCCTAGTGGGTTAAGCCTCAAACTCTGACATGCCCACTAGGTCTACCAGAGGCGAAAAGGAAACAAAGGTGGTATGCTATGAAGATAACTACTGATGAAAAGCTACCACTAGTATGCCTTTAAAATACCAAGCTAAAAGAATAGCTAAATGTATGCATCCGAATATAAATGCCTGCCTGAATAAACCCAATCTAAACACGAGTAAACACCGGTACTGCCTTCTGTGCATGCCAAATCGGGTATGCTGGCCAACGCATAACACCGATAGGGAAAAGGAGTCTCAAGGACTCAAAGCCTGTCTGTCGCACACTCCGGAGTGGCACTCGAGGGGAGCGACCCACACGAGTAAAGTAAGTAGCCAAAAGTAACCTGATATAGCAGGACTGGATCATGACTCTAGTCAAGTGGGAAAAACCATCCACTAAAGGAAGCCCGATCCCTCTCTGCAATCTGATGCAATAGTAACAGCCCGGTCAACCGCCCACAGTTCGCGGTTGCCGCAATACCCGGCCATCAATTCCCGCCTGTCCCAAAACCCAAGAACCTGACTACACTATCCCGGACTCCCTGCTCGCGCACGAGCTACAAATACCCTGAGCCTCAAATGAAAGGAGAAAAGAATAATAAAAAGGTTTCTCCTAAGTCAATTCCAGCATGATAGTATAGCAGAAAAAGGTGGCCTATCTAGATGACCATACAAGCATGCAAATGTCCCAAGATGATATATAAAATAAAACAGGTGTCGATATTCTTACATTGTTAGAGCATGCTGACAATTGTACAAGAATATTAATTACAAGGTAGCCTATGCCTGCCTATACCACATGCCCTATGCTCACAAGTTATTAATTAGCCTTATCTTTTAACATGATATTACCACTTTACAACTAAAAACCCCCATTAGAGCAAGTTCTAACAATATTCTTTTTAATCTCAATCAAGCATGCAATTATCATCCATAAGGTGCATTTAGCCTTTTATCCTAGGAGCTGCTCCAATATGCCTAGTGGGTAGTCAAAAGTAAGGAGTTCACAACAATACTCACCTCGATCGCTAAATCCAAGTCCAAAATGCCCTCTCGCCCAATCTGAAGATCACAAGTTGCGATAACTGCAAAAATGATCACAAGGTGCCCAAATTACATATAATAATCCAAGTTAACCGCTGTCCCAAAAACAATCCCAAAGATGCTCTGTTTTCACCTGCGAGATGGAGACCAAAATTCCTGAAAAATCACCGCTGTGATCCTCGCGTCGAGCCGATCGAAACGAGTACCAGCACGTCCCAAACCGAGTCCCGTAGGCCAAGTTACCAAAATAGACAAGGTGGCACTCTCAAAATTCCAGGAACCAAAATCTGTACAGTAACACCCAGAAAAATAGGGTTTTTACCTTCGGGAAGAATATGAGAAAAATTCAGAAAAAAAATACGAGAGCGTTCCTTGCAATGTGTAGATGCAAAACGAGTATTGGCACGACTCAATCCGATGTCCGAGCGCGAAGATATCCATGAAATACTCCAGTGCTCTCCAAAAACCACACATCAAAAAGGGGGGTCAAAAGTGCCTCGAGGACCATGCCAAAAGTCCGGAATACAAGGAAACAACGAACACAAAAAATGAAGCCCTACCTCTCAGGAACACACCGGCGCAAGAATCGTCAAAAACGGTGGTCGGGATTGGCCAGGGGAGTCTGTACACCGTAACGCGACGAAGGGAGTCACAGGTGAAGGAATGTCGCACTGCGCCAAAAAATCGCAAACCTCGAAGCGCGTGCCACCAAAAATCTCAAAACTCCTCTAATAGTTGCAGCACCGAAAATGGAGCAACTTCCCTAAAATGAGCTCTGTGAGATGAGGGCTCGAAGAGGGAGAAAAAGCCCAAAGAACAGGTTTTGGACCCTATTTATAGGCCCAATTGTCCCCGGTTTCGGGCGCCCGATTCGGGCTTTCGGGCGCGCACAGTGCGGCCCAACAGTAACACTCGAGAAACTTGAGTTTGTGTAAAGGGTGATTTTCAGGTGTGAATGTGTGCGAGGAAACAAAACTAACCTTAGTGGTGTGTATACCGGTGTGCGAATGGCACAATTTCCGAAGCACAAATTTCGCCTTTCCGATCCGAGTCTGATCTCGGAAATCCGAGATCTCCAGTGCGACCGTCTCATCGAATCGAGTGAAAATAGTATAGACCGTTTGTTGATCCGACGGTCGGATCGTCCTGAAATCAGCAAGAAAACTAGTGGGGCCCACGACTTAAGTGAATAGTGATTTGAATAGTAACACCCTGATTTTAATTTCCCGCGTTGGCCAACGTCGCCCGATCGACTGTCTGGAGTCCGAATCTGACGATCCAAGTAGTCGATTTAAATGGCGTCGTCGATCTGAGCGCAGTGGCGCTGATGAAATTTGTGGTTGACGAACCTGGAGTCTCGAGAAGCGTGCCATACTATATAATTGGGCAGTATTTATGGATCAGAAATTTATCCGGGCATCTCGTTGAAAAACAAAAATCGCAGCCCGATAGGTCTTGTCGAGCCGGATGTCGTGGCGAAGTTCGTTTTACGGTTTGATGACTCGAACGCCTCGAAAAGTGTGAAATACGGCGAAAAACGGGGTATTTTACGCAAAAACTCTTTAATTTATGCCTCGAAAATCGTGCTACCTTAGGGACAAGGACTAAAGTGTAAGTTGAAGTTTTTGTAAAGGACTTGGATCAAAAGTATTGGTTGTGGTGGGGGGTTTTTGGCAAATGTTGCATCATTGCATTATATGCATTCGGTTTGAGCCTTTTGGGAAACCCTAAACCGACAAAGCACCCCTCCTCTGGGAACCGACGCATCCACCACAACCCCTCCAGCTGTCGCGCCGAGCGTCGGCGCCGTCCAGTCGCCGGAAAAGCCCAGGGAAGACAAGAAAAGTATTCCCATCTCGGTCATCTTGGTGAGGGAAGCACCAAAGTTGGTGTTGGGTTGTTCCAGGTCAATCTGGGTGTCCCTCTGTGTGTGTGACATCAAGCAAGAGGGGACCCGACGCCTTGCTCCGCCGTGCGCCGCCGCGGGGGAAGGTCTCCATCTTCATCTTCTCTTGCGAGGTGAGTTGTTGGAATTTATTGTTTGTAAGTGGGCCAAGTGACCATGCATAAGATTCCTGACGTTGAGACGATCCTACCAGTGAAGCCTGAGCCGCCACCGTCATCCCCGTCGCTGGCGGGAGCAACATCTTGCCGGAAGTCTTTATTTTGGCTGACCTTGACCACGGGCTTCATCCGACCACAGAAGCGAAGATCAAGACCGTTGGATCTGGTCTTCTCAATGACTGCAACATCCTCTCGAGGTTTGGTGATGATCGGTTGAGAATCCGGGCCTTGCGAGCTTGCCCTAGAACCGAGCAAAAGTGCCCTTTGGCCGAACCTCGCCGTCCGGCGCCGCTGCTCACCCGCGCCGTAGGCCACCACCTCAGCAAGCCCGTAGCGCCGAGAGTAGCACCTTGGTCCAAGTTGCACCGGCCCAGGCTCCGCCGGCCGGAATCCACCATTAGAGGACCTCGTTTTTGCCCGAGCTTGAGTTGGGTCGCGTCGCCGGCGGTCGCCGTCGTTTCCACTTGCCGGCCAGTGACCCAGGTAAGGTATTTTGATCATTTGGAGGCTCTGCTTGAAGTTGCATGGGAGTTCTAACGGAGGTTTTGCATCCTCTGTAGTTGCACCACCATGGTAGTCCGAGCTTCCCCGCCGGCCGCCGCCGCCGCCTCTGGTCACCGGCCATCTACCTAGGTGAGTTGTAGGCACTATAGGAATGCTTTCCATCAAGTTAGTTTGGGCCTGAAACCTCTGAAAAATATGTTTTCCCAACCTCGTTTTTATGTGTTTGTATTGGGTTTTTCCCGGCCATCCGCCGCCTCCGGCTGCCGGCGCCAGGTGGGCTGTGACCAACCTTCATCTGGGAGGGTCTGGGTACTGAGGCTTGGCTCTGTAGGCGTTTGGCACCAATGTTGATCAAGGGTTGGCCAACCCGAGCTCTAGCTTGAGAGGGGGTTGCTCTACCGTGCACCGGCCAACTTCCCGGCCAGCCTCCGGCGTGCCACGGGTGAGCACATCAGTCCTCTGTCATCACTAAGTATCATGCTCACGTTAGATGTAGAATTGATCAAGTTTATCGGAGTTATACCATAGTTGTATTTTGGGCCCTAAGAGTTTATGGGCCAACTTTGTAAATGGGCCTCATGCTGGCCCAAGCCCATGAGCATGAGCTTCGTCTCGTCGTTTCGGACGCGTTGAAACATACAACGCTGTCTTTGGCTTCCGAGATTTCGAGAACGAGTCGAAACAACGTTTAAAACAAAGTTATTATGCAATTTAGAGAAGTTAATGGGTTAACGTGCAATTGTAGCGTTGTGGACAGTATTTAAATAGTGTAATCATGTCTCTAGGCAAATTGTTAGATTTCTGTAGACTCTCGTTGAGCGGAAAACGGATATCGTTTCGTAAATCGGCGAAATCGTCGGTTTTACGATTTTCGGCGCGTGTTACGCGTACCCCGGTACGAAAGAATGGATTCGGGTTACTGTAGTGTTATCGGGATGGGTATGAGTGAGTCTATTTCTGATCACAGTTTTTGTTCAGGGCCCAGCAGTTCAGCACCAGTCTCCCAGTAGTCTAGCGGGAGATCGGGATCGGCCTACATTCAGGTGGTTCGTTCGACTGACTTCGAGGTGGGTACTTTTCCGATGTTTGGATTTCGGAAATTTTGAGTAATGTGTAGGAATAAAACAATTGCATGATTTACAACTGTTAACCCCTGTTACTGCTTAGCATATACTATTATCGATATTATGGCGACCAAGTGTCGCGGTGCTCTATGTTATGTATGTGTACTTGGTTACGATGCTCAAGGTTGCTACACGCACACCAGCGGTTTGGCCACCGCGAGGGTGTGCTTTTCCGGAAAAGTGGTATGTTGACCCGTGTACCCCACAAGGTGACGTAGTAGGGGCCCCCGTAGGTGGGGGGTTAGAGGCGCCAAGGTGCGAGCGGTGCGACCTGCCGAGGTAGGTGCTCGTCGTGGTTTACCGAGGTAGGTGCTCGGTCTGGTTTACCGAGATAGATGCTCGGCCTGGTTTTCCAAGGTTGGTGCTCGGTCTGGTTTTTCGAGGTTGGTGCTCGGTCTGGTTTTCCGAGGTTGGTGCTCGGTCTGGGTTGCCGGGGCAGGTGCCCGGTTCAGGTAATGCAGGGGGAAGGGATACTGTCGATTGCATGATGAGGAGGGCGGTTGCTCTGGTTTTCTTACGGTTTGCTTTAACTATAGCCCTTCATGCACTTCATACTTTATATCATGTGTCGCTGACTTCCCACTCTGTAACAGGTTCAGTCAGGGGTGAGAACTAGGGCGACGGTGAGGCCGCACGAGAGATCTTTTGGCCCTTCGAGGCTGCAGACTGGGTTTACTCTCTACCTTATGCTCATTTCATTATCTGCTAGTAGCTATATGGGTTTGATGCCCTTGTGGGTTCGATGTGGATGTTGGTACGATTATTACAGTACTCCGTGGATGAATGTTTAGTTACTATATGATAGTTGGCCGTTTTCAAACTAAAAAGAAAAGAAAAGAAAACATTGCGAAAATGATTTGAAAAACATTGGTGTCGAGTGGGCACCGTATTCAAAACTCTGTGGATTTATGGATTTCGAAATAGTTTTGCAAAACATAGGTGTCGAGTGGGCACCGTTTTCAAAACTCTGTGTATTTATGGCTTTCGAAACGGCTTTGAAAAACCTGGGTGTTGTGTGGGCACTGTTTTTAAAACTCTGTGGTTTTATCCTTTCAAAGTTAGCCAGCCTCTTTATGAGTTGGGAAAAGAAAATGGTTGTATGCACTTGACTGTTGAACTAGTGTGGTTAAAGTGATGATTGTATGGATATTGTAGTCAGGACGCCGTGCATATACAAATGAGACTCTGCCCGTTTGCAGAGTGAATTTGTATTTGCGGCGGGTCTGGGCACGCATTGGGGAAGATTGATTTCAAAAATAATATATACGCAAATTCAACTCTTTTCAGTGATCGGCGTCCGCTTAACGAAACCCCGGGGCGTGACAGATTAAGATGGTATCAAAGGAAAACAACTTTAACCACAGTAGTCGCTGTCCAACATCCACAGAAGCACATTACCACTGTCTACTAACTAATGAAATGATCAGAGTATAGGTGCGTAGAGATGCGAGAGTGCGGGATTGTTAAGTTTGGTTTCTCGGCTTAGTTCGGTTGTTGTGCTTGGGTAGTTGTGTTGTTTTGGAGGCTGGGGTCGAGGCCGGCTGCCACCGAGGTCTTGATGGTTGCTGGGAATCAATGGATTGAGCAACCAGCACAGGACACGGTGGGTCTGCTGACGGTGTTCATGCACTTGGTGCGGCGGTTAGCACAGCAGATCGTTGCGCCGGCTTTTGTCTTCCAAACCGCTTCCTCTGTCGATGTCTTGGTCGTCGTTAGTAATGGTAACTGGTGGTAGCATAATCCGCCGGAGTTGGTTAGGGTGTCGGCCGTTTTGTCGGTCGTGGGTAACTGGGTAGCCTCTCGTCTAAGGTTGTACCTTTTAGGTCTTCCGGTTTTAGGTTACAACGGATCGTCGGCCGAACCTTTTGCATCTTGGGCAAGATATGCGCGGGAATGAGGATTCTTTCCCTACGGCTGTTACCCACAGTTCAACTATTGCGGTGAATACTGCGACGGCTGTAGAAATCTTCCGGGTAGAGTTTGGGGTGCCCCTTTAGGTTAAAAAGGAGACCACCGGGACTAGTAAACCTTGTTCGTTTGGGATCAATTTTGTTTAGAGAGGCCATGCCTCGTTTCGCACAAGTGTGCGTAAGTGGCGACTTTTTATTGGGTGTTTAACTTTTTGACGCTGGGTGGTGCCGGTTAGCTCCTTTTAAGGGGGTTGTGTTGGTGTAGCTCTGAGTTGAGTTCTCATGTTCGGCGCAAGAGGGTCGGTTAGGTCGTCCCACTAATGGGGTGACGCGTGATCCCTCGAGTGCGCATAGTAAACCTAGGCAGTTTGATGACAAGGCGATTCTCGCTATTATCGTTGCTTATCCTTTCCCGACTCGATGGGTTTTGGATGGGTAGTCTACTGTATCCGGAGGCCATTGTCTTAGCGGACCTGGAGCTCTGAGTCCTCTCGGTTGGGAGTGTGACTGTTTGGTCTGAGTGGTTGCTGCTCGGTCCGTTGCCTGGTGCTTGGAAGGGCGACGGATTGGGACCGAGCGTCAGTGGTTAATCAGAATGTCGCACCCCTTTCGGTGCCAGGACGGAAGGAGGTCTTAGAGCTGAAACCTAGCTTTAGTTTTGACCGTCGCCTCGGTAGGACGGATAGTCGGAGCGGACAAGTCGGGATAGTGGTTATGCCCGAACTAGTGGCCCGTGTTGGTGACGGGTGGAGGTGGTCTATGTTGGTGACGGGCGGGTTCGTTGTTTCAGAGGAGGATTACTCATAGGCGGTGATCCGGCTGGTTTGGTTGGCACAACCTGGAGTTCGCGAGGGTATTAGTGTGGTTTCTCCCCCTCTTTTATTGTCGGGTTATTTTGGGCATTTAAGTGCCCGTCGGTCCGGGTTTGGTGGTAGGACCGGGGTACCTCTAGGCATCGCGAGACTTTGGTTGCTGACTGCTCAGCACCGTCAGAGGTGGTCCGCGAACCGGTGGCGTCATATCAGGGAACTCCAAGTCTAGGAGCAGGCTTACTCAGGTTAGTTTCGATCAAGAGGGATGGGACGGTCGGGTTGCCGGGCGGGTTGAGCCCGTCGGTTGTCGGAAATCTTAGGGCGCTTCGCGTGTCATTGCTTCGGGGGTGGATATTTGAACGCCCCAGCGGTGTTCATGGGTATGATGAACAGAATGTTCAGACCCTTTTTGGATCAACTCGCGTACGGGCGAGGAGCGTTTACGAGTGACCTTGCAGACTCCCAGGGACCAGAGAGTGCAGGCCAAACTCAAAAGGTGTGAGTTTGGGCATCGCAAGGTGGGCTTTTGGGACGGCTAAGAGTCAGGAGAGCTTCGAAGAACGCAAGGTTAGGCTAAACGGGCACCAGTGTATGCACTATCGGCACCCGGTGAGGATTTTGAGGTTTATGGTGATGCATCACGGAACGGACTTGGAAGTGTAGTAAGGTAGCAGGGGAAGGTTAATGTCACGCCCCGGGGTCGAAACTGCGACCCGGGCTCGCCAACAGATCCGCCACCTATGCCAAACCTGCATAGGCGGAGCGTCCTACCTGCAAGAAAAGTGCTACAGCTAAACTGATATCAGAGCTATAAATAAAAATCTGCTGTAAACTAAAATCAATCACTGTACAATTGGGAAACAATACAATAATATTCATCTCCCAAAAACGATAATCGTACAATATCCTCAGATACAAAACTCAAAACTCCACAGGGAGGTATCTCCAATAAATACATCAGTGTACAGGCTCTCAATACAAATGATGTCCTCACTACAACAATCTCTCAAAAGTGGAAAAATAAAATAGCTAATCCACTGAAGCTCTCCTCTGAAGGGGTACCGCTACTCTCCAACGACGGGTAGGGATCTAGCACGCGACTCCCTCGCCTCGATCAACAACCGCAGAATCAGCAACACCCACTATGACTCTGCAAAACAAAGGGGAGAAAAGAAGGGGAGGGGGAAAACCACCAACGGGTGTGAGAACTACACCTAAAAAGGGAGTCCTAAGTGGGTACCGCCACCAGGCCCGACGATCTGCCCACTAAGTCCACTAGAGGCATAAGATAACCAAAGCAGTAAATACCGAAATAGGAAAGCTGGAGACTCTCAACAGCTACCATGCCTCTATCTAAATGCTCAAAAGGGGAGAACCAAATAATGGTATGCATCCACTAGCACATGAAGTGCACAATCGACCCAATCGAGCTGGCTGCCACATCTGGTCCAGTCAAACCTGCGCCCACCTACAACCACCTCCCGCTAACGGGCAGGAATTACGTAGGGCGTCCAAACGGACTAACTCGCTATCTAGTAGTGGCTCATGCAGGCTATAGTCAAAATCCACGCTCTCTCTCAGAACGGATAACTCCAGATCACAAAGCCTCTCGCACAACAGTCAACAACTCACAATGACCTTGGGACCACCGTCGACCCCCAAACGGTTCCCAACAACACTAGCACTGGTCTAAACACAGCTACTAGACTCCACTCGGTCCTCCTGACACGAGTACAACAAAAAGGCAAATATCTGCAATAAACCCAATCTAGTGCCACCAGTAAAACTGGCATTGCCTGCTTAGCGGAATCTGCACACAAGGCTCGAAACCGCGGGATCGGCCCGCACGGCTCGCATCCCAAAATAAGTATCAGACCGGCACACAAGGCTGGGTCCTAAAAGCCTACCTCCGGAGTGGCACTCGAGGGGAGCGACCCACACGAGTAAAGTATCTCAGTAACAAGTATCTCTGTATAGCAGGACTTTGATCACAAATCTGATCAAAGTGGAAAAACTCAACCACAAATGAAAGACCCGACATCAATCGGATGCAACTAAACGATAAGTGGGAAACTCCATCCACTAGAGAAGACTAATACCCAATCTGGTGCATAGATAAGCATCCGGTCAACCGCCCAATATCCGCGGTTGCCGCAAAGCCCCACAACTAATCCAACCTGTCCCAGACACAAAGTCCCGAATACACTACCCAGACCCCTGCTCGAACCCGAGCAACACTGACCACCTGACTAGCAAAGAAGGAGAAAGGAAAAGCATGGTTTCTCCTAAGTCAAGTTCCAATAAGTAGTGTAGCAATAAAAAGGGGGCCTAACTATATGTCCATACAAGCATGCATTTGTCCTCAAGAGAGAAATAAGAAAGTAAATTGTTACGGAATTTGAGTTGGCGTAATTTTGTGAAAGGTTCAAGTCTTGAAGATTGAAGGTGAAGAAGGTTGGATCATTTAACTCAATCTCAAGAAAGAAGAATTCAAAAGGATCAGGTATGTTTAACTAAATATTTTTGGTGATCCGAATACTTCTTGTAGTGTAGAAACACTTGGAAGGATTTTTCATTGCATAAAAATCAAAAACTGGACATAGGACATGTTTGTTACGGCATTTTGGTGTTGGCATATTTCGTGAGTCAAGTCAGTGAGTTGAGTCGGAGTCTTAAAGGGATCAAATTGTCAATCAGCAATCAAAGACTTAGAGATTATTCAACAAAAGCTCAAGTTGACACTCAGTGTCTTGAGTCTTGAAGATTGAAGTTGAAGAATTGTGGATCAGTTACATCAATCTCAAGAAGAAAGTATTCAAGAGGATCAGGTATGTTTAACTAAATAATTGTGGTGATCCGAATACTTTCTTATAGTGTAGAAACACTTGGATGAACTTTTAATTGCATAATAATCAAAAACTGGTGTTCGGACTTGTTCAGGATCCGGATCAGAGCCAACGATCCGGATCCCGAAGGTTGTTGCTTCATACAAGACTTCGATCCGGATCGATGCAATTTCCGATCCGGATCCCGAATGTTAAGTTTTCTGATTTGTATGAACGATCCGGATCGGGCCTTGCAATCCGGATCCCGAACCCTTGGTTTTTTGGAATCGTCAATCTCGTTACGATGATCCGGATCGCAATAAATCTGATCCGGATCGCCGTCCTGAAAATTTCCAGATAAGGTATGTTTTTGATTCTTATCTCTTTCCAAAGGTTTCTAAACTATAAATAGACACTTAGGGTTTCTCAAAAACGCGGGAGCTACGGCCGATCAATTTCTAAAACACTTGAGAGCAACCCTAGAGGCTAGGTTTTCATCGATCTTCTTTATAGCCTCTTTTAGGTCAATTCGACGGTTCTTTCAAGAACATATCTTTTGTCGAATTGATCTAATCTTTGCTTAGAGATTTCTTCTACGGTTCCTCAATGAGAATCTAAGCAAAGGATCACCATCGAAGTCAATATTCTTATCGACTGAGTTTGCGTCGTGGATTCGACGTGGCATCGTGGATTCGGTGTGCTAAAGGCGTTTCGTGGATTCGAAACGTGTGCTCGTGGATTCGAGTGGCGTTCGTGGATTCGAACGTGTGCAGTGGGCGTGCAAAATCGGTGGAGCGCGAGGTCCAAGAAATTGAAGGAGGGGTTAAATCCGTGGAGACGGTAATCACCTTATTATTCTTCTTTTCTTAGGGATTGTTATTGCGTGGATATCCAACCGGTCAACGCAAGGTCCGAAGAAGCTGAAGGAGGGGTTTGAGTTCGTGGAGTCGGTAATCACCTTGTTATTCTTCTATTCTTATTGGATTGTTATTGCGTGTTGGTCCCGTGGTTTTTCTCCTGGATTGGAGTTTCCATGTATATCTTGGTGTGCTGTTTTTATTTTCCGCATTGGTTTTAATTTTGCACTGAGATTTGGTTTTATAAGTATTACACCTATTCACCCCCCCCCTCTAGTTGTTTGATAGTACCTATTTAGATCCTTCGGGATATATAAAACCCAACAATTGGTATCAGAGCGGGTTTTAGGTTTATCTATCATGATGGGTGAAAGTGGTAATATTTATAGACCTCCTCTTTTTGATGGGACTAATTATGCTTATTGGAAAGTGCCGATGAGAGCTTTTCTCATCTCAATTGATGAGCGTGTTTGGCAAACCGTGGAACACGGTTGGGTGCATCCTGTTGAGGGAGTAGGAAATTCTACTACCCCAAAACCTCGCTCTAGATGGTCCAAAGAGGAATTTGAAAGATCTTCTTACAATGGGAAAGGTATGAACGCTTTATTTAATTCTCTTTCCTCGACTGAGTTCACACGAATTTCCGCGTGTGAAACCGCGAAGGAAATTTGGGATATTCTCAAAATTACACATGAGGGTACTAATCTTGTAAAAATTCAAAAGCTCCAGATGCTTACAAGTCAATTTGACTCTATTCATATGGAAGAGCATGAATTGTTTACAGATTATTACACTAGACTTCAAGATGTAATTAATACATGTGCTAATTTAGAAGAAAAGATCCCGGAGTCGAAAATTGTAAGAAAGATACTTCGGACTCTTCCGGAACGGTTTAGGGCAAAGGTTACCGCCATTGAAACCGTTAGTCATCCAGATGAGATGAGTGTAGAGGAATTAGTAGGTGCTTTGCAAACTTATGAAATGACTTTTCCTACTATCAAGTTTCTTCCAAGTCTTCTTCTAAGCTTACAGGTATTGCATTCAAATCCACAAAGGAAGAAGATAGCGAATCAAGTTCCGACGATGAAATCTCTTTTGCCGATTTTGAAGAACAATTGGCGCGGATCACAAAGAAATTTCGTCGAAAATTTTGGAAGAATCGAACCGATGGATCTTCATCCACGAAACCATCTAAAGGATCATCGGGTTTTAAATCCTCTTACCTCAAAGGCGTTGCAAAACCTTCTAAAGAAAAAGAAAAAGATGATTTCGAAGGGGAAATCCAATGCTATCGATGCAAAGGCTACGGCCATTTTTCAACGGATTGTCCTTCTCCGAAATCATATAAAAAGAAGGCTTTGCAAGCGAAAACTTGGGACGATTCTACTTCTAATGAATCGACCTCAAGTAAAGAGAAAAAAATCGTTGCTTCTCATGCCTCTCATTTTCCCTCTTCTAATAATTGTTTATCATCATTAGTCACTGACTCTATTCCTTTGATTTTGCATGAAACATCAACATCCGGCGGAGAGTCATCAAGTGAGGGGGAGTCGGACGAAGAAGAACTCGTTGAGGCATATCAACAACTTCTTGCGGAATCTAAGAAGATGGCCAAGCATATCAAGAAGTTGAGGAAGCAACGACTTGAGAATCAAGACGAGAATCATGCTTTAAAGATAAAACTTCATGATCTCGAGAAGGAACAAGGACGTTTATTGAATAACAATAAAATCCTCCAAGAAAAGCTAAACCAATCGGAGACAAACGCTAAATCATATATGGACAAGATTGGTTTTCTAGAAAAGCAGTTTGAGGAAATTCATGTCACCAACCAAGCATTGACCAAGCAAGTTCATCAACTTAAATCCGACATACAAAGGATTTCAACCGGTTCCAAGAAACTTGAATGTATGTCCGGATTAGGTCAAACAAGCAAGGTTGGTTTGGGATTCAAAAAGAACCAAACTGTGTGTCACGCCCCGGGGTCGAGCTTGCGACCCGGGCTCGCCAACAGATCCGCCGTCTGTGCGGAAACTGCCGCACAGACGAAGCGTCTAACCTGCAAGAAGGGATCTAGCCATACAAGTATCAGAGCAAAGGAGAAGCAACACTAAATAAAGTAAACTGCATACAAGAGTCACTAAGTACATAGTCCAGGTACAACATCCGCTACCTCCCAAAAAGGGGTACACCACCACTAACAGATACAAAAGTGGGAACCAAGAAGACACCCGAGTAGCTCTACCTGTGACTCAACAGACCCAAGTGGCACTAGTCGGCCAAGCCCTTGCCACGGTCTGAAGACTCCGCATGCGCCGGCCCTGGAACGGCCTCCTCTGTAATACCTGTCACACACGGCGGGTGTGAGATCAACTAAAAGTCAGATCTCAGTGGGTACCGACGCCATATCCTCGGTAGCCCACCAAGTCCACTGGAGGCAAAAACAGATAGATAGATAGATAGATAATACTGAAATGAAAGCTGTAAGTAAATCTATCACTATATGCCTCAATGCAATACTGTACTAAATGACATCTAGCACAATATGAAAATGACCACCCGCACATGTCATTTCCCCGCAGCCACCCGGTAGCCCGGCCGGGGGCAAACTTCCGCTGGTATCTCGGCCAGGGAAGCACTCTCCTGGTAACGCAGCCAGGGTAAAAGGTCCTCCCGGTAACTCGGCCGGGTAAACAGTCTTCCCGGTAACTCGGCCGGGGAAAGGTACCCTCCTGGTAGCTCGGCGAGGGAAAAATGCATCCTCTCGGTAACTCGGCCGGGGGTAAACCCTCCTGGTAACTCGGCCAGGGCTTCGAATGCAGCTGTGCATTCCAAAGCGAACACCAATCAGCAAGATACACATCCCGGTCGGAAACCATAACCCGCGACCTGCGCGGCCGACCCGCACTTGCCTGATAGCACAAGGTCACGATACCTTTGCGTTCGTAAAGAAAAAGGGGCATCCCGTGGTCCGTCGGAAGAAACCAACCCACCTGCGAAGAGGTCGCAAAGTCGTACGCCAACAAGAGGTCTCGGTGCGATCCTACAGCTCCAAGTAGTACAACGCGCACCGCTGACCACGCAATCAGGCCAACACTAAGTCACACTGCAAAAATTGGTGAAAACTGGGGTTAGAAGAAAAACCCAAGACAACGACCTGCCCTCAATCGGCGGTAAAACCCAACCGGCGACGACGAACATCGGGCGTTGCGCGGAAAGCCCCTCGCGCGATCGCCACGTCGCGTCGCCGGGCCGCAAACCCTGCGGCCAAAAGCAGCCCACCCACGGCTGCGAAGCCCAACGCACGCACTGCGTGGTGACGGCCAGCTGCGCGGCCGGTAGTGCCGCGCGGCCCAAGGACTACCCGCGCAGCGCCCTGCAGCGCCGCGCGCCTAGCGCGCGGCCTGCAGGGCCGCGGGGCCCAAGGGGGCACCCGCGCGGTGCCCTGCAGTGCCGCGCGCCTGGAGCGCGGTCTGCAGGGCCGCGGGGCCCGAGGGGGCCGCCGCGCAGCCCTCTGCAGTGCCGCGCGCCTGGCGCGGCCTGCAGGGCCGCGGGGCCCAAGGGGGCAGCCGCGCGGTGCCCTGCAGTGCCGCGCGCCTGGCGCGCGGTCTGCAGGGCCGCGGGGCCCAAGGGGCCGCCGCGCGGCCCTCTGCAGTGCCGCGCGCCTGGCGCGCGGCTTGCAGGGCCGCGGGGCCCAAGGGGCCCGCCGCGCGGCCCTCTACAGTGCCGCGCGCCTGGCGCACGGCCTGCAGGGCCGCGGGGCCCAAGGGGCCCGTCGCGCGGCCCTCTGCAGTGCCGCGCGCCTGGCGCGCGGCCTGCAGGGCCGCGGGGCCCGAGGGGGCACCCGCGCGGTGCCCTGCAGTGCCGCGCGCCTGGCGCGCGGCCTGCAGGGCCGCGGGGCCCGAGGGGGCACCCGCGCGGTGCCCTGCAGTGCAGCGCGCCTGGCGCGCGGTCTGCAGGGCCGCGGGGCCCAAGGGGGTACCCGCGCGGTGCCCTGCAGTGCCGCGCGCCTGGCGCGCGGTCTGCAGGGCCGCGGGGCCCAAGGCCAGACCGCGCGGCACTCCAGCAGTGCCGCGCGCCTAGCGCACGGCCTACAGTGCCGCGCGGCACGGGGGCCGCCCGCGCGGCACTCCAGCAGTGCCGCGCGCCTAGCGCGCGGCGTGCAGGGCCGCGCGGCCTCCTCCCCCGCCGCACGACCAAGCCGCCTGGCGCGCTGCCGCTTGACCAAGCAGCAGCGCGCACGCTGCGCGCGGCGCTCATGCGCGCCCGCGCAGCGGCAACACCGGCAACACAGCCGACAAGGGTGACGCGCCCCCGACAGCAAGAAGGAAAAAGAAAGGAAAAAAAAAAGAGAAGAGGGGAGAGGCCAAAACCCAAAGCGACAATAACAAAAGACAACCAACCTCGCTAATGCCGCTCCACAACGCGCGTTCGGCTCCACCCGTCGCAGCAAGGGAAGGGCCCAAGAAAAACCCTCACAAACACCCTCTTCTTCTTCTCCTTCTCCTGCCTTCCCCTCCTTCACTTCTCAGCTCCAGAGCACACCCCAAAGCCCTTAAGAGGAAAAGCTGTAAAGTGCTACCAGAGAGAGGGAGAGTGAGTGCTTAAATAAAGAGGAGTGAATTAATTAATTCAACAACCCTTAATTAATTCACCCCCTCTAAATTAAAAGCTCACCCACTCACCTACAATTAAAAGGCACCAACCTCTGCTGCCCACTTCCACCAACAGCAAAACAAAAAGCCACAAAACAAAAGTTAGCTTTCAAAGCAATAAAAAAAATAATAATAAAATAAGGCCAAAGTGGTCCCAGCAACTCACTTTTCGCCCCCGGCACCTCCGCCGCCGCCCGGAATCACCCGAACCCCGCTGTAAATCAAAAATACACGCGCTCACGCCTTTTTCCAGTCAAAAGGCTCGCCGGTGGAGTCAGAAAGCTCAACACAAAAACCGGTACACTACACTCTCCCCCCCTTCAAAATGGTTTCGTCCTCGAAACCGAAAAAGCTCAAAGGTCAGGAGGGGGCCTCAAAAAGGTGTGGGTAGGTATTCCTCATCTCATCCTCGGGCTCCCAAGTAGCCTCTCTCTCATCGTGGTGGCTCCACAATACCTTCACATAAGGTATGACCCGACTTCGCAATTCTCTCGACTCATGAGCAAGAATTCGAATCGGGCGCTCCTGGAAGTGCAGATCCTCGTCCAGCTCCAAAGAAGTGAAGTCCACAACGTGAGAGGGATCATAGACATACCTCCTCAACACAGAAACATGAAAAACATCATGAGTACCGGCTAACCGTGGCGGTAGAGCAATCCGGTAGGCGACAGGGCCGACACGCTCAAGAATCTCAAATGGGCCAATAAAATGCGGGCTCAACTTCCCGCGCACCCCAAAGCGCCGAATCCCTCGAGAGGGCGAGACTTTCAAAAACACATGGTCTCCCACCAAAAACACCAAGTCTCGCCTCCTCTTATCGGCGTAGCTCTTCTGTCGGCTCTGAGCAGTGACCAAGTGGCGCCGAATAACCTTAACCTTCTCCTCAGCCTCCAAGAGTAAGTCAGGCCCCAAGGTTTTTCTTTCACCCACATCACTCCAACAAAGAGGCGATCGACATCTCCTACCATACAATGCTTCAAAGGGCGCCATCTGGATACTCGCCTGGAAGCTATTGTTGTAGGCAAACTCTGCTAGTCTCAAGTGTCGATCCCAACTGCCACTAAAACTCAGGACACAAGCTCTCAACATGTCCTCCAAAGTCTGAATAGTCCGCTCCGACTGTCCGTCGGTCTGTGGGTGAAAGGCAGTGCTGAACTGAAGCTGGGTCCCCATAGCCGTCTGCAAGCTCCTCCAAAACTGAGAGGTAAACCTGGGATCCCTATCTGATACAATAGAAGCTGGCACTCCATGAAGCCTAACGATCTCGTCAAGGTATAACTGTGCTAATCTCTCCAAGGCCCAACCTGACTGAATCGGCAGGAAGTGAGCTGATTTAGTCAACCGATCAACGATCACCCAAATGGCATCGGTTCCTCTCTGAGTCCTCGGCAGACCCACAATAAAGTCCATGGTAACACAGTCCCATTTCCATTCAGGGATTGGTAGGCTTTGCAACTTGCCAGCGAGAACCTGATGTTCCGCCTTAACCTGTTGGCAAGTTAGACAGCGGGCCACAAACCTACCAACATCCCTCTTCAAGCCCTGCCACCAAAACTGAGTCTTCAAATCCCTATACATCTTAGTTCCCCCAGGATGGAGGGTGTAAGGTGTATAGTGAGCCTCTCCCAGGATCAGCTCTCTAATATCCTCATCTGCCGGTACACAAATGCGGTCCCTGTACCTAAGTACTCCCGCGACATCCATAGAAAAGTCCCCGCTCTGTCCATGCTGCATCTGATCTCGAATCCTGAGAAGATAAGGGTCCCCACTCTGCTTCTCCTTAATCCTATCCAGTAGAGTGGGCTGCAAGACCATAGACATAAGTCTTGCCGAAACCCCGGGGGACACAACCTCTATATCCAAACTCCTCAGCTGCTCTCTCAGTGGTCTCTGCTGGGTAATAAGCATACTCAAGGTCTGCCCTGCTCGCCTGCTCAACGCATCCGCGACCACGTTAGCCTTGCCGGGATGATATAGAATGCTCAAGTCATAGTCCTTTAACAGCTCAAGCCACCGGCGTTGCCTTAGGTTGAGTTCCTTCTGGGTGAACAGGTACTTCAAACTCTGATGATCGGTAAAAATCTCACAGCGCTCGCCATACAAATAGTGCCGCCAGAGCTTCAAGGCAAAAACCACAGCAGCGAGCTCAAGGTCATGTGTAGGGTAATTCCTCTCATAATCCTTTAACTGGCGAGACGCGTAGGCAATCACCCTACCATGTTGCATCAACACGCAACCAAGGCCGCTGTGGGAGGCATCACTGTAAATCACGTACCCCTCTCCCATAACTGGTAGTGCAAGAACAGGTGCTGAAATCAACCTCTGCTTCAAATCCTCGAAGCTTTGCTGGCATTGCTCTGTCCAAACAAATTTTACCCCTTTCTTGGTCAATCTTGTGAGGGGAGAAGAGAGCTTTGCAAAGCCCTCAACAAAACGATGGTAGTAGCCCGCAAGGCCCACGAAGCTCCGAATCTCCGCCACCGTCGTAGGTCTAGGCCAATCCCGAACTGAAACTATCTTTGCCGGGTCCACTGCCACTCCTGCGGCTGAAACAATGTGGCCTAGAAAAGAAACCTCCCGAAGCCAAAAGGCGCACTTCTTTAACTTCGCATATAGCTTTTTCTCCCTCAGAAGCTGCAGCACTAACCTCAAGTGCTCCTCATGCTCAAAGTCGCTACGGGAGTAAATCAGGATGTCATCAATGAAAACCACCACAAAACGGTCCAAGTACGGCTGAAAGACTCGGTTCATCAGATCCATGAACGCCGCCGGGGCATTCGTCAAACCAAAAGGTAGCACTGTAAACTCGTAATGCCCATACCGAGACCTGAACGCCGTCTTGGACACATCCTCGGCCCTCACCCTCAGCTGGTGGTAACCGGACTGCAGATCTATCTTCGAGAAAATCGTGGCTCCCTGAAGCTGATCAAATAAATCATCAATCCGAGGAAGTGGATACTTGTTCTTGACGGTCACTTTATTCAATTCCCTGTAGTCCACACAAAGCCTAAGTGACCCGTCCTTTTTCTTCACAAAAAGAATCGGGGCTCCCCAAGGAGAAACACTAGGACGAACAAACCCGCGATCCATGAGATCCTGAAGCTGAGCCTTTAACTCTCTCAATTCTGCTGGTGCCATTCTGTAGGGTGCCTTAGAGATTGGCGTGGTTCCAGGGACCACGTCAATCACAAACTCAATCTCTCGATCCGGCGGCATGGACGATAGCTCGGGAGGGAACACATCTGGATACTCTCGGACGATAGGAATGTCCTCGAGTCCGGGCATCGCCGTAGGCGCCTCTACCACAGTAGCTAGGAAAGCAACACAACCGTGACTCATAAGCTGTCGGGCTCTAGCAGAAGAGATCGTCGCTGCAAACAGAGTACTCTGACAACCTCTGAAAACATACTCCTCCTGTCCCGGCTCTCTGAGGGTCACAGTCCTCTCCCGACAATCAATAGCAGCGTAATACCGAGTCAACCAATCCATCCCCAAAACTACGTCGAAATCCTGGAGCTGGCGAAGGACCAAAAGGTCTACAGGTAAAATCCAAGGCCCTAACTGTATAGGGCAGGACCAACAATACTCATCAACATGTAGAACATGACCGGGTAACTGAACCTCACGAGCACAAGACAACGGTCCTATCTCTAGCCCATGCATGAATGCAAAAGTCCTACTGATGAATGAATGAGATGCTCCAGTATCAAATAAAGCTCTAGTGCGAGTAGGGGAGATAAGGATAATACCTGCCACCACGTGGCCAGCTGCCTCCGCATCATCGACCTGTGCGGTGTACACCCTGCCGCTCGGGGGTGGTCGCCTGCCCGACGACCGCGACGAGGTGGCCCTATCCCCCTGGCCAACCCCTGTCGAGGATCCGCCCGTCAGAAAGGGCGGAGAAGGAAGAACCGAAGCTGCCGGCGCTGCTGATGACCCCGCTCCAGGACAAGACCACGATCTGTGCCCTGCCTGCCCACATCGGTAACATCGGCCCTGCCGCTGATCACACTGCTGGGGGGTGTGGGGTCCGCCGCAAATCACACAACTGTCAGTGCGGCTCTGCTGCTGCTGCTGCCTAGGGCGCCGGGAGCCTCCCGATCTCTGTCTCCTCTGCGCCCCGCGGCCTCGAGGCGAGATCTGGGGCGGCCTCGGGGGCCGCGGTCTGCTCGTCTGCCCTGAATCCTGCGGTGCGGGGCGCTTCTCCCCAGAACTAGACCCCGGCGCCCCGCCCCTCTCCGCCATGATCACCCGCCCTCGAGAGACCCACCGTGCACGCTCCATGGCCACGTCCAGAGTCAACGATCGGTGCGAATGAACCAGGTGATAAATATCCGGGTGCAGCCCTCGCTCAAACAGGTCCACTCTCTGGGCCTCATCAGGGGCAACATGCGGCACGCTGCTCAACAAACGCTGGAACTCACGAATATAATCCGGAAGGGGTCGGCTACCCTGCTGCAGTCGACGGAGATCCCCCTCAAGCTTCTGCTTTGCACTGTCGGGGAAGTAGGCCCCGAGTAGCAAAGCGCGGAACTCCTGCCAAGACACCACCGGAGCTCCTGGCGGTCCCGGGGGGCGGACACGACGCCACCAGGTCTCTGCGTTACCCTCCAGGAAGTGTGTAGCTAAATACACCTGATGCTTTTCCTTAATAAACAGGTTCTCAAATAACTTCTCTAAAGCTGAAATCCAGTTTTCTACTTCCCGCGGCTCAGAACTCTGCCCGGCAAAACGCGGAGGACGGAACTGGCTGACATAAGCTAATCGATCCGTGAGCTCCCTCTACTCCAACTCTGTCAAAGGGGCGATCTGCGATGAGGTCGACGAAGCCGCCGCTGGCGGTGCCGCAGATGTCCTCTGCTCAAGTAATCTCATCAACCGCTCCACATTTTCCTCCTGGCGTTTGGCAGCCTCCTCTTGGCGCCGCAACGCCTCAGTCAACTGGGCCACTTGGGCCCGCAGCTCATGGTAAGACATCTGGGCCACTTGGGCCCGCACCTCAGGAACCTCACCCTGCGCAGCCTCCTCCTGCTCGGGCCTATCCTCCGACGCGGAGTGCGCCCTCGTCGTCGCACGACGTCTAGGAGGCATCTCAGGCAACTGTGACAGGGAAAACAGAGAGTCAGAGAACCAAAACCTCAAAATCCAAGGCCAGCGAGAGTCTAAGACATGTTTCCAGCTCTAAAGTGTTGTGTTGTCTGCAGCCAACAGAACTACTTTAGAGGGCTAACATGTAACGTCACTCGCCCGAAATCCCGGGGGAGTCACAACACAACCGAGACTCTCGCTAACACACATCTCCCACGACAGTCACTCTACTGTCCAAACAAAAGCCTAGGGTCCCTAAGTCCCCAAAGACCTAAACACCTAGGCTCTGATACCACCTAATCTGTCACGCCCCGGGGTCGAGCTTGCGACCTGGGCTCGCCAACAGATCCGCCGTCTGTGCGGAAACTGCCGCACAGACGAAGCGTCTAACCTGCAAGAAGGGATCTAGCCATACAAGTATCAGAGCAAAGGAGAAGCAACACTAAATAAAGTAAACTGCATACAAGAGTCACTAAGTACATAGTCCAGGTACAACATCCGCTACCTCCCAAAAAGGGGTACACCACCACTAACAGATACAAAAATGGGAACCAAAAAGACACCCGAGTACCTCTACCTGTGACTCAACAGACCCAAGTGGCACTAGTCGGCCAAGCCCTTGCCACGGTCTGAAGACTCCGCACGCGCCGGCCCTGGAACGGCCTCCTCTGTAATACCTGTCACACACGGCGGGTGTGAGATCAACTAAAAGTCAGATCTCAGTGGGTACCGACGCCATATCCTCGGTAGCCCACCAAGTCCACTGGAGGCAAAAACAGATAGATAGATAGATAGATAATAATGAAATGAAAGCTGTAAGTAAATCTATCACTATATGCCTCAATGCAATGCTGTACTAAATGACATCTAGCACAATATGAAAATGACCACCCGCACATGTCATTTCCCCGCAGCCACCCGGTAGCCCGGCCGGGGGCAAACTTCCGCTGGTATCTCGGCCAGGGAAGCACTCTCCTGGTAACGCAGCCAGGGTAAAAGGTCCTCCCGGTAACTCGGCCGGGTAAACAGTCTTCCCGGTAACTCGGCCGGGGAAAGGTACCCTCCTAGTAGCTCGGCCAGGGAAAAAAGCATCCTCTCGGTAACTCGGCCGGGGATAAACCCTCCTGGTAACTCGGCCAGGGCTTCGAATGCAGCTGTGCATTCCAAAGCGAACACCAATCAGCAAGATACACATCCCGGTCGGAAACCATAACCCGCGACCAGCGCGGCCGACCCGCACTTGCCTGATAGCACAAGGTCACGATACCTTTGCGTTCGTAAAGAAAAAGGGGCATCCCGTGGTCCGTCGGAAGAAACCAACCCACCTGCGAAGAGGTCGCAAAGTCGTACGCCAACAAGAGGTCTCGGTGCGATCCTACAGCTCCAAGTAGTACAACGCGCACCGCTGACCACGCAATCAGGCCAACACTAAGTCACACTGCAAAAATTGGTGAAAACTGGTTAGAAGAAAAACCCAAGACAACGACCTGCCCTCAATCGGCGGTAAAACCCAACCGGCGACGACGAACGTCGGGCGTTGCGCGGAAAGCCCCTCGCGCGATCGCCACGTCGCGTCGCCGGGCCGCAAACCCTGCGGCCAAAAGCAGCCCACCCACGGCTGCGAAGACCAACGCACGCACTGCGTGGTGACGGCCAGCTGCGCGGCCGGTAGTGCCGCGCGGCCCAAGGACTACCCGCGCAGCGCCATGCAGCGCCGCGCGCCTAGCGCGCGGCCTGCAGGGCCGCGGGGCCCAAGGGGGCACCCGCGTGGTGCCCTGCAGTGCCGCGCGCCTGGCGCGCGGTCTGCAGGGCCGCGGGGCCCGAGGGGGCCGCCGCGCGGCCCTCTGCAGTGCCGCGCGCCTGGCGCGCGGCCTGCAGGGCCGCGGGGCCCAAGGGGGCCGCCGCGCCCCTCTGTAGTGCCGCGCGCCTGGCGCGCGGCCTGCAGGGCCGCGGGGCCCAAGGGGGCACCCGCGCGGTGCCCTGCAGTGCCGCGCGCCTGGCGCGCGGTCTGCAGGGCCGCGGGGCCCAAGGGGCCGCCGCGCGGCCCTCTGCAGTGCCGCGCGCCTGGCGCACGGCCTGCAGGGCCGCGGGGCCCAAGGGGCCCGCCGCGCGGCCCTCTGCAGTGCCGCGCGCCTGGCGCGCGGCCTGTAGGGCCGCGGGGCCCAAGGGGCCCGCCGCGCGGCCCTCTGCAGTGCCGCGCGCCTGGCGCGCGGCCTGTAGGGCCGCGGGGCCCAAGGGGCCCGCCGCGCGGCCCTCTGCAGTGCCGCGCGCCTGGCGCGCGGCCTGCAGGGCCGCGGGGCCCGAGGGGGCACCCGCGCGGTGCCCTGCAGTGCCGCGCGCCTGGCGCGCGGTCTGCAGGGCCGCGGGGCCCGAGGGGGCACCCGCGCGGTGCCCTGCAGTGCCACGCGCCTGGCGCGCGGTCTGCAGGGCCGCGGGGCCCAAGGCCAGACCGCGCGGCACTCCAGCAGTGCCGCGCGCCTAGCGCGCGGCCTGCAGTGCCGCGCGGCACGGGGGCCGCCCGCGCGGCACTCCAGCAGTGCCGCGCGCCTAGCGCGCGGCCTGCAGGGCCGCGCGGCCTCCTCCCCCGCCGCACGACCAAGCCGCCTGGCGCGCTGCCGCTTGACCAAGCAGCAGCGCGCACGCTGCGCGCGGCGCTCATGCGCGCCCGCACAGCGGCAACACCGGCAACACAGCCGGCAAGGGTGACGCGCCCCCGACAGCAAGAAGGAAAAAGAAAGGAAAAAAAAAAGAGAAGAGGGGAGAGGCCAAAACCCAAAGCGACAATAACAAAAGACAACCAACCTCGCTAATGCCGCTCCACAACGCGCGTTCGGCTCCACCCGTCGCAGCAAGGGAAGGACCCAAGAAAATCCCTCACAAACACCCTCTTCTTCTTCTCCTTCTCCTGCCTTCCCCTCCTTCACTTCTCAGCTCCAGAGCACACCCCAAAGCCCTTAAGAGGAAAAGCTGTAAAGTGCTACCAGAGAGAGGGAGAGTGAGTGCTTAAATAAAGAGGAGTGAATTAATTAATTCAACAACCCTTAATTAATTCACCCCCTCTAAATTAAAAGCTCACCCACTCACCTACAATTAAAAGGCACCAACCTCTGCTGCCCACTTCCACCAACAGCAAAACAAAAAGCCACAAAATAAAAGTTAGCTTTCAAAGCAATAAAAAAAATAATAATAAAATAAGGCCAAAGTGGTCCCAGCAACTCACTTTTCGCCCCCGGCACCTCCGCCGCCGCCCGGAATCACCCGAACCCCGCTGTAAATCAAAAATACACGCGCTCACGCCTTTTTCCAGTCAAAAGGCTCGCCGGTGGAGTCAGAAAGCTCAACACAAAAACCGGTACACTACACTGTGAATGCTTCAAGTTCCACAATGAAATTGAAAGGAAGAACTTGTATCGAGATTGTCGTGTTCCCGAACTGTGAGGGGGGCCGGGAACTTCGATAGGCGGAGCCTAGAGTCTGTTCTTGTTTGATTGGGTTCTTAGCACCGACCTATCGGGTTTTCTAAACCCTTATGGTGTCGGCCCTTCCTGAGTTATCGGTGTGAGGACCCGAATCCCCACTTAAGATATTACTGATGGATTAGAGGCCTTTGGGGGTGTTTGTGCGCGTGTCGGGCCCAAGAAATGGATTTACAGTGCAATTTGGGACTTAGTTGCATCACTGGAGGCCTGCGTGGTGTGTCGGTGGTGTTTGTGCGCAATTTGGACACAAGTGTTGGACTTCGGGCTTAAAAAGGGATCACGTGGAAAATTGGAAGACCCGTCGAGTGTTTAGAAGTGGTTTCGCGCGACACAGATGTCAAAATTGGACTCAGGGCGAAGTTTGGATAAAGGATCACCTCTCCGGATGCCTTCGGCTAATTTTAGAGTTGGAATTTGGCCAATCGGACATCGGATTTGGAATCAGCGCGCGGTAATGATGAATTTGGACTATTTACTTGCTTTTTTCGGAGCCCGGTTGACGCGCGCGTTTTTTGAGGTGCATGCGCGAATCCCGAGGCGGCGCGGATCCTGAGGCGACGGTGCGAGGCTCGGAGCGCGGCGGCACACTGCGCGAGCCGCAGCTGGGCGCTGGGGAAGCGCGCTTCCTGCGCGCTTGACCCAGGGGCCGCCACATGGCGGGCCCCCATTGGCGCCCGCGCGGGAGGGGGTGCGCGCCTGTGTGGCGCGCACGGTGTCCCACGCGCGTGTAGCGCGCGGGTGTGGCGCCTGCGTGGCACGCGGAACGCGCGCAGCGTGGCGCAGGGGCGCCCGCCTGGGCCTGGCGCGCGCCTCCCCTGTGCTGTGGACCGCCACCTGGCGTTTTCCCTTTGGTGGCCGCCGTGGACCTGGTCCAATGGACCATTTCCCCTCCTCCTTCTCTTCTTCTTCTTCCTTCCCCCCCGCACCATTTCTCCTCTTCTTTTCCTTTCTTCTCCAACCGAGCGCGAGCGAGAGTGAGGGAGGGTATTTTGTGGGGTGCGGCGTTGCGCCGTGGACCTCGCGGAGCGTGCGAGGTGTTCCAATTGGCCGGTTGGGCGGGGCGACGCTGTCGAGGAAGGTCCCGCGTGTTGTTTTTGCGTTATTTTTGGCACAGTTTTGGAGCATCCTTTTGGACTTTGGAATTGACCTTGTGCCTTTTTGCGTGTTAGGGACCGTGTTTTACTGCACCGTTTTGCGTGCGGATTCCGTTTTGCGCGCGGATTTCGGCACCGTGCTCCGTTTTGCGTCCGGACTCCGTTTTGCGCACGGATTTTGGCACCATGCTCCGTTTTGCGTGCGGACTCCGTTTTGCCCACGGATTTCAGCACCGTGCTCCGTTTTGCGTGCGGACTCCGTTTTGCGCACGGATTTCGGCACCGTGCTCCGTTTTGCGTGCGGACTCCGGCGGCGTGCACCGTTTTGCATGCGGATTTCGATGGAGGCAAGGAATCGCGCGCAGCCCAATTGCAAGTGTCTACGAGCAATTGGTGGCAAACCGAGGTGGGTGGCCATATCTTCAAGTTTAATGGACTGAACATTAAATCTGCTATAGTAGGACTATGCATGATAGTGGACTCTTGTGTAGCATGCTAGAATGTAGGAACTGTTATTCCTTATATTTATCTGAGGATCTTATGATCCCTTTTGCTTCCTACCACCTGTTAAATTGTAGTTATCTTGGAACTTGACCTAGCACCCCCGTCATATGTTGCATGTGTAACCAGACCAGTAGAAAACCCTCACTTGGGCTCGGGTTATTTATGTTTAGACATTCACACTGCTCTTTCATTCCTTGACTTAGTGCTATCCTTGCCCGGGTAGTGGGCCGAGAGGTCAGGACTTTCTGTTAGTGTGGGATGCATTTGCACTTGTGCTTGGGAGCAGAGTGGAGTCTGGTAGTCGTAGTGGGTCGCTTTTCTGTGCCGGGAGCCGTTTGGGTAAACGGTAGTCCCGGGAGGTCTTGTATCCCTGTTTGTGCTGTCGCCACTGTGTTAGTGGCAGTTGTGTGTTAGCTGGACCTAGAACCCAGAACCCTTTTGACATACACATGATTTTAGTCTATCGATGTTTCCTTCCAAGCATCGAAGGGCCGCTGAAGTCTGTTCTTGTTTGATTGGACAAAGGCATCAGCCCTTCGGGGTTTGGGTAAACACTTATGTTCTAACTGTTTTTTCCTAAAAAGAACTAAAAATCATTAAAAATGGGTTTCTCCTCAAATTAAGATGGTTCTTCAAAAAGGGTACTACTTTTAGTCCTCACCCGCGTGGGTCGAGTGAAAATGGTTTTCAGAAACAAATGTCTCCCTTTTTCCTGTAAATTGTTACGGAATTTGAGTTGGCGTAGTTTCGTGAAAGTCTCAAGTCTTGAAGATTGAAGGTGAAGAAAGTTGGATCATTTAACTCAATCTCAAGAAAGAAGAATTCAAAAGGATCAGGTATGTTTAACTAAAGATTTTGTGTGATCTGAATACTTCTTGTAGTGTAGAAACACTTGGAAGAATCTTTCATTGCATAAAAATCAAAAACTGGACTTGGGACATGTTCAGGATCCGGATCAGGTTGTTCGATCCGGATCCCGAAGGTGGTTCGTTCATACACCAGTTCAATCCGGATCGTAGCCTCTCTTGATCCGGATCCCGAACACTGAGTTTACCATCTTCCTTGAACGATCCGGATCAGGCTTCGCAATCCGGATCCCGAACGTTGATGTTTGGTGAACTGTATGAACGATCCGGATCAAGCACTTCGATCCGGATCCCGAACCTTCGTTTTTCTGGAATTGCCTGACTCGTTACGACGATCCGGATCACAGCTAATCCGATCCGGATTGCCGTCCGTAAAATTTCCAGAAATGTTAGGTTTTTGATTCTTATCTCCTTCCTAGGGTTTCTAACCTATAAATAGACCCTATGACTCTTTTTCTAGGGTTAATCCAAATAGCCGTCATTTTTCTATATCATCTTATACGGCTCTAGATCCACATATAGAGAAGAAAGGAAATCATTAGAGAATACTCTATGTTTCTTCATCTATATTAATTAGTTTGATTCTAGGTTTTCATACTCACATCTTGAGTTGAATCAAACTAATGAATACTTAGATGGTATTTCCGATCTATCTTTGATCTAAGTATTCGGCGGATCATCACCACCAAAAACAACGATTTACCCCAAAAATCGGCGCGTGGATTCGCGTGTCCTTGTGGATTCAAGGTTCAACCGCTCTCGTGGATTCGGAGCGAGGCACATTCGTGGATTCGAAGGGTGCTATTGGGTGAAGACTGTGGATTCGGTCGGACGTCGTGGATTCGACGTTGGACGCCGTGGATTCGGCGTTGGGCGCAGATCGTGGATTCGAGAAGCGTCGCGGAGCGAGCGGAGAAGATCCTCTAGGAGCGTATGGAAAAGGTTGAGTCGTAAGTGTGTACGGTAAATCACCTTGTACGTGTTTTAATTCTAGTGGATTTCTGCCGTGTTATCGGTCCCGTGGTTTTTTACTCCGGTGATAGAGTTTTCCACGTAAAAATCTTGCGAGTTATTTTTTATTTCCGCATTGGGTTTTTATCGCAACGATTTTTGAGTGTTTATACGTTTACACCTATTCACCCCCCTCTAGGTGTTTTTTCCCCTATTTAGATCCTTATTACATATAACCCAACAAGTGGTATCAGAGAGGGAATAGGGTTGTAAACAATGGTTGAAGGTGGAAACATCAACCGACCCCCGTTCTTCGATGGAACAAATTATGCGTACTGGAAAGTGCGGATGAAAGCCTTTTTAGTTTCCATCGACGAACGGGTGTGGCAATCAATTGAATTAGGATGGTCTAATCCAACTGAATTTATTGGTGATGTCCACACCTTAAAACCTAGGTCGAAATGGACCAAGGAAGAGTTAGACTCATCTTCTTACAATGGCAAGGGAATTAATGCTATTTTTAATGCCTTATCTCAAACTGAGTTCTCACGCGTCTCAGCATGTGAGACTGCGAAAGAAATCTGGGATGTTCTTCAGGTTACACATGAGGGAACTAACCTCGTGAAGATTCAGAAACTGCAATTGCTTACGAGCAAGTTTGACTCTATCTTGATGGCAGAAAATGAATCTTTCACGGACTACTATACACAATTGCAAGACATCGCAAACTCATGTGCTAACCTGGGAGAGAAGATTCCAGAATTTAAGATTGTAAGAAAGATCTTAAGAACTCTTCCTGAACGATTTCGCCCAAAGGTTACTGCCATTGAAACTATTAAACACTCGGACGAAATACGTGTAGAAGAATTAGTTGGTGCATTACAAACTTATGAAATGACATTTACTACTAACAATTCTTCTGGAAAAGCATCCTCTTCTAAGTCTTCAGGTTATGCGTTGAAAACAACTAAGGAAGAAGACGCGGATACATCCTCCTCAGACGATGACGAGAACCTTTCAATGGAGGAATTTGAGAAGCAGCTCGCTCTCTTGACAAGGAAGTTTCGCCGCAACTTTCGAAGGGGTAATTCAAGTAAATCTCCATCCTTCGGAAAGTCGAACAAAGGCAAGGGTACTTCAAGTTACAAGTCAAGAAAGCAAGAGAACTTCTCAAAGGATAAGAAAAGTTCAGAGGGACAACTACAATGCTTCAAATGTCGAGGCTACGGTCACATTGCAACGGAGTGTCCCAACAAGTATCCGGCAAAGAAGAAGGCGATGCAAGTCGTCACTTGGGATGACAACTCAACGTCAAATGAGTCGTCCTCGAGTGATGAAGAAAAGAGCTCCACGGCATTCCACGCGTCCGTATCTTCACCCTTCATGTGCTTTATGGCAAGTACATCCGAGTCGTTGTCCAACTCCACTGTTGAAAAGATTGCAACGGACAATGAATCGGATGATTCGGAAGGTGAAGATTTTGCTTTAGCCTATCACAGACCTTTACGGGATTCAAAGAAACCGGCTAAGCAAAACAAGGGGTTGAGAGGGAGATTGCAGGATCTCGAAGAAGAAGTAAAAAGGGTAACTTCTCTCTCGACCGATCTTGAAGTGGAAAGGGATAATTTGATAAGAGCAAATGTTTCCCTTCAAGAGTCCAATGAGCAACTCGAGAAGAATTATATAGATATGGTGAACAAAGCGAACTACTTCTTGAAGCTCTACGGCGAGGCCCGACGGGAAAAATTGGAAATGACAGAGACCATTTGCCAACTCAAGGATGACTTACAGCAATTTTCTTCTGGAAGGAGTAAGTTGGATAAACTTCTTGGTCTCGGTCAAACAAACAAGTTCGGCCTCGGATACACTCAAACTGGAAACAGTCCAAGTTCGAGTGGGACAGTCTTTGTGCCTCAGTCGGTATCTCCTCCTCCGACACCGGAATTCATGACAACCAACGACAACAAGCCTACTTCATCCTCTTCAGAATCGTCAAGCACAAAGGTATGTTTTCGTTGTAATTTTGCAGGGCACCTTGAAAGAAATTGCAAGATTGGAGCTCAAAGATCAAATCAACCACATCTTGCAACTGCTACCAACAAGTTCACTCCCCGGAATTCAAAGAAGGATTTTTCAAAAGAAAAGAACGTTGGTAGTACTCCAAACAAGACGTTGACAAAAGAAAAAGATCAATCAGACAAAACGTCTTCATCAAGGAAAATTTCTCAACCATTGCCGACATACTCCAAAACTCAAAAGGTTTGGGTATGCAAAGGTGAAATCCCTCCTTGTCTTTAATCGTTCTACGATTAAATGTTGTGTAGTTTATGTAGACTATTTTTTTCCTTTCTTTTGGCCGACCCGTCAACCATCTTTGGGAGGTAAATGGTATATTTTTTTATTGGTTGTTGATTTCTCTCGGTTTTCTTGGGTAGCATTTTTAAAAGAGAAAGCTGATACTTTTGATTCTTTTCACAAGATCTGCCTTCGTATTATGATTGAAAAGAATGAAAAGATCATTCGTGTTAGAAGTGATAGAGGTGGAGAATTCATTAATTCAAAATTCATTGACTTTTGTACTTCAAACGGTATTAAGCATGAATTCTCTGCACCCTATACACCTCAACAGAATGGTGTTGTCGAGCGCAAGAACAGGGTTGTTCAAGAGATGGCGCGTGTGATGCTTCATAGCCGGAATTTACCGCTACATTTTTGGGCTGAAGCTGTGAACACCGCTGTCTATGTCATTAATCGAGTGTTCTTGCGCCCGGGAACGTTAAATACACCATATGAACTATGGTGTGGTAGAAAACCCAACATCAAATATTTTCGCATCTTCGGGAGTCGGTGTTACATTTTACGTGACCGTGAAAATCTTGGAAAGTTTGACTCACGAAGTGACGAAGGGATTTTCTTGGGGTATTCTACTAATAGTAGAGCATATCGAGTATTTAACTTGGAATCTAAGACGATTGTAGAATCCATAAATGTTAAAGTAGATGAAGCTTTTCACTTTGAATCTCAAAAATCTACCCTCGATATTTCTCTAGATGATGATACTCCTGCTGTTGCATCTTCTCATAATAATACTTCCAATATTAATGATGCATGTAAGAACTCGAAACATTTTATTTTAATGATTAGTCTAAAGGTGATTTTTGACCTGGTTTTTGAATTCAAAAGACCTATGTTGATTTATTTAGTCAATTGCCAGTGTGCGAGTTGCACGTTTTACGAGACAAAAAGGCTACTTTCCAATCCGGACATGATCTTGGAAATCCGAGTTGACCGTTGCGATCGTCTCGTCGAACTGAGCGAGATTCATATTCAGCACTTTTCGATCTGACGGTCGGATCTTCCAGAATTCAACTAAGAAGTGGACGAATCTCGCGACCAATGTAACAGTGTCCTTTGTGCACAGTGCACTTAAGTGAGTTACTGTAGATGAACAGTAACCCTGGTTTTCGAGACCCGACGAATACAACATTGACTAATTCACTGTTCGGAATCCGAATATAGTGATCCAGGTAGTCATTTCGAACGGTTTCGATGTTCTGAACGCAGTGGCGTAGTCGAAAATTCTGTTTGACGACTCTGGAATCTCGAAAAGCGCGAAAAACTGTATTTTGACACAGTTATTATGGACCGAGATTTTATCCGGGCAGTTTCGCGAAAATCAGAAATCGCTACCTGATAGGTCTCGTCGAGCCGGACGTCATGGCGCAGTCCATTTTCCGTTTCGACAACCGGATCGCCTCGGAAAGCGTGAAACAAGGCGAAAATGGTGTTAATTGCACATTAGACCCTAGTGAATCTGCCTCGAAATGCGTGCCACTGCTGGGGAGGGGACCTAAATGTAAGAGTGAGCTGCTGTTAAGGGCCCAACTCTAAATGTCTTAAGGAGAGGGACTAAAAGGCAAATATGCCCTATACACTATAGGTATATAGCTCGGGTTAGGGTTCCTTAAACCCTAACCCTGCAGCACGAGCCCCCAGCCGCAACCCAACTCCTTCCTCTCCATCAGTCGCACTCCCCGGAGTCCCGCACCGGCCGCCGCTCCCCTTGCCGGAAAAGCAAGATCAAGAAGAGCTTGACCTCGGAATTTGGAGAGGAAGGTGTGGGGAGGGATTCAAGTTGACAAATTCCCTTCTGAAGAGTCCCTCGTGGTGCTGCAACCGAGCTGGGTTGGATCCGACGCCGACCGCCGCCGTGCGCCGCCACGGGACAACACCCTCTTCCACGATTTTCCGGCGAAGGTGAGTTCTTGGGACTTTTATTTTAGTCTCGGGTTTTGGGCATGGCCATTGTGTTGCTGACGTCGAGGAGGTCGTCCTGTTGCAGGACGAGCCGAGGCCGCCGTCCCGATCGCCGGCGGGAGCCATCCTCGCCGGATTATCGTTTTCTTGACCGATCGCTGGCGCGGGCTTCATCCGGCCGTTAAACACAAGATCAGCACCGTTGATCCTTGTCCCCTAGTCGACTGAAAGCTTCCTCCAAGATCTGGGGTTGATCAGACCAGGATCCATCCCGCACGGCCGAGCCCTAGAAACGGGTGAATTAATTCGTCGCCGGAATTCCTCCGTCCGGCGCCGCCGCGGCCTCCCGGCGCCGGCCACCACTGCACCGAGCGTCGGGGTGTTGGGACAGACCTTTTGGTCCGGGTAGCACCTGCCCGGAGCCGCCGCGCCGGAAACCACCATTAACAACCTTGAAGCCCCTCCGAGCTTCGCCGGCGCTGCCTTGCCGACGCTCCCGGACATCGGAGAACCGCCCGGGTGAGCTTCCTTGGTCCCTAGGAGCCTCCCCATCACCTTGCATGCAGGGTTTAACGTAGGGCTTCTACCCTCTGCAGCTGCACCCGAGACTGCATTCGAGCCCACCTCCGGCCATCTCCGGCGGCCTGGGCTCCGGCCACCCGTACAGGTATGACCTAAACCCTATTTAGGGGACCCCCATGATTTTATTTTGGGTCGAGAGACCCTTGTAATTAACTCTAAAAGCTTGCACCCGAAGTACCTATTTTGGGTTGGTCTCCGGCCGCCGCCGCCTCCGGCCGCCGGGGCTCTACCCAACATGGATCAGTCCTCATCTGGGACCCCAAGCTAACTGCTGCTCACCTTGGTTGCTGACAGAGCAAGGTTGCATTAGAGCTTCACCAATCTGAGCTCTAGCCAACTTTCGGGTGTTGCTCCGGCCATTGTTCCGGCCGATCTCCGGCAAGCCTCAGGTGAGCCTCATCACCTTTAGCCCTTACTGAATGCCATGCTCTAGTTGGACCTCATTTTGATTAAGCATAAACAAAGTTTAAGCATAGTTGTAAATTGGACTCTAAAAGGTTATGGGCCAACTTCGCCCTCGGGTCCCGTGCCAACCAAAATTGGGGAGCACGGGCTTTGTCTCGTCTTGCTGAACGCGCTGAAACTCGCCACGTAGTTTTTTGGACTTCTAGATGTTAAGATCAAGGCAAAATAGTGCAATTAACATAAAGAGTTAAAGAGCTAACTTTGCTCTCGGGTTTCGCGTTGACCCCAAAATGGTGAGCACGGGGTCTGTTTCATCAAAGGTGACGCGCTGAAAGTTACGGCGCAGCTTTTGGACCCCCGGATTTCAAGAACGTGCCGAAACGGGCCGGAATATAAGCTAATTATGCAATTTAAAAGCTGTTAGGGACCTAAATGCAATTTAGACACATATGCTGACTCTAGATAGTGTTTTACACCACTGGACATTTTGTTAGAGTCCCGTAGACTCTCGTTGATCGGGAATCGGGTTTCGTTCGATAAAACGGCTGTATCGAACCGTATTAGAGACACGTTACTATTGTGTCGTCGGGATGGGTCGTGCGAGTTTATTATTGACTATAGCTGCTTATACAGGGCCCAGTTGTCAGCACCAGCCTCCCGGTAGTCTAGCGGGAGTTCGGGATCGGCCTACATTCAGGTGGGTTCCATTTTCTTGGTCCTAGCATCTAACTCTATCATATTGGACGGGGTCAATTCTAGGTATACTGGGGTTAAATATTGAGGGGTGATAGCTTATGCATGTTAATGGGTTTCGTCATAATGTTTAGCGTCGGTCTTCCGACGGTCGTTTTCCTTTTGATAATTACATGTTGGCGGGCTACCTTCGAGTGCACCTATTACTGCCTTTACTTTGATTATACATGATAGCGGGTTACTTTCGATCGCATATGTTACGGCTTACTTTTGAGTATATATGTTGTCGTTTCACTTTTGTTATATATATTATGATGCTGATATGATGATGATTATGGTTACTTGGCTCGAGGCTGCAACACGCGCACCCGCGGTTTGGCCACCGCAAAGGGTGCGCTTTTCCGGAAAAGTGGTCTCTGACCCCCACGAGGTGACGTAGTGGGGCCCCTTATTAGTGGTGGGGTTGAGGCGCCGAGGTGCGAGCGGTGCGACCCGTCGGTTTAGTTGTCCGGCGTGGTCGGGTTTCTGCAGGTACGGTGCGGGCCGTCGGTTTAGTTGTCCGACGCGTCCGGGTATTACCGGATACAGGTGTACAGGTTGCTTTTCCTCCTTGAGGGGGGGGTGGTTGCTCCGGTCGTCGTCACGGTTTGTTTTATTACATTCTCCTGCTCTACTATTTTTACGTCACTGACATCCCACTTCGTGACAGGGTTCAGGCGGGGGGAGAGGTAGGCGTTGGTGAGGACGGGACAGGAGCAGCTGGGTCGCTGGGGACCTCGGACTGTATTTCTTCTTTCATTCTCGCTTTTCATTGCATTGTAGTTATGCGAGAGGTTCGCGATACCCTCGTGGGGTCGGCGTGGATGTCGGTACGGGTTGCATTTAGTGCCCCTTGTGCGTTACTTTCCTTATATTTCCATTGGCCGTTGGAAAATCAAAAAGGGAAAAGTCAAAGAAAAGATTGCGAAAACCGTTTTTAAAATCTAAGTGTCGTGTGGGCACTGGTTTCAAAACCCTGTGGATTTATGGATTGCGAAAGGGATTTCAAAATTTAGTGTCGGGTGGGCACCGTTTTCAAACCCTGTAGATTTATGCTGATTTCGAACTAACTTTCAAAACGTAAGCGCCGGGTAGGCGCTCTTTCAAAACTGTGGATTTATCCTTTCCAAATTGATCGGCCATATGTTTTCTTGTATGTTTTCTTGTATTAGTGTAGAATGCTGGTTGTTTGTGAATGACTGTTGTGATTGATTGGTTGCGTATGTTGGAACATGTACCGAACGCTACGCCGTGCACGTACAGGGGAGACTCTGCCCGTTTGCAGAGTGACCATGTATGTGTGGCGGGTCTGGGCACGTGCCGGGGAAGAGGGGTTCCCTTTTAAACAAAAAAAAAAATTTTACACGTCAAATATTCAACTTTTATGAATCGTTTCCGCTAAAACAAAACCCCCGGGGCGTGACAGATTAAATGGTATCAGAGAGTTCTTTCAATCACAACAGTTAGTGCCGACATCCGTGGACAACCCTCACATGCCTACATACGAATGAAATGGGTAGGGCATAGGACTGTAGAACGTGAGTGACTGAGGGGGGGGGGGGAAATGTTGAGTCCTTTCTCTCACTTTATGGTTGTTGTTAGTAGGGTAGTCTAAAGTTGACTCTTGTGATGTGTGACAGACATGGCCCGTACTAGATCATCGGCCGGGGACGCAGAGTCAGTGTCCGACATCCACGGAGATACCACACTTAGCTACGAATGAATGAATTGAATAAGGCATAGAAGCGTAGAACGCGAGTGATCGGGGGAGCGGGGGAAAAGTATATGTCCCGTTTTCTAGATAGTTGGTTAAGTGTTATACTAGCGGAGTCTAGAACTAACTTGTGGGGTGTGTGAGTACGGGTTAAGTTTTGTTTCTCGTTTTAGCTCGGTTGTCGCGTTTATGTAGTCGTGTTGCTTGGGCTCGTGTAGTAGTGTTGTTGTGGGGGTCTTGGGATTCCCCCTGGGGTTGAGAAAAGAGACCACCGGGACTAGCAAATCTTGTTCGTTTGGGCTTGATTCTTCCTTTTGTTGAGCGGACCTAGAGCTTAAATACTCCTAGTGGGGAATGTGATCGTTGGTCTGGGGGTACGCAGCTCGGCTCAGTGTATGGTGCTTGGAAGGGCAATGGATTGGGACCGAGCGGTAGAGGCTAATCAGAGTGTCGTACCCCCTTGGGTGCCAAGACGGAAGTAGGACCGTGCTCCCTGGGTTTTGTTGCCAGCTCCCCATGACCAAGGCATAGTCTTGAGGTTTTGGGTTGCGAGTTTGTGATTGTGAAGCAGTACAGATCACGAGGGGCGCAAGGCCAGTGGGAAGCGCAAGTCGGACATGTTGGGCCACTTTTCCCATGTATTGGATTCCTGGCGTATTTAAGTTTCGGGGACGAAACTTCTTTTAAGTTGTAAGTGATGTAAGAACTCGAAACATTTTATTTTAATGATTAGTCTAAAGGTGATTTTTGACCTGGTTTTTGAATTCAAAAGACCTATGTTGATTTATTTAGTTAATTGCCAGTGTGCGAGTTGCACATTTTACGAGACAAAAAGGCTACTTTCCAATCCGGACATGATCTTGGAAATCCGAGTTGACCGTTGCGATCGTCTCGTCGAACTGAGCGAGATTCATATTCAGCACTTTTCGATCTGACGGTCGGATCTTCCAGAATTCAACTAAGAAGTGGACGAATCTCGCGACCAATGTAACAGTGTCCTCTGTGCACAGTGCACTTAAGTGAGTTACTGTAGATGAACAGTAACCCTGGTTTTCGAGACCCGACGAATACAACATTGACTAATTCACTGTTCGGAATCCGAATATAGTGATCCAGGTAGTCATTTCGAACGGTTTCGATGTTCTGAACGCAGTGGCGCAGTCGAAAATTCTGTTTGACGACTCTGGAATCTCGAAAAGCGCGAAAAACTGTATTTTGACACAGTTATTATGGACCGAGATTTTATCCGGGCAGTTTCGCGAAAATCAGAAATCGCTACCTGATAGGTCTCGTCGAGCCGGACGTCATGGCGCAGTCCATTTTTCGTTTCGACAACCGGATCGCCTCGGAAAGCGTGAAACAAGGCGAAAATGGTGTTAATTGCACATTAGACCCTAGTGAATCTGCCTCGAAATGCGTGCCACTGCTGGGGAGGGGACCTAAATGTAAGAGTGAGCTGCTGTTAAGGGCCCAACTCTAAATGTCTTAAGGAGAGGGACTAAAAGGCAAATATGCCCTATACACTATAGGTATATAGCTCGGGTTAGGGTTCCTTAAACCCTAACCCTGCAGCACGAGCCCCCAACCGCAACCCAACTCCTTCCTCTCCATCAGCCGCACTCCCCGGAGTCCCGCACCGGCCGCCGCTCCCCTTGCCGGAAAAGCAAGATCAAGAAGAGCTTGACCTCGGAATTTGGAGAGGAAGGTGTGGGGAGGGATCCAAGTTGACAAATTCCCTTCTGAAGAGTCCCTCGTGGTGCTGCAACCGAGCTGGGTTGGATCCGACGCCGACCGCCGCCGTGCGCCGCCGCGGGACAACACCCTCTTCCACGATTTTCCGGCGAAGGTGAGTTCTTGGGACTTTTATTTTAGTGTCGGGTTTTGGGCATGGCCATTGTGTTGCTGACGTCGAGGAGGTCGTCCTGTTGCAGGACGAGCCGAGGCCACCGTCCCGATCGCCGGCGGGAGCCATCCTCGCCGGATTATCGTTTTCTTGACCGATCGCTGGCGCGGGCTTCATCCGGCCGTTAAACCCAAGATCAGCACCGTTGATCCTTGTCCCCTAGTCGACTGAAAGCTTCCTCCAAGATCTGGGGTTGATCAGACCAGGATCCATCCCGCACGGCCGAGCCCTAGAAACGGGTGAATTAATTCGTCGCCGGAATTCCTCCGTCCGGCGCCGCCGCGGCCTCCCGGCGCCGGCCACCACTGCACCGAGCGTCGGGGTGTTGGGACAGACCTTTTGGTCCGGGTAGCACCTGCCCGGAGCCGCCGCGCCGGAAACCACCATTAACAACCTTGAAGCCCCTCCGAGCTTCGCCGGCGCTGCCTTGCCGACGCTCCCGGACATCAGAGAACCGCCCGGGTGAGCTTCCTGGGTCCCTAGGAGCCTCCCCATCACCTTGAATGCAGGGTTTAACGTAGGGCTTCTACCCTCTGCAGCTGCACCCGAGACTGCATTCGAGCCCACCTCCGGCCATCTCCGGCGGCCTGGGCTCCGGCCACCCGTACAGGTATGACCTAAACCCTATTTAGGGGACCCCCATGATTTTATTTTGGGTCGAGAGACCCTTGTAATTAACTCTAAAAGCTTGCACCCGAAGTACCTATTTTGGGTTGGTCTCCGGCCGCCGCCGCCTCCGGCCGCCGGGGCTCTACCCAACATGGATCAGTCCTCATCTGGGACCCCAAGCTAACTGCTGCTCACCTTGGTTGCTGACAGAGCAAGGTTGCATTGGAGCTTCACCAATCCGAGCTCTAGCCAACTTTCGGGTGTTGCTCCGGCCACTGTTCCGGCCGATCTCCGGCAAGCCTCAGGTGAGCCTCATCACCTTTAGCCCTTACTGAATGCCATGCTCTAGTTGGACCTCATTTTAATTAAGCATAAACAAAGTTTAAGCATAGTAGTAAATTGGACTCTAAAAGGTTATGGGCCAACTTCGCCCTCGGGTCCCGTGCCAACCAAAATTGGGGAGCACGGGCTTTGTCTCGTCTTGCTGAACGCGCTGAAACTCGCCACGTAGTTTTTTGGACTTCTAGATGTTAAGATCAAGGCAAAATAGTGCAATTAACATAAAGAGTTAAAGAGCTAACTTTGCTCTCGGGTTTCGCGTTGACCCCAAAATGGTGAGCACGGGGTCTGTTTCATCAAAGGTGACGCGCTGAAAGTTACGGCGCAGCTTTTGGACCCCCGGATTTCAAGAATGTGCCGAAACGGGCCGGAATATAAGCTAATTATGCAATTTAAAAGCTGTTAGGGACCTAAATGCAATTTAGACACATATGCTGACTCTAGATAGTGTTTTACACCACTGGACATTTTGTTAGAGTCCCGTAGACTCTCGTTGATCGGGAATCGGGTTTCGTTCGATAAAACGGCTGTATCGAACCGTATTAGAGACACGTTACTATTGTGTCGTCGGGATGGGTCGTGCGAGTTTATTATTGACTATAGCTGCTTATACAGGGCCCAGTTGTCAGCACCAGCCTCCCGGTAGTCTAGCGGGAGTTCGGGATCGGCCTACATTCAGGTGGGTTCCATTTTCTTGGTCCTAGCATCTAACTCTATCATATTGGACGGGGTCAATTCTAGGTATACTGGGGTTAAATATTGAGGGGTGATAGCTTATGCATGTTAATGGGTTTCGTCATAATGTTTAGCGTCGGTCTTCCGACGGTCGTTTTCCTTTTGATAATTACATGTTGGCGGGCTACCTTCGAGTGCACCTATTACTGCCTTTACTTTGATTATACATGATAGCGGGTTACTTTCGATCGCATATGTTACGGCTTACTTTTGAGTATATATGTTGTCATTTCACTTTTGTTATATATATTATGATGCTGACATGATGATGATTATGGTTACTTGGCTCGAGGCTGCAACACGCGCACCCGCGGTTTGGCCACCGCAAAGGGTGCGCTTTTCCGGAAAAGTGGTCTCTGACCCGTGTATACCCACGAGGTGACGTAGTGGGGCCCCTTATTAGTGGTGGGGTTGAGGCGCCGAGGTGCGAGCGGTGCGACCCGTCGGTTTAGTTGTCCGGCGTGGTCGGGTTTCTGCAGGTACGGTGCGGGCCGTCGGTTTAGTTGTCCGACGCGTCCGGGGATTACCGGATACAGGTGTACAGGTTGCTTTTCCTCCTTGAGGGGGGGGTGGTTGCTCCGGTCGTCGTCACGGTTTGTTTTATTACATTCTCCTGCTTTACTATTTTTACGTCACTGACATCCCACTTCGTGACAGGGTTCAGGCGGGGGGAGAGGTAGGCGTTGGTGAGGACGGGACAGGAGCAGCTGGGTCGCTGGGGACCTCGGACTGTATTTCTTCTTTCATTCTCGCTTTTCATTGCATTGTAGTTATGTGAGAGGTTCGCGATACCCTCGTGGGGTCGGCGTGGATGTCGGTACGGGTTGCATTTAGTGCCCCTTGTGCGTTACTTTCCTTATATTTCCATTGGCCGTTGGAAAATCAAAAAGGGAAAAGTCAAAGAAAAGATTGCGAAAACCGTTTTTAAAATCTAAGTGTCGTGTGGGCACTGGTTTCAAAACCCTGTGGATTTATGGATTGCGAAAGGGATTTCAAAATTTGGTGTCGGGTGGGCACCGTTTTCAAACCCTGTGGATTTATGCTGATTTCGAACTAACTTTCAAAACGTAAGCGCCGGGTAGGCGCTCTTTCAAAACTGTGGATTTATCCTTTCCAAATTGATCGGCCATATGTTTTCTTGTATGTTTTCTTGTATTAGTGTAGAATGCTGGTTGTTTGTGAATGACTGTTGTGATTGATTGGTTGCGTATGTTGGAACATGTACCGAACGCTACGCCGTGCACGTACAGGGGAGACTCTGCCCGTTTACAGAGTGACCATGTATGTGTGGCGGGTCTGGGCACGTGCCGGGGAAGAGGGATTCCCTTTTAAACAAAAAAAAAAATTTTACACGTCAAATATTCAACTTTTATGAATCGTTTCCGCTAAAACAAAACCCCCGGGGCGTGACAATGCATCTAATGGTTCTTCAAGTTTATCTAATGTGCAGGAATCATCTCATATATCTCCGAGTACTCCGTTTCAACAAACGCTACGAATCTCCAAGGATCATCCGGAATCGAATATTATTGGAGATCCACAAGAAGGAGTTAGAACTCGGAGGCAGTTGGTTTATGGATTCGCTTGCTACGTATCTTTAATCGAACCAAAGAACATAGATGAAGCTCTTCAGGATGACTACTGGATTAAAGCAATGCAGGAAGAGCTCCATCAATTTGAGCGAAACAAAGTCTGGGAATTAACGAAGCCTCCACAGCAACACAATGTGATAGGTACCAAATGGATCTTCAAGAACAAGAAAAATGAGGATGGTACTATCATCAGGAACAAGGCACGATTAGTTGCTCAAGGCTACTCTCAAGTAGAAGGTATAGACTTTGACGAAACATTCGCCCCTGTAGCTAGACTCGAGTCCATTCGTATACTGTTTGCTATTGCTTGTCATTTTAAAATCAAATTATTTCAAATGGACGTTAAGAGCGCATTTCTAAATGGGTTTTTAAATGAGGAAGTTTATGTGGCTCAACCGAATGGTTTTGTAGACCATAAACAACCTAACCATGTTTTTCGTTTGAAAAAGGCTCTTTACGGTCTGAAACAAGCACCGCGAGCATGGTACGAAAGGTTGACAAAGCACCTTTTGGAAAAGGGCTACACTCGAGGGGGAGCTGATAGGACTCTCTTTGTGAAGCATTATCAAAACAATTTCATTGTAGCACAAATCTATCTCGATGACATTGTATTTGGCGCAACAAGAGATAATGATGCTTCTAAATTCGCGGAGACCATGGAAAGCGAATTTGAGATGTCCATGATGGGCGAATTGACTTATTTCCTTGGATTGCAAATTAAACAAAATGATGAAGGTATTCACTTGAGTCAATCCAAGTATGCAATGGAGTTGGTTAAAAAGTTTGATCTTGAAAATTCGAAGGATTTTCCGACTCCAATGGGAACTAGCCACAAGGGACTTGGAAGTGAATCACAAAGTGAGAATGTAGACGAGAAACTGTGTCGAAGTATGATTGGAAGTCTACTTTACCTCACGGCTAGTCGCCCGGATATATCTTTTGGTGTTGGGATCTGCGCGAGATATCAATCTGCACCAAAGGAGGTTCACCTGAAAGCGGTGAAAAGGATCATCCGGTATATCAAAGGATCAATTAATTTCGGAATTTGGTATCCTATGGGAACAAGTTTGGATATTGTTGGATACTCAGATGCCGATTGGGCAGGATCAGTGGATGATCGGAAAAGCACGAGTGGTGCATGCTTCTATCTTGGCCATTGCCTTGTTGCATGGCACAGTAAAAAGCAGAATTGCATAGCACTCTCGACTGCCGAAGCGGAATACATTTCAGCTGGAAGTTGCTCAACTCAACTCATTTGGATGAAAAGCGTATTGAGCGACTTCCGGATTTCAGCATCTTCGGTAACAATTCTTTGTGACAACACAAGTGCAATCAACATTTCTAAAAACCCTGTGTTGCACTCTAGAACAAAACATATTGAACTTAGATATCATTTTCTTAGAGAGCTAGTTGAATCAAATACTCTTCAACTTTCATATATTTCAACTGAGGATCAATTAGCTGACATTCTAACAAAACCTTTGGATCAAAAACGTTTTATTCATTTGCGAAAAGCAATTGGAATGCTTTCCTTGAAATAAACTTCTTTTTGAAACCTTTGCTTAGGATAGGTTTTGTCTTTGTTTTGTTTTGTTCATTATCTATGTCTGTACATAGGACATTAATTGAGCATAGATCATAATTGACTTTAATTGCATCTTTTCGCACATTTAGAAATTTATTATGCTTTTGCCATCATAATATTTCACTGTTGCAATGATCATTTATGTTAATTAAATCATCTTCTGAGTGATCAAAGTCAATTTCTCTCTCTCAATGATCTCTTGGTATAGTCATTATCTTATTTGACTGTTTAGGCGAGTATGAAATCGAGATCAATTTTTGGTTGAATACTTTATATCTTAAATAATTGATAGCCAATTGAGGGGGAGTCAAAGAAATGTAAAATGCTCAAAAGATGTGGAAAGAGTTATATCCCAATGAGGAGTGTGAAAACTACCACCACATTGAGGAAAGAGCTACCACCTCGGTCGTCCGAGTATTGTGTGCAGCTACCACATGTATACCAAGCATGGTTGTTCAAATTTTGATTAAGTAAAATGCATGTTGAAATACTTGACTCCGTCAAATTTCAAGGTTGGTATAAGGTGGGTTTTTAAAGAAAGATGCTCAAAGAGCTACTCTCTTCAACAGATTGTCTAGATACATTATCTACTATATTTGGGATTTCAAACATCTATTGATCTTTGTATTTCATTTTCTTTACTGAATTGATGATTTGAGAAAGGCATTACTCATAAGATCAAGTTAGATGTAATTGAAGGTGTTCAACTTTAAGGGATTTAATTTTTGTAAATTCTCGTTTCATTTTTGGATATTATTGATAGATTTGGCATAATCTAATTCTTGTTGTATGAAACGATGATTTCTGTTTAAAGTTGATACACATTTGTGCTTACAATCTTTTTCTGGTTTTTTCTTGAATTTCTCTGAAATTTTCTAAAGAAAAAGTTGGAGCCGATCCGGATCGGGCAAGATGATCCGGATCCCGAACGCAGGTATTCTTCTGCGGGCTGACGATCCGGATTGGACCTGCCGATCCGGATCCCGAACGCAGTTTCTCACTGCGGGTAGCCGATCCGGATCGCAATCATGAACTGATCCGGAACACGGCTAGGGTTTTATAAAGAACAAAAGGGTTTTGATTTCTTTTACTCCAATCTTTTGTTCCAAAGTTTCCAGAGCTTCTCTCTCTAGATTTCACCCATCTTGGAAGCTTTCAAACTCAAGTTCTTCAACTCCAAGTAAGTTTTATTGATCAAAATCTCGGTTTTTCACCGTTTTTCTCTATTCCTCCTCAAACGTGATGAAATTCTTGGATCAATTTTGTTTGTGGATGGTTTTTGATCAAATTTCTTTTGAAATAAGAACTCTGGGTAGATTAGTTTTGATTATATGCTAGGTATTCTCCTGATTAACGGATTTTTAGGCTTCGATTTCTAAAATTTCAGTTTTAGGGCATATAATGAGGATTTTCGAAAATCATGCAATTGATCTATTTTTAAAAGTCCTTTTGCAAAACTAATTTGATTCTTAGTCTCTCTACATGATTATGATTGTTTGGGTACAATTTTTCCAACTTTTTGAAAATTAACAATTTTTCATGTGTTCTTGAGTTGATCTTCACAGGATACATTTCTCACTAGCAATCAAAATGGTGATCACTTGGATTGTTTTCCTACTTGCTGCCATGGTTCATACCAAGGATACTGTCAAGCCTAAGAAGGCTAAGAAAGCGAAGAATACCAAGGATGATTCCGACACTGAATCAGAGACGGAGTCGATCGACTGGGATAACATCGAAATCGAGCAAGCTGCTCCCATTGTCTCCAAAGGGAAAACAACTGCTGAAGCTTCAAAGCCTACTGCAGCTGAAAAAGGAAAAGCCCCTATGGAACCAAGTCCAATTGGAACAAAAAGAAAAACCGGTGCAAGAAAAAGAGGCAGTGCTCAGGGAATTACCATTGAGGAACCAGTTGCTAGGCAGCCTCCTCCACAAGACTTCATCAGCTCCGAAAGAATCAAGGATTTTGAGAAGAGGGAATGCATTGGCGAGAGGCATGTCAATGTCAAACCAATGAAGGAACGATCTGTAGCTTTTGGGACTTTGTTTGACCAAGTTGGTCTTGCTCAAATTTGCAACTTCCCTGAGACTACTGGGTACTGTCCACACTCAGTTCGAATGTTTTATCAGAACGCTGCAAGTCTGATTGATCACGAGGATGGACGTCGAGAATTTCACACTTTGGTTAAAAATATCAAAATCAAAGTCACACCCCAGCTGATTGGAGTTGTGCTAGGTATGACAGCCAGAGCTGATGGACTCCATTACCTAAAAACTCAAAGCTTCAACGACAACTCCTGGAGAGCTGTACTTAATGGAATTTGTCTTCCAAATACTCGGTCGACCGGAAATTCTGTTTTCTCTAAAGAGCTTCGACCAGAGTATCGGTATATAAACTTCATTGTCTGCTACAACATTCTTCCCAACATGAATACGAAGGTTCTTCGATGGGACAGAATGTTATACCTTTATCTTCTTGGAAACCCGGCCGCATTGATGGGAGCAAACTTGAATATTCCCTATCTCATTTGGTCAAGGATGGCGCGGTATGTGGAACACTCTCATCCCACAGAAAGACTACCGTACCCAATGATTATCATGCGCATCCTTAGAAAGTTTAAAGTCGATACAAGCGCAAGCTCATACATGTACAGTTTGGGCACCATTAATGAGACAACAATTGTAAAGTCTCTCTCGACGAAGCCAGATGAACACTTCATACCTCCTCACCGGCAACGAGCACAACAACAACAAGCGACAACCTCTGCACCGGCAGCAGCTCCTCCAGTCCAACCAGCACCTCCGGCACAACAAACACCGCAATCAACTTCTGATGATGATGCATCTGTTACCTAAATCTATAAAGAACAGCAAAGGCTCTCCAACGAGCAAGAACGTATATCAAATGAACTAATTGAGGTAAAGGAAGAAATAAAGAAGGTAAATAAGAATCAATCATCAATGAACAAGCGATTAAAGAAGATATTCCAAATTCTCGGCTGTATCAGTTCAGACGAGTCTGAATAATCCGTATCCTTCCAATTTCTGTTTATTATGCATATGTTTAGATCTTTCTTTTGTGCAGGTTTTTAAGTTTTAGTTTTAGTCTTTAGTTCTCCAACTTGAACTGTTAACGATTCTCTCCACTTTTGGTAATTTTGGCTTTGTTTGTGACAAAAAGGGGGAGAGAGTTTAGAGAACTTGAACAATGAATGATGATGTGATTTGTATAACATCAAGGTACAATGATGACTGAGAACAGAACAATGATTGAATGATGATGTGATTTGTATAACATCAAGGTACAATGATGACTGAGAACAGAACAATGATTGAATGATGATGTGATTTGTATAACATCAAGGTACAATGATGACTGAGAACAGAACAATGATTGAACAATGATGATGTGAATGATTGAACAATGATGATGTGAAAATTTTGTATACATCAAGGTAAGTATCACTTCAACTTTGGTTTTTATCTAGTGATTGGTTGCATGTCTCCACTAACTATTCGACTAATTATTTGGGCATGTAATATGACTAACAAGTTGATGTTGGACTAACACTTTATGACATTTGGTTTTTGATTGGGTAGAAGATATGTTGGTTCTTGACTATGATTCTCTTACATATCTAAATTCTCAAATGTCATCATGATCAGATAAACTCTATCTCTGTACTAGGTTTTGAATGCTAAATATTCTTGAGGTATCTAACGATCTCTTTTTGTCAAGAATGATTTCTTTGTGCAGAGAGTACAGATGTCTAAGTCTAGAGTCTGCTTTAGGAGTTTATCTCATGTTTTTAAATTTTCGGATCTCCATTGTAAATTTTTGTTGTATGGTGATAGCAACAAAAATATCTTTTTGAATTTTCTTGAGTGGATCTGTGTTTTGTCACGAAACCGCCAAAGGGGGAGATTGTTACGGAATTTGAGTTGGCGTAGTTTCGTGAAAGTCTCAAGTCTTGAAGATTGAAGGTGAAGAAAGTTGGATCATTTAACTCAATCTCAAGAAAGAAGAATTCAAAAGGATCAGGTATGTTTAACTAAAGATTTTGTGTGATCTGAATACTTCTTGTAGTGTAGAAACACTTGGAAGAATCTTTCATTGCATAAAAATCAAAAACTGGACTTGGGACATGTTCAGGATCCGGATCAGGTTGTTCGATCCGGATCCCGAAGGTGGTTCGTTCATACACCAGTTCAATCCGGATCGTAGCCTCTCTTGATCCGGATCCCGAACACTGAGTTTACCATCTTCCTTGAACGATCCGGATCAGGCTTCGCAATCCGAATCCCGAACGTTGATGTTTGGTGAACTGTATGAACGATCCGGATCAAGCACTTCGATCCGGATCCCGAACCTTCGTTTTTCTGGAATTGCCTGACTCGTTACGACGATCCGGATCACAGCTAATCCGATCCGGATCGCCGTCCGTAAAATTTCCAGAAATGTTAGGTTTTTGATTCTTATCACCTTCCTAGGGTTTCTAACCTATAAATAGACCCTATGACTCTTTTTCTAGGGTTAATCCAAATAGCCGTCATTTTCCTATATCATCTTATACGGCTCTAGATCCATATATAGAGAAGAAAGGAAATCATTAGAGAATACTCTATGTTTCTTCATCTATATTGATTAGTTTGATTCTAGGTTTTCATACTCACATCTTGAGTTGAATCAAACTAATGAATACTTAGATGGTATTTCCGATCTATCTTTGATCTAAGTATTCGGCGGATCATCACCACCAAAAACAACGATTTACCCCAAAAATCGGCGCGTGGATTCGCGTGTCCTTGTGGATTCAAGGTTCAACCGCTCTCGTGGATTCGGAGCGAGGCACATTCGTGGATTCGAAGGGTGCTATTGGGTGAAGACCGTGGATTCGGTCGGACGTCGTGGATTCGACGTTGGACGCCGTGGATTCGGCGTTGGGCGCAGATCGTGGATTCGAGAAGCGTCGCGGAGCGAGCGAAGAAGATCCTCTAGGAGCGTATGGAAAAGCTTGAGTCGTAAGTGTGTACGGTAAATCACCTTGTACGTGTTTTAATTCTAGTGGATTTCTGCCGTGTTATCGGTCCCGTGGTTTTTTACTCCGGTGATGGAGTTTTCCACGTAAAAATCTTGCGAGTTATTTTTTATTTCCGCATTGGGTTTTTATCGCAACGATTTTTGAGTGTTTATACGTTTACACCTATTCACCCCCCTCTAGGTGTTTTTTCCCCTATTTAGATCCTTATTACATATAACCCAACATAAATTTCCCCACTCGTAAGGATTCGAGTGGTCTGGGTTCTAGGGGCCATCCTTTTGTCGGGACGGAAGCCACGAGGCCCGAGCCTAGAACCTATTCTTGTTCGATAGGGTTGTAGGTGTTGGTCTCCCGGAACTCCCGGGCCCTAGCTGATATCTTCTGCGTGTTGTACCGAGATTGTCGCGTTCCCGAACTGTAAGGCGGGCCGGGAACTTCAATAGGCGGAGCCTAGAGTATGTTCTTGTTTGATAGGGTTCTTAGCACCGACCTATCGGGTTTTTCAAACCCTTATGGTGTCGGCCCTTCCTGAGTTATCGGTGTGGTCGGTGTTCTGTAGTGGGAGCCGTTGGGGTTGACGGTGGTCCCGGGTCGTTGAGTGTTGTCCGACCAGTTTCGTTAGCCCTGAGTTGTGGGTCGTTCCTGGCTGTGGAGTATCTCCAGCCAGTGTGTGTTGTGCTGTGAGCTATTGGAGAGGCTAGTGTCTCGTGTTTCGTGAGAGCTGATCAGCTGAGTCGTCGGGAGTGCTCCGACTGTTGTGCGAGATGTTTGAGGATTGAGTCTTTCCGTTCAGTGCGTGAGCGTAGATTTTGACTATAGCCTGCAGTGCCACTTTGAGCTCGACAGAGTGCGCGGATACCTTCTTCCTCGATGGGGTCGCTCCCCTCGAGAGCCACGCCCGGGGTGGATTTGTTACTTTTGTATCGCGACTTGTCGACGCGGTCCCTCTAGCTGAGCCAGTTTTGGCAGCCACGGACGCGGTCCCTCTGACTGAGCCAGTTTTGGCAGTCACGGACGCCCTACGTCAGTCCCGTCCTTTTGTGGATGTGCGGCAGTAGATAGGCGCAGGTTTGACTAGACCCAAGGAGGCAGTCAGTGTAGATTGGGTGACTATACTTGAGAGTCAGTAGATGCATCATATTATCATCTGTTCCACTTCTTGAGCATCTAGATAGAGGCATAGTAGCTGTAGAGTTATCCTTTTCCAGCTTATTTTTCATTATCACAGTCTTTTTCTGTTATCTTATGCCTCTAGTAGACTTAGTGGGAAGACCGTTGGGCTGGTTGACGGCACCCACTGAGAACTACTGTAGGAAGTAGTTCTCACACCGGTCGTGGTGTCTTTTTCCCCAGGGACTTCTACTCCTGTTCCTGTGCTCCAGTTGCTGATCCCTCTGATCGGTTTCGAGGAAGTCGCGAGCTAGTCCCCTACCCATCGTTGGAGTGTAGCGGTACCCCTTCTAAGGAGAGCATCAGTAGATTAGTTTACTTCTTTTTTCTCTGTTGAGAGACCTTTGTTGTGAGGTATAGAGTTGTATTTTATTTTACAGTTTGAGAGACAGATGTTGTCACGCCCCGGGGTCGAAACTGCGACCCGGGCTCGCCAACAGATCCGCCACCTATGCCAAACCCGCATAGGCGAAGCGTCCTACCTGCAAAAAGAGCTACAGCTAACAGATATCAGAGCTAAAAGATAAAACTGCTATAGAAATAAAATCAACCACTGTACAACTGAAGATAAAACAACAAGGTCCATCTCCCAAAAAGATAATCATACAATAACCTCGAGTACAAAACTCATAGCTCAACAGGGAGATATCTCAAATAAAACATCAGTGTACAAGCTCTCAATACATCATATCCTCACAACATCAGTCTCTCAAAAGAGGAAATAAATACCAATCTACCGACTATACTGAAGATCTCCTCCAAAGGGGGGTACCGCTACTCTCCGAAGATGGGTCTGGATCTAGCTCGCTACTCCCTCACCACGCACAGCAACCACAGAACGGCAACACCCGCCAAGACTCTGCAAAACAAAGAGGAGAAAGGACAAAAGGGGGAAAACCCCCAATGGGCGTGAGAACTACGCAATAAGGGAGTTCTCAGTGGGTATCGCCACTAGGCCCGACGATCTGCCCACCAAGACTACTAGAGGCAAAAGATAACCGATGCAGTAAAACTGAAAGAAGAAGCTGGAAACACTCTACAGCTACCATGCCTCTATCCAAATGCTCAAATGGGGAAACTCTGATGAAGATATGCAACACTCGCACACGAGGTGCTCAACTGACCCAATCGAGCTGACTGCCACATCGGGTCCAGTCAAACCTGCGCCCACCTACAACCACCTCCCGCTGACGGGCAGGAATTACGTAGGGCGTCCAAACGGACTAACTCGCTATTGAGTAGTGGCTCATGCAGGCTATAGTCATAATCCATGCTCTCTCTCTCAGAACGGATAGACTCAAGATGCTCAACCTCTCACACAATGGTCAAAGAACTCACAACGACCACGGGACCACCGTCAAACCCCGACGGTTCCCAACAATACTAGCACTGGTCTAAACACAGCTACTAGACTCCACTCGGTCCCCCAGGCACGAGTGTAACAAAAAGTATCTGCCTGAATAAACCCAATCGATAGACCAGTAATCACTGGTACTGCCTGCTCTGCTGTCGAACTCAAGAACCCTGCCTGGTGCCCGGCGCTCACACCGTGGAAAGCCTACTCCGGAGTGGCACTCGAGGGGAGCGACCCACACGAGTAAAGTATCACTGTATCAAGCATCACTGTATCGAGTATCTCTGTAACCACTGTCTCATAATAGCAGGACTGGATCAAGACTATGATCAAAGTGGGAAACTCCGTCCACTAACAAAACCCCGATCTGATGCAATAGTACTCAACAAGTGGGAAACACCATCCACTAGAACAGATCTGATACCCAATCTGATGCAATAGTCAACATCCGGTCAACCGCCCAAAGTCCGCGGTCACCGCAATAACCCACAACCCATAATTGGGTAAATTAATCAAGATCCGGTCAACCGCCTACTGTCCGCGGTTGCCGCAATAACCCACAATCCATCATCAAGCACACCCTGTCTCTGACCCTAAGGTCCCAGCTACACTATCCCAAACCTCTGCTCGAACCCGAGCAACATGACTCAAAAGTCTAAATAAAAGGAGAAAGAAAGCAATCAAGGTTTCTCCTAAGTCAAATTCCAATATGTAGTGCAGCAGTAAAAGATGGCCTAACTATATGTCCATACACATATGTCCATACAAGCATGCATTTGTCCTCAAGAAGAATAAAGAAAATAAACCTCATGCCAAAATTATCAATGACCATACCTGTCCATAATTCTCAATCCATAATGGCTCCTCAGAGTAGAACCTGCACATAACTACATAATCCTATCCCAATGCATAAACCATCCTCATAAAAGGTTATGTGCTAATATGGCATGATAATTAATCATATAGGGTATCCTTGCCTTAGATAAGCTTCCACTAATCATCAACATGACTATTTGATTAATACCATTGTCATACTGTGAATAATTCACTTGCAATTTCCATAAAATCCTCATTGTTAAACTTACCGATCAGTCCCAGCTATTGTACCATTCACCTGCATGCAATGCTAACATATAAAAATTTAGAGAAACCGTCCACCGGTTCCGGGAATAAGGCACCCACCTGAAAAGCTGACTGTCCAAAGCCCAACAGCTGAAAACACCAAATAACTCTAATCCCTTGCTCCAATAAGTTCAGCACACCCGTAACACTCCTGGCACAATACAAAGTCCACTAATTACACTAGGCTCCCAAATATAGCACTTAAAACCACATACAACCTCGAATTCTGAACTGTTAAATTATCACCTGCAGATAGTGCCCAGAAAATTCCAATAAAAATATCACAGCAATCCTTGCGTCGATAGCTTCGAAACGGTACCTTGCACGCCCAAATCGGAGTTCGGTAAGTCAAGATAAAAATTCGGCAAGGGGGTACACTCATACAAAAATCTGTATTAAAACTGTACACTGTTCACTGAGAAAACAGTAATTTTCACCTCTGATGAAATCTCAGAAAAATCCAAGAAAAATACGAGCACGTTCCTTGCGATCTGTAGATGAAAAAGTTGTATAAGCTCGTTTCCGGCTGACGCTTGTGCGCAAAGATATGGCCAAAACACCTCGATCCTGTCCCACAAAGCCAAACAGAAAATGGGTCACAGTGTTGCCTCGGGATCCGTGCCAAAAACTCGCAACAGGAAAGCACGATCAATACGAAAGATGAAGCCCTACCTCTTAGGAGTCTGTCGGCGCAAGAATCACTGCAAAATGATCTCGGGGTAGCCCAGGGGAGCTAAAACACTATCGCTGCGCCGAAGAAGAACCCAGGAATGCAACGTCGCGCCGCGCCGTAAAATCCAGAACCTCGGGATGCGTGCTCCTAAAATCGTAGAACTTGGCAGGAAGATCAAGAATTAAGAGTTGAACAAGTCTTCTTCAAGGTGCTCGGGTAGATGGTGTGTGGGCTGAGAGAAAAGAGCCAAAGAAGAGGGCTCGGGCTGCCTATTTATAGGCTGAGGAAACAATTGGAAAAATTCCCATTGTGTCCCAATTTCCGGGCGCCCGAAACTTTTCGGGCGCGCACAGTGCGGCCCGGCCCACAACTTTCGGGCGCGCACAGTGCGGCCCGGTCCACCACACAGTCCAGTCCACTACTCCCCCGGGCCCCCACTGCACCCGGTGCACCAGCGCCCGCGAATGGCGACGCGACACATGGCCCGGCAACCCGTGCACCACGCACGTCGCGCCGTGGACCGCGCACGTCGCGGCTGACCCGGGCCGTACGGCCACCTGCCCCGCCGTACGGCCACCTGCCCCGGTCACCCACTCCACCGGTTGCGTGGACCGGGAGCACAACACCGAACCAATCACCTCCTGCCACGTGTCCACCCGGTCTACCGTGCACCCGGACCAAATTCCGTAGACCGCGCCTTCAGATCCAACCAACCCCAAGCCGCCACGTGGCACCGCCCTGGTGGACGACCCCCGCGGTGGACCGCGCACCTGACCGCGCCCCCGCGCGCCTGCCCGCGCCCCTGTGCGCCTGCCCGCGGCCGCGCGCCGCCTGCCCGAGCGCCTTCCGCCGCCTTCCGCCGCTGCCCGCCGCCGCCAGCCGCCGCCGGCGATCGCCGGAAACACTGTTCCGGCGATGAACAGTAAAATTACTGTAGCAAGCTCCGAAAAATACATGTAAATAGCCCATCTTGACCGTTTTCGCGCGCTGATTCCAAATCCGGCGTCCATTTTGCCAAATTCCAATCCTATAAATTGCCGGAGGCTCCCGGAAAGGTATTTTTAATCCGAATTCCGCGCCGAGCCTAAATTTGATATCCACTCCTCGCGTAAACTGTTCTAAACATCCGATGGGGTCCCCCGATTACCTACGAGATCCATTTTAAGCCCTGAGTCCATCTCTTGTGTCCAAACTGGCGCGCGAACACCGCCGACATGCCACGTAGGCTTCCAGAAGCTGCTGGTCACACTGTAGAAGCCCTGCAAAGATCCGGGTCACCACAGATGTAGTGAGGCTATTTTTGTATTGAGAGCTTGTACAGTGATGTATTTATTGGAGATATCTCCCTTTTGTGTTTTGTATCAGAGGACTTTTCATATGATCGTATTTGGGAGATGGATATTGTATTATTTTCAGTTATACAGTGATTGGATTTCAGTTTTTCAGTAGTTTACTTTCAGCTCTGATATCTGTACACTGTAGTTGATTCTTTTTGCAGGTTAGACGCTTCGTCCATACGGGGTTTCCGTACGGGCGGCGGATCTGTTGGCGAACCCGGGTCGCAGTTTCGACGCCGGGGCGTGACAGATTAGAGTGGTATCAGAGCCTAGGTTGTAGGTCATTGTAGACTTAGAAACCCTAGGCTTGTGGTTGGACATTAGTATGACTACCTGAGAGTCGTGACTTTTAGTGAGAGTCCTGATTGAGTTTTATACCTCTCCCAAGAGATGGGATGAGTGATTGGCATGTTTATTCTCCTAAGCGATTATGTTGGCTGCAGACAACATAATGCTATGGAATGGATGACATGTCTTAGACTTTCGCTGGATTGGGTCGTATGGTTGTTGTGTCCTGATGTTTGTTATTGTACAGTGGACTAAGATGCCCCTGAGACGTCGTGTAGTAGAGATGGCACACCCCGCATCTGATGAGTACCCGAGCAGCGGGAGGCAGGGCTATCAGAGCAGAGCGAGACCCAGGTGTGACGCCCCACTTCCCAGGGGGTCACCCATCCTAGAACTACTCTAGCTCTAGCACGCTTAACTCTCATGTTCCTCTTGGATCTTGCTACCATCCAAAATGCTATAGCCAGGTTAGAGATTTAGTCCTATTATATCATTTATATAGAGGACTAATCCAAATTTCGGGGGTGTCACATTCTTCCCCCCTTTTTAAGCCCTGACGTCCACGTCAGGCTCAAGCACACTCACAAGCACCAGGCGATGTGAGACTCATCTCGCTAGCCTTAGCCGACCTTGTGAGGAGCTGCACTCCACTCACAACGGTCATTAGCCGGGGAGCCTCGCTCTACCCGCTATATATCCCTGGCTCAGCCGAGACTCATCTCATATTTCCGGCTGGTGAATGGCTATGATACCAACTGTGACGCCCCACTTCCCAAGGGGTCACCCATCCTAGAACTACTCTAGCTCTAGCACGCTTAACTCTCATGTTCCTCTTGGATCTTGCTACCATCCAAAATGCTATAGCCAGGTTAGAGATTTAGTCCTATTATATCATTTATATAGAGGACTAATCCAAATTCCGGGGGTGTCACACCAGGAGTTATGGACCCAGATGGCACCGATGTCGGAGGCTGTCCGATGCCAGGAGGAGGCCATGGAACGTTTGATGCGCCTGTTGGAGCAGAGAGCACAGCCAGTTGCAGTATCGCTTGAGAGTCCTCCAGCACTTTCTTCCTATGCAGTGACATATTTAGTTGTACCAGTGGCACCGATGGAGGAAGCAGCCCCCTCCGTGCCGACGAGTAGCGCCGAGGCACCGAGGCAGGGTGGATAGCGGATAGTAGATGAGCTTTGGGACATCATCGGTCGATAGAGCCAGTCCCGGCAGTTTGATCCACCCCGATTTGCAGGATTGAGCTTGGAGTCGTGGGAGGCTGAAAAAAAACTGGATAGCAGCAATGGAGAAGCATCAGGTGCACTTGGCTACGCACTTTTTGGAAAAGGACGCCGAGATTTGGTGGCGTCGAGTTCATCCTGTTGGACCACCGGGAGCGCAGTTGTGACTTGGAGCGAGTTTCGTGCTTTACTACTCAGGGCCTTCTTTCCTGACAGTGTAAGCAGAAACTGGAAGGGGATCTTAGACGCCTGCAGCAGGGGAGTCGACTGTTGGGTTATATGTAATAATGGATCTAAATAGGGGAAAAAACACCTAGAGGGGGGTGAATAGGTGTAAACAATAAACACTCAAAAAATCATTGCGCAATAAAAACCCAATGCGGAAATATAAATGAACACGCAAGATTTTTACGTGGAAAACTCCAAACCGGAGTAAAAAACCACGGGACTGATAACACGGTGAAATCCACTAGAATTAAACACGTACAAGGTGATATACCGTACTCACAGACGACTCAACCTTTTCCATACGCTCCTAGTTGATCTTCTCCGCTCGCTCCGCAACGCGTCTCGAATCCACGATCTTCGTCCAATGCCGAATCCACGGCGTCCAACGTCGAGTCCACGACGTCTGACCGAATCCACGGTCTTCACCCAGTAGCACGCTTCGAATCCACGAACGTACCTCGCTCCGAATCCACGAGAGCGATTGCACCTTGAATCCACAAGGCCACGCGAGTCCACGCGCCGATTTTGGGGTAAATCGCTGTTTTTGGGTGGTGATGATCCGCCGAATACTTAGATCAAAGATAGATAGGAAATACCATCTAAGTATTCATTAGTTTGATTCAACTCAAGATGTGAGTATGAAAACCTAGAATCAAACTAATCAATATAGATGAAGAAACATAGAGTAATATCTAATGATTTCCTTTCTTCTCTATATGTGGATCTTAGGCCGTATAAAAGATGACGGCTTTTTGGATTATCGGCTTAACCCTAGAAAAAGAATCATAGGGTCTATTTATAGGTTAGAAACCCTAGGAAGAAGATAAGGATAAAAAATTGTCCGTTTCTGGAAATTTTCACGACGGCGATCCGGATCGGATTAGCTGTGATCCGGATCGTCGTAACGAGTCAGCCAATTCCAGAGAAACAGGGTTCGGGATCCGGATTGTAATCCACGATCCGGATCGTTCATGAATTTCAGCAAATTCCCATGTTCGGGATCCGGATCGAAATGGCTATGATCCGGATCGGATTTTGCCAATGAACAAGTACCCTTCGGGATCCGGATTGGACTGTCTGATCCGGATCCTGAACATGTCCCATGTCCAGTTCTTGATTTTTATGCGATAAAAAATTCTTCCAAGTGTTTCTACACTACAAGAAGTATTCGGATCACCAAAAATATTTAGTTAAACTTACCTGATCCTTTTGAATTCTTCTTTCTTGAGATTGAGGTATATGATCCAAACTTCATTCATCTTCAATCTTCAAGACTTAACACTTTCACGAAATGCGCCAAAACAAAATCCTTAACAATCTCCCCCTTTGGCGGTTTCGTGACAAAACACAGATCCACTAAAGAAAATTCAAAAAAAAGATATTTTTGTTGCTATCACCATACAACAAAAATTTACAATGGAGATCCAATACAAGAGATAAACTCCTAAAACAGACTCTAGACTTAGACATCTGTACTCTCTGCAAAAAGAAATCATTCTTGACAAAAAGAGATCGTTAGATACCTCAAGAATATTTAGCATTCAAAACCTAACAGAGATAGAGTTTATGCTCACCATGACATTGAGAAATTCAGATATGTAATAAGATAACAATCAAACATTGACATATCTTCTAAGCAATAAGATTTCAAATGTCATAACTTTGATTTGTTAGTAATCAAACAGCTTGTTAGTTATAATACATGTCCAAATAGTTAGTCGAATAGTTAGTAGGGACATGCAACAAATCACATGATAAAACCAGAAGTTGTGATACTTACCTTTCACCAAAGTCAAAGTTTGTTCTAAGTTCTCACCAAAAGTTCAAAGTTCTCACAGAGTTCACAGAGTTCACTCTAAACTATCTCCCCCTTTTTGTCACAAACTAAGCCAAAAATTCAAAATTTAAGGAGAGTTAAAAAGTTCAAAATCAAGAAAAACCTGAGAACTAAAACTAAAAAAAAATAAAAAGAGAACATTAAAACCTAAAAACTGAACCTGCACAAAGAAAGAGGTTAAAGAAAATAAAGTTCCTGCACAAGAGAATTAGTGGTCATGTCACGCCCCGAGTCCAAAAACTAGTGTATAAATTTTTTTTTTTTTTTTTAAATCAGAGTTGCAAAAACAACCAGGGCAATGACAGACCGCCACATATATAGAAGAGTCCCAATCCCCAATGGAATTGAGCCTTTTCTATATATGCACGGCTAGCTTGGCAACAATCATCAGAGTACTAACTACGTACAACTACATGCAAAAGTTACAATTAACTTTACAATTATTTACATCTGAATTACAACTCTTTCCTTTAACATCAAATAATACAAGAACTTTCGGCTGTCCAGGGTCAACATCTAACACGGAATCTCACCAACACGTCCCGACATCCCAGCACCCGCTCGGCCTGAAACACAGTCACCCGAGGGTGTGAGATACACCGGAGTGTATCCCAGTGGGCACGACGAGCCGAGAAATAGCAGATCGTACCTACTGGTATACAATACTAGAGGATAGTAATAATCAGGGGTTAGAATAATCAGATAGGCAATCATGAAGATTAACAGATATATAATCCCAGTTAGGTTGTGCAGAAATATAATCATGGAACTGTATTTAATTCGAGGATAGCAAAATCATGAGTTATGATAAAAGCAGGCTGAACAGGCAACATATGCAATAGACCATGGGTTAGGGTAAAGCAGATATATAACTGGTGCTGTAAAGAAGGCAAAACTTATAATCTGGGTACAAGCATAGAAGATACTTTTAGCAGAATTTAAAATAGGACAAACATGTATCAGGATAATCAACGCATCAAGGAGTAGGACAATCAGCAAGATAACAATGAAACTATAATCAAAGGCATCACAAAGAATCATATACAGGCAGATAACTAGAAGCCAGATCAAAGAATCAAGGAGGCTTGTTAAAGCAACTTAACAACACATGCATCAAATAAATGAAAACACAAAGACCCAATCACAAGCTACCATATTGGCCTTCACAAGACCTCAGGCAAGGCTGCCCACTTGGCACCACCTGGTTGACATTCCCCAAACTAGGGTCACGGGTTGCCTCAGCTAACCACTTTACCGGTAAAGTACACCGCTACGGGGGATCAGTCCGCTAGTGTACGTGAAGAACAACGGTGCGGGCGAATCATGTGCAAATGCTCAAACTGGCGGTCCACTGACCGGGTAATCGGCAACAAGCCGGGAAATCCCCACTGGGATGCAATAACCAAATCAACTGAATCTCAACTCATATGCAAGACCAAGGCAAATCTCAACTCAGCATAAGCTCAACCGAAAAACACAACTCAATCATGCAGACCAACCAAATAATACAAAACTTAAACACATATTTTAAGAAAACTATTTTGAAAAGTCCACACCCCGAAGAGCATTGCCCTCGTCCTATCAAACAAGAACAGACTCAGGCGACACTACGAAGCTTGGGTTTCCAAACCTCGCAGAGCAATTGCCTTTGTCCTATCAAACAAGAACAGACTCCGGCGACCCTACGAAGCTCGGTAAAAACATCAGTTAAACAAATCTATGTGCTCAGCAGTGTATCATTTGATCGACAGGACAAACAGGCTTACTCATCAACCATGGAAATGTTCCAAGATAAGATATAAATACCAGATGCACTAAGAATAATCATGTAAGGCAGAATAGAACTGATAACAGGCGTAGCTCAACTATCAGATGACCAAACAGGCATGGCAATATGTAGAGCAATAATGTAACCACTGGAAACAACTAATCAGCAGATATGGTAAAGATCACTAAAGAAGATCATAATCAGGCATAAAGCAGGTATGACGTAGCAAATAACTGAATCAAAGGAAGGGCAGGCTCAAGCATTGGTAGATCAATATAATAATCAAGCATAGGAGTGCAACTACGAAATGGCCAATCAGTCAAAGCAACTAACAGCAATATATATTGCAACCAAAGGCAGACAGGCTCAAGATAAACTAGGTTACCAAAAACAGGAGTCCAACCAATACCGTACACCGAGGGCCGAAAAGATCTCGGACCGAAGTTAAACCCACCTGATATATCGCAGGCGACTATTTGTATCAACAGATCACTTGAAAACCAGATGTAGATCGAACAGACCTGAATTAAACATATTGTTCAGGAATTAACTTAACTTTTAATCTAACAGTTTCAAATCAACTTAAAACCTCTTTTTAGCACTGTTTTCGCTCGTTCTTTTTACTGGAAATTCATTTTAACGAACCGTCACTTCCAGCAGGTGACATTTATCTTGCTGAACACCGTGCTCACCAATTTGCGGCAGCACGGAACCCGAGGAAAACTTCGGGTCATAAAACTCTCCTCTAACATAGCCCTTTTTGCATTTTTGTTTCTCCGAGACTTCCAACTCTGTTTTTAACGCGAGCATCGCGTTCAGTGACCCCAAAATACCCAGGAGTACACTTTTACAATTTTCCAAACAGACCCTAACACTGTTTTTAATCAATTATTGCATTAAGGCTTGGTTATGACTCATCTTTGAATCCACATATTTCCAGACAAAACTTTCTATATCAAACCATCTCTGGATAATGCCAGGATCACAGGGCTTGCCCTAGATGCAGCCCAGGTTTGCTGGTTCAACCCGAACCAAGCCCTTGCTCTCACATAAGTTCATAATGCACCAACCACTTGTCCACACAGATCAAGATTGATCTGAAGTGAGCATCAAGCTCAGGGGACCTTCCTGAGTAAGTTTGATATACAACTTGAAGCTTAATTCTGCCTCGAAGTTCTTTGAGACATTTCCTCAAACACTTGGCATGCACCATATATACAAAGCTTCACAACAACTTCCCCGAGTTGGTTCTCAGCCAATTCTGCACCTTAAGCCCTCAAACTTGGAAGGAAAGTTTCCACATAACTTCCTCTACAACTCCTGCAAGCCTGGGGCATCTTTGCACCCATGGTTGGCTGCGGGCAAGGTGGAAAAGATGACTCCATTGCTTTGAAATTCGTGACCAGCAACCTAAGGCATCTGGGATCAAATGACTTGGCCAACTAGGTGCTAAATCACTCAAGAAAACTTTCTGTGCCAGTGGCCGGCAACAAAACACGGCGGCGACGGCGGTGGAGCAAAGCTCCATTTCGAGCTTTCTTCAACAATGGCAACTTTGCTATTGTCCGCTTTAAGGTGCAAAGAACAGCACCACAAGCTTTCTAGCAAGCTTTTGAGAAGCTCTGGCCATGTCCCTGTCGTCGGAGATCGCCGGACGGCCGGCCGCCATTAACGGCCTCAAACTCGGGTCAACCATGGCACCCACCATTTCGGGCTGCATGGTTGCCATGCAAAAGCATGGGTGGATACCCCTCGACCCAATAAAGCTTCCTGTACATGTGGCCGGCGGTGGGAAGCCTCGCCGGCGCCGGAGCAACAAGCTCGGCCGAAGGGGTCATCTTCCCCAAACTAGGGCACTTCCGCACCACCTCCACACAGCATCAAAACACTCCAAATTTGGAGGGAAGCAAGAACAGGTCAAGAGGAAGAAGACCATCACTTTACTTTTCATTAAAAATCGCCGTAAGCAAAGAAAGCTCGGGGCGGAGCTCCGGCGGTGCAACTTGGCCGCCGGCCAACCGGAGCTTTTCCCATTTCATGGGTGGTCTGGAAATAATCCTTAGGCTATAGGGAAGATACTTCCAAAGGTCTTGGGTCTGAAAAACCATTGGATCAATAGGACTCACCTCGCCGGAGTTGGAGAAGATGAGGAAGAAGCCGGTTCTCTCCACGGCCACGCGCAGCCTCCAGCAAGCTCGGGTTTGCTCACCTGGAAGCAGAAGAACTCCCAGAAGTCCAGGAACCCTAGTTGGAGCAACTTCTCTCCAATCCTCACCCTTCTCTCTCACTCGGATTTTTTTTCTCAATGGGGTGATCTCCCTCGGCCACCCCAGCATCCGAGGCTTATGAGGAATAACTCTTGGGAGTTAGGAAATCCCAAGAGCCACCTCGTGTAACCTCCACGGGCAGACCAAGAGACACCTTTGCATAAATGCTAGATTTTGCAATTTTGCAAAATAACCCTTGTACAAGAAACCCTAAGCCTTAAGGACCCAGCTGTAGCTCACAATTGCATTCAGAACCTTAGTGAATTAAGCTTGTTAATTTTGATACATAAAATATTAAGGTTTCTTCAAAAATACCCGCTTTTTCGGCACCTTTCACGCATTTCGAGACAATCCGGTCGCCGTTTTGCGAAGCGGACTTCGCCACGACGTCCGGCTCGTCGAGACCTGTCAGGTAGCGTGTTTGTTTGGTTCGTTCGACGCCCGGATTAAAAGTCGTTCCATAAAGTTCGACTCAATATAGCGCGTGGCACGCACTTCGATGCACCCGGGTCGCCAAACGCGAAATCCGTCAGTGCCATTGCGCTCAGAACGTCGAAAATAGCTAGGATCCATTACTCATACCTCTAGGTTAAAACTCTAGATAGTGGTTCGGCCATTAGTGAAAGCGAGGGATTAAAAACCGAGGGTTACTATTCACTTTAAGTCGCGGGGCCCGTTTTTTGATTTCTGATTTCTGGAAGATCCGACCGTCGGATCGAAAACATATGAATATAAAACTTCTATGTTTCGACGAGACGATCGCAATGGTGATCTCGGATTTTCCAGATCAGACCCCGATCAAAAGTCGACATTTCTGGGCCACTATTGAACTACTATCTACCAATTTTTGCTATTTAAATAATTCTGGAAATTATTTAAACCTGAATTCTGGATTTTAAAATCCTGGTTTCTACAGGTCAAACGATTCAAACATCTGAATCTGAGTCATCCGAGGCGGTGTATCCCATTTTCGAGAACGTTTTCTACATTAACTTCTTTATCGACGAGACCGTCTTGGTTAATGTGATTTGGGATGCTGTGATTATCTCGAGTTCCTCGGAGATTCGCCTCTGCTCTTTGTTGATCTGCTCTTGTTGAAAAGACAGGCGCTGTTGTTGCTTGAGAATCGAAGTTACCGATGCTTGATCATCCGCGCCGGGTGCTTGTTGAGACGGTGAGGCAGAGGTGCCGACACAAGGTTTCTTTCCAGTGGAGGGTGTCGGAGTAACATGTGGTAATTTGTGAAGTGACTTCACAATCGTTGACTCATCTATCATCCCCCAACAGTGTTGATACGATGTCGAGCTTATATCAATGTCAAACTTTTCTAAGATCCTCATGATAATTAAGGGAAAAGGAAGTCGCTCAGAAGGATGAGGATGCACAACATATCTTGACATTCTATTCCAAATTATGTAGGGGATGTTAATGTTCAATCCTACAGCCTCAGAGGGATGACCTATGAGATATAAGAACAGCATTCTATCCCATCTCACTAACTTGGTCTGCATGTTAGGAAGAATGTTGTAACATGTGATGAAATTAAGAAATCGATACTCCAGTCGAAGATGTTTGGATTTGACACTTTTCCCATCAGCTGATTCAGTTCCTTCCAAACAAATCTTTCCTATCACGGTTTGCCACAAAGCATTCGTCAAACTTCTTCCCGTCAAATAGTTGATCCCTGATGTGTTGGATTCCATTCCAAGTACTTCACCGATTAATTTTGGAGTGATTTTAAGTTTCATCCCTTGGATATTTGTATAGAAATGCATTGAGCCACGTTCATCTTCTTGAAGATGTCTTGCATTCGTGTAGAAGGTTCTCACACGATACAAGCAATATCCAAGTAATTTAGGGAATCAGCAGACTTGGATGAGATTATCTTGCTCAATTAAAGTTCCAAACTCTGGTGAGTGATTTCGGAGAGCTTCAATGTTGACATGTCGTTCACCGATACATTCACGATGTTCAAAAGCTCGGAGGCGATCAATGCTGACGAACACTCCTTCCACCCGAGGCGGGGAGTCAGGAATCATTGGCTTGCTAGCATTAGCCTCTCGTGCTTGTCCAAAGCGTCGAGCAAGTCGTTTCCTTTTTACCGAGATGGTCGGTGACGCCATAGGTGCTTTTCCTGTGTCAATGGGTGCCTTTCCTTTTGATCCACTGGAAGGCTTTTGTTCAGGTTTAACGGGCATTGATTCATCATCATCCCATAACACGTCCCAGTCTACTTCATCATTATTTGCTTCAGTTTTCGAGTCACTAATCAGATCAAATTCACCTTTTCGTTGAAGTTTCTTGGCTCTTTTCAGTTTATTGGTTGCTCGAGTATGAACCATAGTAGCCAGAATAAGAATGATCCAAGTGATCACCATTGCTATTGGTTTCTTGAGAAAAGAAATCCTGTGAGCAACAACTCAAGAACACGAAAAAATTGTTAATTTTCAAAGATTAGAAAAATTGTACCCAAACAATCATTATCGTGTAGAGAGACTAGGAATCAAATTAGTTTTGCAAAAGGAAATTTAAAAATAGATCAATTGCATGATTTTCGAAAATTCCCATTATATGCCCTAAAACCGAATTTTCAGAAATCGAAGCCCAGAAATTCGTTAATCAAGAGAATACCTAGCATATAATCAAAACTAATCTACCCAGAGTTCTTATTTCAAAAGAAATTTGATCAAAAACCATCCACAAACGAAATTGATACAAGAAATTCATCATGTTTTGAGGAGGAATAAGAAAAACTATGAAAAACCGAGATTTCGATCAATAAAACTTACTTGGAGTTGAAGAACTTGAGTTTGAAAGCTTCCAAGATGGATGAAATCTAGAGAGAGAAGCTCTGGAAACTTTGGAACAAAAGATTGGAGTAAAAGAAATCAAAACCCTTTTGTTCTATATAAAACCCTAGCCGCGATCCGGATCAGTTCATGATTGCGATCCGGATCGGCTACCCGCAGTGAAAAACTGCGTTCGGGATCCGAATCGGCAGGTCCAATCCGGATCGTCTGCCCGCAGAAGAATATCTGCGTTCGGGATCCGGATCGGCAGGTCCAATCCGGATCGGCTCCAACTTTTTCTTTAGAAAAATTCAGAGAAATTCAAGAAAAACCAGAAAAAGATTGTAAGCACTTTTGTGTATCAACTTTAAACAAAAATCATCGTTTCATACAACAAGAAATAGATTATACCAAATCTATCAATAACATCCAACAAACGAAACGAAAATTTATAAAAATTAAATCCCTTAAAGTTGAACAACTTCAATTACATCTAACTTGATCTTATGAGTAATGCCTTTATCAAATCATCAATTCGGTAAAGAAAATAAAATACAAAGATCAATAGATGTCTAACATCCCCGATAAGTTAGATAATATATCTAGTCAATTTATTGAAGAGAGTGGCTTTTTGAGCATCTTTCATTAAAAATCCCACCTTATACCAACCTTGAAATTTTGACAGAGTCAAGTATTTCAATATGCATTTTATTTAATCAAACTTGAAAAACCTTGCTTGGTATACATGTGGTAGCTGCACACAGTACTCGGACGACCGAGGTGGTAGCTCTTTCCTCCATGTGGTGGTAGTTTTCACACTCCTCATTGGGATGTAACTCTTTCCACATCATTTGAGCATAATACTTTTTCTTTGACTCCCCCTCAATTGGCTATCAATTATTTAAGATATAAAGTAATTAGCCAAATATTGATCTCGATTTCATACTCGACTAAACAGTCAAATAAGATAAAAACTATACCAAGAGATCATCGAGAGAGAAATTGACTTTGATCAAAACAAAGATGAGTTAATTGACATAAATGATCATTGCATCAAATGAAATATTATGATATCTAAAGCATAATAGATTTCTAAATATATAAAAGGATGCAGTTAAAGTCAATCAAACTAATGCTCAATTAATACTCTATGTCTAAGCATAGGTAATGAACAAAAACACAAAAACAAAACCTAACCTAAGCAAAAGTTTCAAGAAGAAGTTTATTTCAAGGAAAGCATTCCAATTGCTTTACGCAAATGAATAAAATGTTTTTGATCCAAAGGTTTTGTTAAAATATCAGCTAATTGATCTTCAGTTGAAATATATGACAATTGAAGAGTATTTGATTCAACTAGCTCTCTAAGAAAATGATATCTAAGTTCAATGTGTTTTGTTCTAGAGTGCAACACAGGGTTTTTGGAAATGTTTATAGCACTAGTGTTGTCACAAAGAATTGCTACCGAAGTTGCTGAAATCCGGAAGTCGCTTAACACACTTTTCATCCAAATGAGTTGGGTTGAACAACTACCCGCTGAAATATATTCCGCTTCGGCAGTCGAGAGTGCAATGCAGTTTTGCTTTTTACTATGCCATGCAACAAGGCAATGACCAAGATAAAAACATGCACCACTCGTACTTTTCCGATCATCCACAGATCCTGCCCAATCGGCATCTGAGTATCCAATAATATCTAAGCTTGTTCCCATAGGATACCAAATTCCGAAATTTATGGTTCCTTTAATGTATCGGATGATCCGTTTCACTGCTTTCAGGTGAACCTCCTTTGGTGCAGACTGATATCTCGCGCAGATCCCAACACCAAAAGATATATCCGGGCGACTAGCCGTGAGGTAAAGTAGACTTCCAATCATACTTCGATAAAGTTTCTCGTCTACATTCTCACTAAAAGATTCACTTCCTAATCCTTTATTGCTAGTTCCCATTGGAGTTGGAAAATCTTTACAATTTTCTAGATCAAACTTTTTGACCAACTCCAAAGCATACTTGGATTGACACAAATGGATGCCTTCGTCACTCTGTTTCACTTGCAATCCAAGGAAATAAGTCAATTCGCCCATCATTGACATCTCAAATTCGCTTTCCATGGTTTCAGCGAATTTAGAAGCATCATTATCCTTCGTTGCTCCAAAACAATGTCATCGACATAGATTTGTGCAACAATGAAGTTATTTTGATAATGCTTCACAAAGAGAGTCCTGTCAGCTCCCCCTCGAGTATAGCCCTTATCCAATAGGTGCTTTGTTAGCCTTTCGTACCATGCTCGCGGTGCTTGTTTTAAACCGTAAAGAGCCTTCTTCAAACGAAAAACATGGTTAGGTAGTTTACAGTCCACAAAACCTTTCGGTTGAGCCACATAAACTTCCTCATTTAAAAACCCATTTAAAAACGCGCTCTTAACGTCCATTTGAAATAATTTTATTTTAAAATGACAAGCTATCGCGAATAAGATACGAATGGACTCGAGTCTAGCTGCAGGGGCGAAAGTTTCATCAAAGTCTATACCTTCTACTTGAGAGTAGCCTTGAGCAACTAAACGTGCTTTGTTCCTGATGATGGTACCATCTTCATTTTTCTTATTCTTGAAAATCCATTTGGTACCTATCACATTGTGTTGCTTTGGAGGCTTTGTTAATTCCCAGACTTTGTTTCGCTCAAACTGATGGAGCTCTTCCTGCATTGCTTTAATCCAGTAGTCATCCTGAAGAGCTTCATCGATGTTCTTTGGTTCGATCAAGGAAACGTAGCAAGCGAATCCGCAAACCAACTGTCTCCGAGTTTTGACTCCTTCTTGTGGGTCTCCAATGATGTTTGATTCAGGATGATCCTTGGAGATTTGTAACGTTTGTTGTAACGGAGTACTCGGAGGTACATGAGATGATTTCTGCACATCAGATAAACTTGAAGAACCATTAGATGCATCATTAATATTTAAAGTATTATCATGAGAAGATGCACTAACAGGAGTATCATCATCAAGAGAGATATCGAGGGTAGATTTTTCAGATGCAAAGTGAAAAGCTTCATCTACTTTAACATTTATAGATTCTACAATCGTATTAGATTCCATGTTAAATACCCGATATGCTCTGCTATTTGTAGAATAACCCAAAAAGATCCCTTCGTCACTTCGAGAATCGAACTTACTAAGATTTTCACGATCACGTAAAATAAAACATCGACTCCCAAAGATACGGAAGTATTTGATATCTGGTTTTCTACTAAACCACAGCTCATATGGTGTATTTAAAGTTCCTGGGCGCAAATACACTCGATTAATGACATAGACAGCGGTGTTCACAGCTTCAGCCCAAAAATGTAGCGGTAAATTCCGGCTATGAAGCATCACACGCGCCATCTCCTGAACAACCCTGTTTTAGCGCTCAACAACACCATTTTGCTGAGGTGTATAGGGTGCCGAGAATTCATGTTTTATGCCGTTGGAAGTGCAAAAATCAATGAATTTGGAATTAATGAATTCTCCACCTCCATCACTTCTAACACGAATGATCTTTTCAATCTTTTCAATCATAATACGATGGCAAATCTCATGAAAAGAATCAAACGTATCAGCTTTCTCTTTTAAAAATGCTACCCATGAAAACCTAGAGAAATCATCAACCAATAAGAAAATATACCATTTACCTCCCAAAAATGGTTGACGGGTCGGCCCAAAGAAAGAAAAATAGTCTACATAAACTACACAACATTTAATCGTAGAACGATTAAAGACAAGGAAGGATTTCACCTTTGCATACCCAAACCTTTTGAGTTTTGGAGTATGTTGGCAATGGTTGAGAAATTTTCCTTGATGAAGACGTTTTTTATGATTGATCTTTTTCTTTTGTCATCGTCTTGTTTGAAGTACTACCAATGTTCTTTTCTTTTGAAAAGTCCTTCTTTGATTTGTGGGGAGCGAACTCATTGGTAGCAGTTGCAAGATGTGATTGATTTGATCTTTGAGCTCCAATCTTGCAATTTCTTTCAATGTGCCCTGCAAAATTACAACGAAAACATACCTTAGAGCTTGACGATCCCGAGGAGGGTGAAGTAGGCTTGTTGTCGTTGCTAGTCATGAATTCCGGTGTCGGAGGAGGAGATACCGACTGAGGCACGAAAACTGTCCCAACCGAACTAAAATCGTCTTTAGTTCGATTGTATCCGAGGCCGAACTTGTTTGATTGACCAAGACCAAGAAGCTTATCCAACTTACTCCTTCCTAATGAAAAACGCTGCAAGTCATCCTTGAGTTGGAGAATGGTCTCTGTCATTTCCAATTTTTCCTGTCGGGCCTCGCCATAGAGCTTCAAGAAGTAATTCGCTTTGTTCACCATATCTATATAATTCTTCTCGAGTTGCTCATTGGACTCTTGAAGGGAAACATTTGCTTTTATCAGATTATCCCTTTCCACTTCAAGATCGATCGAGAGAGAAGTTACCCTTTTTACTTCTTCTTCGAGATCCTGCAATCTCCCTCTCAACCCCTTGTTTTGCTTAGCCGGTTTCTTTGAATCCCGTAAAAGTCTGTGGTAGGCTAAAGCAAAATCTTCACCTTCCGAATCATCCGATTCATTGTCCGTTGCAGTCTTTTCAACAGTGGAGTTGGACAGCGAGTCGGATGTACTTGCCATTAAGCACATGAAGGGTGAAGATGTGGACGCGTGGAATGCCGTTGCGCTTTCTTCTTCATCACTTGAGGATGACTCATTTGACGTTGAGTTGTCATCCCAAGTGACGGCTTGCATCACTTTCTTCTTCGACGGATTCTTAGTTGGACACTCCATTGAGATATGGCCGTATCCTCGGCACTTAAAGCATTGGACTTGTCCCTCTGAACTTTTCTTATCCTTTGAAAAGTTCTCTTGCTTTCTTGACTTGTAACTTGAAGTACCCTTGCCTTTCTTAGACTTTCCAAAGGATGGAGTTTTACTTGAATTACCCCTTCGAAAGTTGCGGCGAAACTTCCTTGTCAAGAGAGCGAGCTGCTTCTCAAATTCCTCCATAGATAGGTTCTCGTCATCGTCTGAGGAGGATGAATCTGTGTCTTCTTCCTTTGTTGTTTTCAAAGCATAACCTGAAGACTTAGAAGAGGATGCCTTTCCCGAAGAATAGTTAGTAGTAAATGTCATTTCATAAGTTTGTAATGAACCAACTAGTTCTTCTACACGCATTTCGTCCGGGTGTTTAATAGTTTCAATGGCTGTAACCTTTGGGCGAAATCGTTCAGGAAGAGTTCTTAAGATCTTTCTTACAACCTTAAATTCTGGAATCTTCTCTCCCAGGTTAGCACATGAGTTTACGATGTCTTGCAATCGTGTATAGTAGTCCGTGAAAGATTCATTTTCTGCCATGAAAATAGAGTCAAATCTGCTCGTAAGCATTTGCAGCTTTTGAATCTTCACGAGGTTAGTTCCCTCATGTGTAACCTGAAGAACATCCCAGGTTTCTTTCGCAGTCTCACATGCCGAGACGCTAGAGAATTCAGTTTGAGATAAGGCATTAAAAATAGCATTAATTCCCTTGCCATTGTAAGAAGATGAATCTAACTCTTCCTAGGTCCACTTCGACATAGGTTTGATGGTGAGAACATCAGCAATAATTTCAGTTGGATTAGACCATCCTAATTCAATTGATTGCCACACCCGTTCGTCGATGGAACTTAAAAAGGCTTTCATCCGTACTCTCCAGTACGCATAATTTGTTCCATCAAAGAATGGGGGTCTGTTGATGTTTCCACCTTCAACCATTGTTTACAACCCTATTCCCTCTCAGATACCACTTGTTGGGTTATATGTAATAATGGATCTAAATAGGGGAAAAAATACCTAGAGGGGGGTGAATAGGTGTAAACAATAAACACTCAAAAAATCATTGCGCAATAAAAATCCAATGCGGAAATATAAATGAACACGCAAGATTTTTACGTGGAAAACTCCAAACCGGAGTAAAAAACCACGGGACCGATAACACGGTGAAATCCACTAGAATTAAACACGTACAAGGTGATATACCGTACTCACAGACGATTCAACCTTTTCCATACGCTCCTAGTTGATCTTCCCCGCTCGCTCCGCAACGCGTCTCGAATCCACGATCTGCGTCCAACGCCGAATCCACGGCGTCCAACGTCGAGTCCACGACGTCTGACCGAATCCACGGTCTTCACCCAGTAGCACGCTTCGAATCCACGAACGTACCTCCCTCCAAATCCACGAGAGCGGTTGCACCTTGAATCCACAAGGCCACGCGAGTCCACGCGCCGATTTTGGGGTAAATCATTGTTTTTGGGTGGTGATGATCCGCCGAATACTTAGATCAAAGATAGATAGGAAATACCATCTAAGTATTCATTAGTTTGATTCAACTCAAGATGTGAGTATGAAAACCTAGAATCAAACTAATCAATATAGATGAAGAAACATAGAGTAATATCTAATGATTTCCTTTCTTCTCTATATGTGGATCTTAGGCCATATAAAAGATGACGGCTTTTTGGATTATCGGCTTAACCCTAGAAAAAGAATCATAGGGTCTATTTATAGGTTAGAAACCCTAGGAAGAAGATAAGGATAAAAAACTGTCCGTTTCTGGAAATTTTCACGACGGCGATCCGGATCGGATTAGCTGTGATCCGGATCGTCGTAACGAGTCAGCCAATTCCAGAGAAACAGGGTTCGGGATCCGGATTATAATCCACGATCCGGATCGTTCATGAATTTCAGCAAATTCCCATGTTCGGGATCCGGATCGAAATGGCTATGATCCGGATCGGATTTGCCAATGAACAAGTACCCTTCAGGATCCGGATTGGACTGTCTGATCCGGATCCTGAACATGTCCCATGTCCAGTTCTTGATTTTTATGCGATAAAAAATTCTTCCAAGTGTTTCTACACTACAAGAAGTATTCGGATCACCAAAAATATTTAGTTAAACTTACCTGATCCTTTTGAATTCTTCTTTCTTGAGATTGAGGTATATGATCCAAACTTCATTCATCTTCAATCTTCAAGACTTAACACTTTCACGAAATGCGCCAAAACAAAATCCTTAACATCGACCTCTTCAGGAGTATGTTCGCTAGTCTTTGCGATTGTTGAGCAGTGTACCCCATGTCGCCCGGGATGAGGCCCAGAAGGTTGAGCTAGTTGAGAGAGGGCTGCATCAGGATATTTATCACTTGGTGCAATCTCGGCGAGCGCCGACGTTAGATGCAGCGATTGAGCATGCTCGGTGGGTTGACCGAGGATCAGTGATCATGTCAGAGAGAGACGGAGCGCCAGGGACCAGCTCCGGGGAGAGGCATCCTATGCCGCCTGAGTTTTGACAGTCGAGTAGATCGAGACCCCCGGGGCCGCCACGATCCCAGTCTGAGGGTCGTGAGTCTCAGAGGAGACAGAGACCAGGAGGTTCCCCACAGCGGATGTATCAGCAGCAGCAGCGGGATGACTGTGTCATTTGTGGTGGGCCACATTCTGCGCCGCAGTGTGACCACAGGCAGGGGCGATGTTTTTCGTGTGGACAGTCAGGACATTTTCAGGCAGCATGCCCTCGAGCAGTGCTTACGGCAATACCGCTTGCGACGGCACCCCCGCTACCTCTTCGGGATGAAGGAGCTCCTCCGATTTACCGCCAGGCAGTTAGGGCGACGACGTCGGAGCAGACTGAACGACGACCACCTACATTGAGTGGATGAGTCTGTACCGCCCAGTTGGAGGGCGCTACGGCAGTAGACCAGGTTGTCGCGGGCATGATTTCTTTGCAGCAGTTTGAGTTGAGTGTTTTTGGCTTTCCTGTCTGGGCTGGAGGTAGAGTTGTTACCACGTGCACTAGAGATACAGATTTTTGTTGGTGTTATGCATGTGTGGGAGCCTTGTGGATCGTGTCCAGTACAGTTGAGACTTGGAATTATACCGGCAGGTGTTATGGTTTAGTGGCAGCTCCACGACTCAGATTGAGCACACAGAAGGGACCAGTTGGTGCGGTATCGTGCAACGGCTGATTGTGAAATGAGATCAGTTACCCTTCCGCGAGTTGGACTAGAGGAGTTCATTTTCACAGATCACCGGGGTATCATTCCTGTAGCTGTGGCTTCAGCAGATTAGGGCTTGATGCTACTTTTGGATCGTTGGTGACGATTAGGACTAGAGGTCGTGTCCTTAGGGGTCACGGTTAGATCGTAGCTTCCATTTTGTGGCCACGGTAGGAACGACTTCAACACCTCTCTCCCTTCTTCTCGCCTGTGTGCTGAAATTTTCGAACAGGACGAAAACTTCGAAAGACTGCTCCAGAAATGGAGACGGTGCCCGAACCTGTTCTTGTTTTATTGGGGCAAAGGCACTGGTCCTTTCGGAATTTTTGGACTTTTTGTTAATTTCAGCCGTTTTCTAAATTGAGAGTTGGGGTTGACGACTTTCCTGCTGGTGGGGCCATTACCCTTCTTGTTGGTTGTGTTGGCGTAATTCGGGTAGTTTTGGGACGAGTAGAGTTAGTCGTTCTTCCTTGTCCTCTGTCCTTTGGAATTTCTGAGATTTTTTTTCCAGCTTTTGGACTCCTAGCCGTGAGGACTCGCTTCGTGGAGTGTGCGTAGCGACTGGGGAGCTGGAGACGGTGTTGATGGATACTTACCTTTAGCTTTGGGAACTCCCCTTTTGAGCCGTGTTAGTTTCAAGGACGAAACTTTCTTTTAGTGGGGGAGGATGTGAGGACCCGAATCCCCACTTAAGAGATTACTGCTGGATTAGAGGCCTTTGGGGGTGTTTGTGCGCGTGTCGGGCTCAAGAAATCGATTTACGGTGCAATTTGGGACTTAGTTGCATCACTGGAGGCCTGCGTGGTGTGTCGGTGGTGTTTGTGCGCAATTTGGACACAAGTGTTGGACTTCGGGGTTAAAAAGGGATCATGTGGAAAATTGGAAGACCCGTCGAGTGTTTAGAAGTGGTTTCGCGCGACACAAATGTCAAAATTGGACTCAGGGCGAAGTTTGGATAAAGGATCACCTCTCCGGTTGCCTTCGGCAAATTTTAGAGTTGGAATTTGGCCAATCGGACATCAGATTTGGAATCAGCGTGCGAAAACGATGAATTTGGATTATTTACTTGCTTTTTCGGAGCCCGGTTGACGCGCGCGTTTTTCGAAGTGCGTGCGTGAATCCCGAGGCGGCGCGGATCCCGAGGCTCGGAGCGCGGCGGCACACTGCGCGAGGCATAGCTGGGCGCTGGGGAAGCGCGCTTCCTGCGCGCGTGACGCAGGGGCCGCGACGTGGCGGGCCCCCACTGGCGCCCGCGCGGGAGGGGGTGCGGGCCTGTGTGGCGCGCACGGTGTCCCGCGCGCGTGTAGCACGCGGGTGCGGCGCCCGCGTGGCACGCGGAACGCGCGCCGCGTGGCGCAGGGGCGCGCGCCTGGGCTTGGCGCGCGCCTCCCCTGTGCTGTGGACCGCCACCTGGCGTTTTCCCTTTGGTGGCCGCCGTGGACCCGGTCCAATGGACCATTTCCCCTCCTCCTTCTTCTCATCTTCGTCTTCCTTCTCCCCCGCACCATTTCTCCTCTTCTTTTCCTTTCTTCTCCAACCGAGCGCGAGCGAGAGTGAGGGAGTGGATTTTGTGGGGTGCGGCGTTGCGCCGTGGACCTCGCAGAGCGCGCGAGGTGTTCCAATGGGCCGGTTGGGCGGCGCGACGCTGTCGAGGTAGGTCCCGCGTGTTGTTTTTGCGGTATTTTTGGCACAGTTTTGGAGCATCCTTTTGGACTTTGGATTTGACCCTATGCCTTTTTGCGTGTTAGGGATCGTGTTTTACTCCACCGTTTTGAGTGCGGACTCCGTTTTGCGCGCGGATTTTGTCATCGTGCTCCGTTTTGCGTGCGGACTCCGTTTTGCGCACGAATTTTGGCATCGTGCTTTGTTTTGCGTGCGGACTCCGTTTTGCACACGGATTTCGGCACCGTGCTCCGTTTTGCGTGCGGACTCCAGCGGCGTGCACCATTTTGCGTGCGGACTCCGGTGGAGGCAAGGAATCGCGCGGAGCCCAATTGCAAGTGTCTACGAGCAATTGGTGGCAAACCGAGGTGGGTGGCCTTATCTTCAAGTTTAATGGACTGAACAATAAATCTGCTATAGTAGGACTATGCATGATAGTGGACTCTTGTGTAGCATGCTAGAATGTAGGAACTGTTATTCCTTATATTTATCTGAGGATCTTATGATCCCTTTTGCTTCCTACCACCTGTTAAATTGTAGTTATCTTGGAACTTGACCTAGCACCCCCGTCATATGTTGCATGTGTAACCAGACCAGTAGAAAACCCTCACTTGGGCTAGGTTTGACTGGACCCGAGGAGGCAGTCAGTGTAGATTGGGTGACTATACTTGAGAGTCAGCAGATGCATCATATTATCATCTGTTCCACTTCTTGAGCATCTAGATAGAGGCATAGTAGCTGTAGAGTTATCCTTTTCCAGCTTATTTTTCATTATCACAGTCTTTTTCTATTATCTTATGCCTCTAGTAGACTTAGTGGGCAGACCGTTGGGCTGGTTGACGGCATCCACTGAGAACTACTGTGGGAAGTAGTTCTCACACCCGTCGTGGTGTCTTTTTCCCAAGGGACTTCTACTCCTGTTCCTGTGCTCCAGTTGCTGATCCCTCTGACCGGTTTCGAGGAAGTCGCGAGCTAGTCCCCTACCCATCGTTGGAGTGTAGCGGTACCCCTTTTGAGGAGAGCTTCAGTAGATTAGTTTACTTCTTTTCCCTCTGTTGAGAGACCTTTGTTGTGAGGTATAGAGTTGTATTTTATTTTACAGTTTGAGAGACTGATGTAGTGAGGTTATTTTTGTATTGAGAGTTTGTACACTGATGTATTTATTGGAGATATATCCCTTTTGAGTTTTGTATCAGAGGACTTTTCATATGATCGTATTTGGGAGATGGATATTGTATTATTTTCAGTTGTACAGTGATTGGATTTCAGTTTTTCAGTAGTTTACTTTCAGCTCTGATATCTGTACACTGTAGTTGATTCTTTTTGCAGGTTAGACGCTTCGTCTATACAGGGTTTCCGTGTAAAGTACCGGGGCATTGGATAGCGCGCCGACCACACAGATGGCTTGGAGCAGAGAGTTGCCTTGGGCATGTTGCATTTGAGGTTACTGTTGATGCCGAGTTGATTCGGATCAACGCGGAAGCTCCAGCTCGATTCGGGGTTTTTCCGGGCTTTGGAGGCCGATTGAGGATGAGATTGGAAATTTCAGACTTCATCGTGGAGTGCCGGAAATTCAGGAACGCGTGGAACAGGTGTACTTTCAGATTACAGCGAGGTTCGGGAGGTTCCGGACTGACGCGGAGGGCCCGGAGTCAAAAAGTGAGTCGGAACTGGCAATTTTGGAGCCGGTAATTGATTTGAGCACCCCGACTCAACGGATAAGCTTTTTGAGGAGAAAAAGCTGTGGACACGTGTACTTTTGATTTACAGCGAGGTTCGGGAGGTTCCGGACTGACGCGGAGGGCCCGGAGTCAAAAAGTGAGTCGGAACTGGCAATTTTGGAGCCGGTAATTGATTTGAGCACCCCGACTCAACGGATAAGCTTTTTGAGGAGAAAAAGCTGTGGACACGTGTACTTTTGATTTACAGCGAGGTTCGGGAGGTTCCGGACTGACGCGGAGGACCCGGAGGCAAAAAGTGAGTTGGAACTGGCAATTTTGGAGCCGGTAATTGATTTGAGCACCCCACCTCAACGGATGAGCTTTTTGAAGAGAAAAAGCTGTGAGCGCGTGTATTTTCGATTTACAGCGGAGTTCGGGAGGTTCCGGGCAGCGGCGGAGAGCCCGAAGGCAAAAAGTGAGTTGGAGTTGGAGTTTTTGGAATTAATTAATTGGTTAATTAATTAATTAAAGCTTTATGCTTTATATAAAGGGCCCCAGCCTCCCTCTGCAGCAGAGAGAAAGAAAGAAAAAGGAAGAAAGAAAGAAAGGAAAAGAAAAGAGAGGAAAAGGAAAAAGAAAAGGAAGAAGAAGGGCTTTTGAGGCATTCGTGGATTTTTGGACTCGCCGTTGGAGGCCGCGTGGAGCTCGTGGGCGTGCGGCGAGCATCGTCAAGGTAAGCAAATTCCGACTTTTGGGATTTTTGGAGGTTTATGCAGATTTTTGGGTTTTGGAGTTGGATTTTGTTAATTGTATTTCATTTTGGGTTTTATTGAGGAATTTGGATTTGTCGGATTTTTCGGATTTATCGGGGCTTCTTTTCTGTTTAATTGCCGTCGCCGGCGGCCGTGCGCGCGCGCAACGGCGCACGCGCGGCGCCAGGGTGCTGCTATTGGCAGCACCCTGCGGCGACTTGCCGCTGGGCGCGGCGCCGCGTGCAGCAAAGAGCGGCACGCGGCGCTGCCTGGCCGCGCGCAGGGGCGCGCGGCAGGGCCGCGCGCGGGTGCGCGCGGCATCTCCTGGCCGCGCGCAGGCGCGCGCGGCAGGGCCGCGCGCAGGGGCGCGCGGCAGGGCCGCGCGCGTGCGCGCGGCATCTCCTGGCCGCGCGCAGGGGCGCGCGGCAGGGCCGCGCGCGTGCGCGCGGCACCTCCTGGCCGCGGCGCAGGCCCGCGCGGCAGGGCCGCGCGCGGGCCTGCGCGGGCCTGCGCGGGCCGCGCGGGCCGCGCGCGGGCCTGCGCAGGCGCGCGGCCGCGCGCAGCGCAGTGGGCTGCGCGCGGGCCCGCGCGCAGCGCCGCTGGGCGCCGCGCGCAGCGCCGCTGGGCGCCGCGGGCAGCGCCGCTGGGCGCTGCACGGTGCGCTCCGGCACCGCGCAGCAGGTCGCTGCGCGGCGCTGCTTGGTTGGGCGCCGTGCGGCGGGCCTCCCTCGTCGCGCGGCTGGATTTTCGCCGCTCGGCGTGCTCCCGGGACAGCGGTGGCGCCTCGGTTTGCGTGCCGGCACCGTTTTTCGCCGTCAGCCATTGTTTCCCACCGTCGGCCGCTGTTTTTTCGCGGGTTTTCGCCGGCTGATTCCGCAAGCAGATTTGTGCAGTTTTTCGAGCAGTTTTCGCTCGCAGATTTCGCGCAGTTTCGCGCAGGTTTTCGCCGCTTTTCGCGAGCAGGTTGCGAGTAGTTTCGCAAGCGGTTTTCGCTGTTTTCGCTCGCAGATTTCGCGCAGTTTCGCGCAGGTTTTCGCCGCTTTTCGCGAGCAGGTTGCGAGCAGTTTCGCAAGCGGTTTTCGCTGTTTTCGCTCGCAGATTTCGCGCAGTTTCGCGCAGGTTCTCGCGCAGGTTTTCGCCGTTTTTCGCGAGCAGTTTGCGAGCGGTTTAGCGCGTTTTTTGAGCAGATTTCGCGAGCGGTTTGCGCAGTTTTCGCTGGTTTTTCGCAAGCTGTTTTTGAGCAGTTTTTGCGCCGACGGAGCTGTTTTCGCCGTCGGGCGGTGGTTTTCGCCGACGGGCTGTTTTTTGCCGTCGGGCGCTGATTTTTCGCTGACGGAGGCTGTTTTTCGCCGACGGATGCCTGGTTTTGACCGTTTTGATTGATTTTGCGATTTCTTCGCTTCTGGCAGCTTGCGGTGCGGTTTTTAGTTTCCGCGGGGCGCGCGGTCGTGTGGTTGGTCGCTGCGTGCTCCGATTCGCGTGCGGATTCTGGCATCGGGCTTCGTGTTGCGTGCGGACCCCTTGGAGGCCAGGTAAGCCGCTGAGCCACTTGCAAGTGTCGACGAGCAATTGGTGGCTTTCTAAGGTGGGTTGGTTTTCTCTCCAAGTCTACGGACTTCCTTCTAATTCTATTGTGATAGGATTGCATGCTAGTTTAAGTGTTTTCTTGGAACTTAACTAGCACCCCCGTCATATGTGCATGAGTTTGACCAGACCTTTTGTGAACCTTAATTTGGGCTAGGTTCCTTTATGCTTTAGACATCCCGCACTTTTCTTATCCTTCGGGACTTAGAGTTTCCTCGCCCGGGTAGTGGGCTGAGTGGTCAGAGTATTGTGGGACGGGTGTTGCACTCGGGCCCGGGGGGCCGAGTGGGGTCTGGTGGCTGGGTTAGGCCAGTGTTAGTGTTTTGGGGAACCGTTTCAGGTAAACGGTGGTCCCGGGGGTTTCCTTTCCGCTGTTCTTCTCGTCACCACCAGGTTGTGATCGTGGTGCACGTGTGTTAGCAGGACCTTGAACCCAGAACCTTTTTGGATAATACATGATTTTAGTCAGCCAATGTTTCTTCCAAGCCTCGCAAGGTTGCCTGAGTCGGTTCTTGTGTGATAGGACGAGGGCATTAGCCCTTCGAGGTTTGGGCATAAAACTCGATTTCAAAAGGGTTTTCCTAAAAAGACTAAAATCATTAATAAGATGGATTTCTCTCAGATCGAATGGTTTTCTGAAATAAATGACATGGTTTCTTATAAACTTATCCACCCGAGCGGATTCGAGTGATCTGGGTTCTAAGGGCTGCTTTCTCTCTTGGGGACGTAGATGTTAGTCTCCCAGGGTTTCGGACCCTTCGTAGATCTGGCCGTGGAGTAGCTCCGGCCGTGAGTTGAGTGTTGAGTTCAGTGGAGTTGTGTTGTGGGAGCCGTGGGAGAGACGGTGGTCCCAGCTGTGTAGTACCTTCGTTGAGTGGGTTAGTGTTGTGAGATTGAGTCGTGGAGGGTTCTCCGACTGAGTTTGTGCTTTGAGCATCGAGATACCGATCTGTTTGATCGAGGACTACAGCCTGCAGGAGCCACTTGTGAGACAGTGATACTGATGAGATACTTGAGTTCGGTGGGGTCGCACCCCTCGAACCACGCCCCGGGTGCGTTGATGATTCCGAGCCTGATGAGGCTGCGATGATGATACCGAGCCTGACGAGGCTGCGATGATGCGCCTAGTTCATATACTAGAGGTCGCTTGATACCCCTGGCCGTGCTACCATGGGGTCACTGTGTGAGATTTCGAGTTTGTCCGTTGGGACACCCTGGTTGATACACCAGGGGGCGCAGGCTTGACTCGACTGGACCCTGTGGGGCAGTCGCTGAGATTTGAGATACACTGAGAGAGTGATGGCGTAGCATGTGTCATAGTAGAGCGTCTTGGGCTGAGTACTTGTGACATATTGTCAGCAGTGAGTGACTGCATACCATCATCCATTTTCTCTTCTTATTGAGCATAGTAGATAGAGGCATGATAGCTGTAGATTCTTTTCCAGCTTATTTATATTTATCAGCAGTCTTTTCTCTATCTTATGCCTCTGGTAAACTTAGTGGGCAGACCGTGGTTCTTGGAGACGGTACCCACTGAGAACTACTGTAGGATGTAGTTCTTACACCCTCTGTCGGTGTCAGGTTGCTGAGGCTTTCTTCCGTTCCTGCTGTGCTTGACTGGACGGACCGAGGACAGGGAGTCGCGCGATAGTTCCCTACCAGCATTGTTACTTTAGAGAGAGGTAGATGTACCATCCCGGATTGTGGGAGTTGGTTATGTTTCCTGTTTAGCTGTCTCCCATTTGGATTTGTAGATGTTGTATAGGTGGACTTCTATTTGTATCATCTGATTTTGGGAGATAGGCTATGTGTTGTAGCAACTTTGTAGTTGAGAAATTTTATAGTACAGCTTTTTATCCGCTCTGATATCTGTGTAGCTGTAGTTTTTGTCTTTTGCAGGCTAGACGCTTCGTCTG
>CM055063.1:41995153-42110135 GCA_029204045.2 Tillandsia leiboldiana | reverse complement strand
TTTCGCGCAGGTTTTCGCCGTTTTTTTTCGCGAGCAGGTTCGAGCAGTTTCGCAAGCGTTTTCGCTGTTTTCGCTCCGCAGATTTCGCGCAGCGCCAGGTTTTCCGCGCAGGTTTTCGCCGTTTTTTTTCGCGAGCAGTTGGCGAGCGGTTTAGCGCGCGTTTTTTCGAGCAGTTTTCGCGAGCGGTTTGCGCAGTTTTCGCTGGTTTTTCCGCAAGCTGTTTTTTGAGCATTTTTTTGCGCCGACGGAGCTTTTTTCCGCCGTCGGGCGCTTTTTTTTCGCCGACGGCCTGTTTTGTTTTTCGCCGTCGGGCGCTGATTTTTTGTTTTTTCGCTGACGGAGGCTGTTTTTTTTCGCCGCCGGACGGATGCCTGGTTTTGACCGTTTGATTGATTTTGCGATTTCTTCGCTTCTGGCAGCTTGCGGTGCGGTTTTTAGCTTCCGCGGAGCGCGCGGTCGTGTGGTTGGTCGCGCGTGCTCCGATTCGCGTGCGGATTCTGGCATCGGGCTTCGTGTTGCGTGCGACCCCTTGGAGGCCAGGTAAGCCGCTGTGCCAATTGCAAGTGTCGACGAGCAATTGGTGGCTTTCTGAGGTGGGTTGGTTTTCTCTCCAAGTCTACGGACTTCCTTCTAATTCTAATGTGATAGGATTGCATGCTAGTTTAAGTGTTTTTCTTGGAACTTAACTAGCACCCCCGTCATATGTGCATGATTTTGACCAGACCATTTGTGAACCTTAATTTGGGCTAGGTTCCTTTATGCTTTAGACATCCCGCACTTTTCATATCCTTCGGGACTTAGAGTTTCCTCGCCCGGTAGTGGGCTGAGTGGTCAGAGTGTTGTGGGGCGGGTGTTGCACTCGGGCCCGGGGGGCCGAGTGGGGTCTGGTGGCTGGGTTAGGCCAGTGTTAGTTTTGGGGAACCGTTTCAGATAAACGGTTGGTCCCGGGGGTTTTCCTTTCCCGCTGTTCTTCCGTCACCACCAGGTTGTGATCGTGGTGCACGTGTGTTAGCAGGACCTTGAACCCAGAACCTTTTTGGATAAATACATGATTTTAGTCAGCCAATGTTTCTTCCAAGCCTCGCAAGGTTGTCTGAGTCTGTTCTGTGTGTTGGGACGAGGGCATCAGCTCTTCGAGGTTTGGGCATAAAACTTGATTTCAAAAAGGGTTTTCCTAAAAAGACTAAAATCATTAATAAGATGGATTTCTCTCAGATCGAATGGTTTTCTGAAATAAATGACATGGTTTCTTATAAACTTATCCACCCGAGCGGATTCGAGTGATCTGGGTTCTAAGGGCTGCTTTCTTTCTCTTGGGGACGTAGATGTTAGTCTCCCTGGGTTTCGGACCCTTCGTAGATCTGGCCGTGGAGTAGCTCCGGCCGTGAGTTGAGTGTTGAGTTCAGTGGAGTTGTTGGTTGTGGGAGCCGTGGGAGAGACGGTGGTCCCAGCTGTGTAGTACCTTCGTTGAGTGGGTTAGTGTTGTGAGATTGAGTCGTGGAGGGTTCTCCGACTGAGTTTGTGCTTTGAGCATCGAGATACCGATCGGTTTGATCGAGGACTACAGCCGCAGGAGCCACTTGTGAGACAGTGATACTGATGAGATACTTGAGTTCGGTGGGGTCGCACCCCTCGAACCACGCCCCGGGTGCGTTGATGATTCCGAGCCTGATGAGCTGCGATGATGATACCGAGCCTGACGAGCTGCGATGATGCGCCTAGTTCATATACTAGAGGTCGCTTGATACCCCTGGCCGTGCTACCATGGGGTCACTGTGTGAGATTTCGAGTTTGTCCGTTGGGACACCCTGGTTGATACACCAGGGGGCGCAGGCTTGACTCGACTGGACCCTGTGGGGCAGTCGCTGAGATTTGAGATACACTGAGAGAGTGATGGCGTAGCATGTGTCATAGTAGAGCGTCTTGGGCTGAGTACTTGTGACATATTGTCAGCAGTGAGTGACTGCATACCATCATCCATTTTCTCTTCTTATTGAGCATAGTAGATAGAGGCATGATAGCTGTAGATTCTTTTCCAGCTTATTTATATTTATCAGCAGTCTTTTCTCTATCTTATGCCCTCTGGTAAACTTAGTGGGCAGACCGTGGTTCTTGGAGACGGTACCCACTGAGAACTACTGTAGGATGTAGTTCTTACACCCTCTGTCGGTGTCAGGTTGCTGAGGCTTTCTTCCGTTCCTGCTGTGCTTGACTGGACGGACCGAGGACAGGGAGTCGCGCGATAGTTCCCTACCAGCATTGTTACTTTAGAGAGAGGTAGATGTACCATCCCGGATTGTGGGAGTTGGTTATGTTTCCTGTTTAGCTGTCTCCCATTTGGATTTGTAGATGTTGTATAGGTGGACTTCTATTTGTATCATCTGATTTTGGGAGATAGGCTATGTGTTGTAGCAACTTTGTAGTTGAGAAAATTTTATAGTACAGCTTTTTATCCGCTCTGATATCTGTGTAGCTGTAGTTTTTGTCTTTTGCAGGCTAGACGCTTCGTCTGTACGGCAGTTTCCGTACAGATGGCGGATCTGTTAGCGAGCCCGGGTCGTAGTTTCGACCCCGGGGCGTGAGAGATTAGAGTGGTATCAGAGACTAGGATATAGGTCATTGGGGACTTAGAAACCCTAGGCTTGTGGTTGGACATTAGGATGACTACGTGAGAGTCGTGACTTTTAGCGAGAGTCCAGATTGAGTTTTTACCTCTCCCTCGGGTTGGGATGAGTGATTTGATATGTTATTCTCTCAAAGTGATTATGTTGGCTGCAGACAACATAATACTTTAGGAAGGATAACAAATTTTAGACTCTCGCTGGATTGGGTCGTATGGTTGTTGTGTCCTGATGTTTGTTTTTGTTTCAGTTACTTGCGATGTCGCCGAGACGTCGTGCAGCGACGAGCGGGCGTTTGACCTCAGCTGAGGAGCCCGGACGGCGGGCTGCCGAGCAGGCTAGGCAGGGTGAGGTACAGGATCTGCGGGCTCAGGGGGCCCAGATGTCGGAGGCGTTGCGGCGCCAGGAGAAGAACATGGAGCGTGTGTTGCGCATGTTTGAGCTGAGAGCATCTCCCGGGGTATCGCCAGTAGTACTCCAGCCGTGACATTGTCGATTTCGACCCTGGTCGCACCACTGATGGTGCGGGAGCAGCGAGAGGTTGCCAACCGATTATTCCACTTCATCCAGTCCCATCCCCTGCAGATTTTGGGATTTAAGTTGGGGGCCTTGGGAGGCCGAGAACTGGATCGCTGCTATGGAAAAGCTGTTCAAGGATTGTTCATCCAGGAGAAGCATCAGGGCGCTTGATCTTGCGCCTTTCGTTTGGGACGCCGAGAGTTGGTGGCGTCGGGTTCGTCCTGTTGCACCACCGAGAGCGAGTTTCCGCGAGGGTTGAGCAGTGGGCCCCTTGACACCCAGGTTGAGGCTTCGGTGTTGTTTATGTTGAGAGGGGACTGCACCTGGATATCTATCTCATTGTGTATTCTCGGCGAGTGCCGACCGTTGATGCAGTGATTGGGCATGTGCGATGGATTGACCGGGGATCACTGATCACGTCCAGGAGGGACGGAGATCGAGGGACCAGCTCCAGAGAGAGAGTCTTCCAGTATTGCCTGATTTCGGGATAGTGGAGTGGATCGAGGTTGCCATGGTGCCAGCCCCAGGATCATGTGTCTCAGAGGAGACAGAGACCTGGAGGTTCTCGGCGGTTGAGGTGCCGAGATAGTGGATTGGAGACCGAGTTAGTGGTCGACATGGTTATGGAACCTTGCAGCCGGGGCTGTGCCCGGTTAGTGTTCAGAACTCGGTAGGGGCTTTTTGAGCTTGCCTTGCGGTCAAGTGGATTGGCTGAGGCCTGCGATTGTTAGTATTTGAAGAATCGAGTTCTCCAGCTGTGTTGAACGGGTTAGCAGCCGGACCCGTCGTGGACATTTGGACTTATTTCCGAAGTGGCTTAGAGCTTCAAGATGACTGGAGGATAGTGCAGCAACTCCTAAGAGGGGAGATGTTGGTTGCCTAGTCGAGAGATGTACCTGCGAAACTTGATTGTTTTGGTTGCTACGGAGCAACGGAGGAGTTTTGCCTTTTTGGATACTTCGATTTTTGGAAGCCACCAGCCGCAGAGGTTTATGTTTATAGTCTTGAGTTTACGCGGGGAGTTTGGACCGTGATTTTCGTCTGATAGGAAGAGGTGTAATGGAATCCTCGCACTTTATCGGCTTTTCTTCGTAGGAGTCGAACAAGGTTTTGAGCTATCAGAAGCAACCGAAGAAATTCTGGCTTGTGAAGTTATGGAATTTACGGTTGGTTTTACCCAGCGAAGGTTCGGCGATGCCGGTATGTTGAGTTAGAGCGACCACCTGAGGGCCGAGAGGATGAGTTTGGGTTGCCGATTGGTGGGCGCCAGGTTAGCGGATCGCTTGGTACTTGGTATGACTTCCTTTCCTTGTGCTTGAGATCAGAGTTTTGCACCCCTACTTGGTTGAGTTGGTGGACTGTGGTTTTGGGTTGCGGCCACAGCAGGGACAGCTTCAACATCTCTCTCTCCTTGTTTTCCCGTTTTAACGCAGAAAATAGCAGCGGAGCGAAAAATTTCGAAGGACTACTCCAGAAATGGCGGCGATGCTGGAACCTGTTCTTGTTTTGATCGGGGCGAAGGCATCGGTCCTTTGGAAATTTTGAACTTTTTGCTATTTTCGGCTGCTTTTCTTTTGAGGGAGAGTTGGAGTTGATGATTTTCCCGAGGTAAGTTTCTTGGGGTAGGGTGTGTGTTTTGGTTTCGAGGACGAAACCTTTTGAAGGAGGGGAGAATGTAAAGTACCGGGGCATTGGATAGCGCGCCAACCACACAGATGGCTTGGAGCAGAGAGTTGCCTTGGGCATGTTGCATTTGAGGTTACTGTTGATGCCGAGTTGATTCGGATCAACGCGGAAGCTCCAGCTCGATTCGGGGTTTTTCCGGGCTTTGGAGGCCGATTGAGGATGAGATTGGAAATTTCAGACTTCACCGTGGAGTGCCGGAAATTCAGGAACGCGTGGAACAGGTGTACTTTCAGATTACAGCGAGGTTCGGGAGGTTCCGGACTGACGCGGAGGGCCCGGAGTCAAAAAGTGAGTCGGAACTGGCAATTTTGGAGCCGGTAATTGATTTGAGCACCCCGACTCAACGGATAAGCTTTTTGAGGAGAAAAAGCTGTGGACACGTGTACTTTTGATTTACAGCGAGGTTCGGGAGGTTCCGGACTGACGCGGAGGGCCCGGAGTCAAAAAGTGAGTCGGAACTGGCAATTTTGGAGCCGGTAATTGATTTGAGAACCCCGACTCAACGGATAAGCTTTTTGAGGAGAAAAAGCTGTGGACACGTGTACTTTCGATTTACAGCGAGGTTCGGGAGGTTCCGGACTGACGCGGAGGACCCGGAGGCAAAAAGTGAGTTGGAACTGGCAATTTTGGAGCAGGTAATTGATTTGAGCACCCCGCCTCAACGGATGAGCTTTTTGAAGAGAAAAAGCAGTGAGCGCGTGTATTTTCGATTTACAGCGGAGTTCGGGAGGTTCCGGGCAGCGGCGGAGAGCCCGAAGGCAAAAAGTGAGTTGGAGTTGGAGTTTTTGGAATTAATTAATTGGTTAATTAATTAATTAAAGCTTTATGCTTTATATAAAGGGCCCCAGCCTCCCTCTGCAGCAGAGAGAAAGAAAGAAAAAGGAAGAAAGAAAGAAAGGAAAAGAAAAGAGAGGAAAAGGAAAAAGAAAAGGAAGAAGAAGGGCTTTTGAGGCATTCGTGGATTTTTAGACTCGCCGTTGGAGGCCGCGTGGAGCTCGTGGGCGTGCGGCGAGCATCGTCAAGGTAAGCAAATTCCGACTTTTGGGATTTTGGGAGGTTTATGCAGATTTTTGGGTTTTGGAGTTGGATTTTGTTAATTGTATTTTATTTTGGGTTTTATTGAGGAATTTGGATTTGTCGGATTTTTCGGATTTATCGGGGCTTCTTTTCTGTTTAATTGCCGTCGCCGGCGGCCGCGCGCGCGCGCAATGGCGCACGCGCGACGCCAGGGTGCTGCTATTGGCAGCACCCTGCGGCGACTTGCCGCTGGGCGCGGCGCCGCGTGCAGCAAAGAGCGGCACGCGGCGCTGCCTGGCCGCGCGCAGGGGCGCGCGGCAGGGCCGCGCGCGTGCGCGCGGCACCTCCTGGCCGCGCAGCAGGGCCGCGCGCAGGGGCCCGCGGCAGGGCCGCGCGCGTGCGCGCGGCACCTCCTGGCCGCGCGCAGGCACGCGCGGCAGGGCCGCGCGCAGGGGCGCGCGGCAGGGGCGCGCGCGTGCGCGCGGCACCTCCTGGCCGCGCGCAGGAGCGCGCGGCAGGGCCGCGCGCAGGCGCGCGCGGCAGGGCCGCGCGCGGGCCTGCGCAGGCGCGCGGCCGCGCGCAGCGCAGTGGGCTGCGCGCGGGCCCGCGCGCAGCGCCTCCGGGCGCTGCGCGCAGCGCCGCTGGGCGCTGTGCGCAGCGCCGCTGGGCGCTGCGCGGTGCGCTCCGGCACCGCGCAGCAGGTCGCTGCGCGGTGCTGCTTGGTTGGGCGTCGTGCGGCGGGCCTCCCTCGTCGCGCGACTGGATTTTCGCCGCTCGGCGTGCTCCCGGGACAGCGGTGGCGCCTCGGTTTGCGTGCCGGCACCGTTTTTCGCCGTCAGCCGTTGTTTCCCACCGTCGGCCGCTGTTTTTTCGCGCGTTTTCGCCGGCTGATTCCGCAAGCAGATTTGTGCAGTTTTTCGAGCAGTTTTCGCTCGCAGATTTCGTGCAGTTTCGCGCAGGTTTTCGCCGCTTTTCGCGAGCAGGTTGCGAGCAGTTTCGCAAGCGGTTTTCGCTGTTTTCGCTCGCAGATTTCGCGCAGTTTCGCGCAGGTTTTCGCCGCTTTTCGCGAGCAGGTTGCGAGCAGTTTCGCAAGCGGTTTTCGCTGTTTTCGCTCGCAGATTTCGCGCAGTTTCGCGCAGGTTTTCGCCGTTTTTCGTGAGCAGGTTGCGAGCAGTTTCGCAAGCGGTTTTCGCTGTTTTCGCTCGCAGATTTTGCGCAGTTTCGCGCAGGTTTTCGCGCAGGTTTTCGCCGTTTTTCGCGAGCAGTTTGCGAGCGGTTTAGCGCGTTTTTCGAGCAGATTTCCCGAGCGGTTTGCGCAGTTTTCGCTGGTTTTTCGCAAGCTGTTTTTGAGCAGTTTTTGCGCCGACGGAGCTGTTTTCGCCGTCGGGCGCTGGTTTTCGCCGACGGGCTGTTTTTCGCCGTCGGGCGCTGATTTTTCGCTGACGGAGGCTGTTTTTCGCCGACGGATGCCTGGTTTTGACCGTTTTGATTGATTTTGCGATTTCTTCGCTTCTGGTAGCTTGCGGTGCGGTTTTTAGTTTCCGCGGGGCGCGCGGTCGTGTGGTTGGTCGCTGCGTGCTCCGATTCGCGTGCGGATTCTGGCATCGGGCTTCGTGTTGCGTGCGGACCCCTTGGAGGCCAGGTAAGCCGCTGAGCCAATTGCAAGTGTCGACGAGCAATTGGTGGCTTTCTGAGGTGGGTTCGTTTTCTCTCCAAGTCTACGGACTTCCTTCTAATTCTATTGTGATAGGATTGCATGCTAGTTTAAGTGTTTTCTTGGAACTTAACTAGCACCCCCGTCATATGTGCATGAGTTTGACCAGACCTTTTATGAACCTTAATTTGGGCTAGGTTCCTTTATGCTTTAGACATCCCGCACTTTTCTTATCCTTCGGGACTTAGAGTTTCCTCGCCCGGGTAGTGGGCTGAGTGGTCAGAGTATTGTGGGACGGGTGTTGCACTCGGGCCCGGGGGGCCGAGTGGGGTCTGGTGGCTGGGTTAGGCCAGTGTTAGTGTTTTGGGGAACCGTTTCAGGTAAACGGTGGTCCCGGGGGTTTTCCTTTCCGCTGTTCTTCTCGTCACCACCAGGTTGTGATCGTGGTGCACGTGTGTTAGCAGGACCTTGAACCCAGAACCTTTTTGGATAAATACATGATTTTAGTCAGCCAATGTTTCTTCCAAGCCTCGCAAGGTTGCCTGAGTCGGTTCTTGTGTGATAGGACGAGGGCATTAGCCCTTCGAGGTTTGGGCATAAAACTCGATTTCAAAAGGGTTTTCCTAAAAAGACTAAAAATCATTAATAAGATGGATTTCTCTCAGATCGAATGGTTTTCTGAAATAAATGACATGGTTTCTTATAAACTTATCCACCCAAGCGGATTCGAGTGATCTGGGTTCTAAGGGCTGCTTTCTCTCTTGGGGACGTAGATGTTAGTCTCCCAGGGGTTCGGATCCTTCGTAGATCTGGCCGTGGAGTAGCTCCGGCCGTGAGTTGAGTGTTGAGTTCAGTGGAGTTGTGTTGTGGGAGCCGTGGGAGAGACGGTGGTCCCAGCTGTGTAGTACCTTCGTTGAGTGGGTTAGTGTTGTGAGATTGAGTCGTGGAGGGTTCTCCGACTGAGTTTGTGCTTTGAGCATCGAGATACCGATCTGTTTGATCGAGGACTACAGCCTGCAGGAGCCACTTGTGAGACAGTGATACTGATGAGATACTTGAGTTCGGTGGGGTCGCACCCCTCGAACCACGCCCCGGGTGCGTTGATGATTCCGAGCCTGATGAGGCTGCGATGATGATACCGAGCCTGACGAGGCTGCGATGATGCGCCTAGTTCATATACTAGATGTCGCTTGATACCCCTGGCCGTGCTACCATGGGCTCACTGTGTGAGATTTCGAGTTTGTCCGTTGGGACACCCTGGTTGATACACCAGGGGGCGCAGGCTTGACTCGACTGGACCCTGTGGGGCAGTCGCTGAGATTTGAGATACACTGAGAGAGTGATGGCGTAGCATGTGTCATAGTAGAGCGTCTTGCGCTGAGTACTTGTGACATATTGCCAGCAGTGAGTGACTGCATACCATCATCCATTTTCTCTTCTTATTGAGCATAGTAGATAGAGGCATGATAGCTGTAGATTCTTTTCCAGCTTATTTATATTTATCATCAGTCTTTTCTCTATCTTATGCCTCTGGTAGACTTAGTGGGCAGACCGTGGTTCTTGGAGACGGTACCCACTGAGAAATCTGTAGGATGTAGTTCTCACACCCTCTGTCGGTGTCAGGTTGCTGAGGCTTTCTTCCGTTCCTGCTGTGCTTGACTGGACGGACCGAGGACAGGGAGTCGCGCGATAGTTCCCTACCAGCATTGTTACTTTAGAGAGAGGTAGATGTACCATCCCGGATTGTGGGAGTTGGTTATGTTTCCTGTTTAGCTGTCTCCCATTTGGATTTGTAGATGTTGTATAGGTGGACTTCTATTTGTATCATCTGATTTTGGGAGATAGGCTATGTGTTGTAGCAACTTTGTAGTTGAGAAATTTTATAGTACAGCTTTTTATCCGCTCTGATATCTGTGTAGCTGTAGTGTTTGTCTTTTGCAGGTTAGACGCTTCGTCTGTACGGCAGTTTCCGTACAGATGGCGGATCTGTTAGCGAGCCCGGGTCGTAGTTTCGACCCCGGGGCATGACATTCCGTATGGGCGGCGGATCTGTTGGCGAACCCGGGTCGGAGTTTCGACGCCGGGGCATGACAATCGGTGTGGTTGGTGTTCTGTTGTGGGAGCCGTTGGGGTTGACGGTGGTCCCGGGTCGTTGAGTGTTGTCCGACCAGTATTGTTAGCCCTGAGTTGTGGGTCGTTCCTGGCTGTGGAGTATCTCCAGCCAGTGTGTGTTGTGCTGCGAGCTATTGGAGAGGCTAGTGTCTCGTGTTTTGTGAGAGCTGATCAGCTGAATCGTCGAGAGTGCTCCGACTGTTGTGCGAGATGTTTGAGGATTGAGTCTTTCCGTTCAGTGCGTGAGCGTGGATTTTGACTATAGCCTGCAGTGCCACTTTGAGCTCGACAGAGTGCGCGGATACCTTCTTCCTCGATGGGGTCGCTCCCCTCGAGAGCCACGCCCGGGGTGGATTTGTTACTTTTGTATCGCGACTTATCGACGCGGTCCCTCTAGCTGAGCCAGTTTTGGCAGCCACGGACACGGTGTGACGCCCCACTTCCCAGGGGGTCACCCATCCTAGAACTACTCTAGCTCTAGCACGCTTAACTCTCATGTTCCTCTTGGATCTTGCTACCATCCAAAATGCTATAGCCGGGTTAGAGATTTAGTCCTATTATATCATTTATATAGAGGACTAATCCAAATTCCGGGGGTATCACATTCTTCCCCCCTTTAAGCCCTGACGTCCACGTCAGGCTCAAGCACACTCACAAGCACCAGGCGATGTGAGACTCGTCTCGCTAGCCTTAGCCGACCTTGTGAGGAGCTGCACTCCACTCACAACGGTCATTAGCCAGGGAGCCTCGCTCTACCCGCTATATAACCCTGGCTCAGCCGAGACTCATCTCACATTTCCGGCTGGTGAATGGCTCTGATACCAACTGTGACGCCCCACTTCCCAGGGGGTCACCCATCCTAGAACTACTCTAGCTCTAGCACGCTTAACTCTCATGTTCCTCTTGGATCTTGCTACCATCCAAAATGCTATAGCCGGGTTAGAGATTTAGTCCTATTATATCATTTATATAGAGGACTAATCCAAATTCCGGGGGTGTCACACGCGGTCCCTCTGACTGAGCCAGTTTTGGCAGTCACGGACGCCCTACATCAGTCCCGTCCCTTTTGTGGATGTGCGGCAGTAGATAGGCGCAGGTTTGACTGGACCCGAGGAGGCAGTCAGTGTAGATTGGGTGACTATACTTGAGAGTCAGTAGATGCATCATATTATCATCTGTTCCACTTCTTGAGCATCTAGATAGAGGCATAGTAGCTGTAGAGTTATCCTTTTCCAGCTTGTTTTTCATTATCACAGTCTTTTTCTGTTATCTTACCCCTCTAGTAGACTTAGTGGGCAGACCGTTGGGCTGGTTGACGGCACCCACTGAGAACTACTGTGGGAAGTAGTTCTCACACCCGTCGTGGTATCTTTTTCCCCAGGGACTTCTACTCCTGTTCCTGTGCTCCAGTTGTTGATCCTTCTAACCGGTTTCGAGGAAGTCGCGAGCTAGTCCCTTACCCATCGTTGGAGTGTAGCGGTACCCCTTCTGACGAGTGCTTCAGTAGATTAGTTTACTTCTTTTCCCTCTGTTGAGAGACTTTTGTTGTGAGGTATAGAGTTGTATTTTATTTTACAGTTTGAGAGACTGATGTAGTGAGGTTATTTTTGTATTGAGAGCTTGTACACTGATGTATTTATTGGAGATATCTCCCTTTTGAGTTTTGTATCGGAGGACTTTTCATATGATCGTATTTGGGAGATGGATATTGTGTTATTTTCAGTTGTACAGTGATTGGATTTCAGTTTTTCAGTAGTTTACTTTCAGCTCTGATATCTGTACACTATAGTTGATTCTTTTTGCAGGTTAGACGCTTCGTCTATACGGGGTTTCCGTATGGGCGGCGGATCTGTTGGCGAACCTGTGTCGCAGTTTCGACGCCGGGGCGTGACAACTCGCCCCTTGGAAACCCCGCCCCAACGGGCCCCAGCCCGGCAGTCATGCTACCATAAGACGAGATAGTCCAAGGCTAACGATAGCTTTTCTTTTCTCTTTTCTTTGCTCATTGCCTCAATGAGTTTAAGGCACATTGGCACTCATCTTTCCTCGAGAGTGAACTCTGCTCAACCCTCTCGACTCGAATGAGTTTAAAGCACCTTGGCACTCATTCACTAGGGAGTGAAATCTTCTCAACCCTCCCGATGGCAACTTGCCCTTTTTCTTTAATTCACTTGGGAGTGACATATGCTCAACCCTCACAATTAGCCATTTAGACTTTCCTTTACCAGGTCCGAGGGTTCCAAAAGACGGCTGCCTACAACCCAAATCAAACAAGAACAGGTTGTAGCACCGCCTCCCTTAGTGCTCGGTCCAGTGTACTTTAATTTTTCCTGTTTACATTACTTTAATCATTCTCTTTACACTTTGGTTTTAGATGAGTTTAAAGCACGTAGGCAATCATCTACCCGGGAGTGACATATGCTCAACCCTCCCGTTAGCATGTATGCCTTAATGCTTTTCTTTTATCTTTCTCTTTTATCCTAAGTTCTTTACTCTGGGATAGTTTGGGTGTCTCTAACACCAATTTAGATTTGAACTTCTTGTTCATTTACATTTACACTTTAACTTGCCACTTGGCAATTTCTTTAGCTCCTTAGCCCCTTTTAAACTTTTCCTTACTTGTTCTCTTTCTTTTAAGCAATTTGCTTATCTTGCTTATTAAGTCACTTTTAGCTTTCTCTTAAGCTTTATCTTTTTCATTAATTCATCCCTTACCCTAGGTCTTGCCACACGGGTAACTAGAGAGTCTCCTGGACTTATAAACATTTATCTTTCATTTATTTAACTCAGATTGAAGTCAAAGTTATTGTCCACTTGCCCAGATATCCTATGAATTTCTAGGGTTATATTTGTTTAATTCTTTACCCTTAGGATCTCGTTCCCTTTTTCCTGATTCCTCACTAAATCCTAGAGTTATCTTAACTCTATTTTCCTGTTCCCCTTTTAACTTAGAGTTACACTGACTCTAATTTCTTTTTCCACTTTTAACTTAGAGTTACACTGACTCTAATTCATTGTCTGTGAGTTTAAGCTCCTCTAGTTCACCTTAGGTTTCCATTACCTAAGTTTTATGTCATATTCATCCTAGAGTTCCTTGACCCTATGTTGATCACTCTATTCAGTGTCCTTAGGTTATCTCCTAAGACAATGCCACTCGTCCAAATCCTAGGATAACTCCTAAGTTTGATGTCACTCATTAAACCCTGAATCTAGGTTTTCTCCTAGTCTTACTACCAACACGTTCTTTTCCCTGATGTCACATGATTCCTAGGGTTATACCCTAACATGATCACAATCATAACATGGTTATCTACTTCTACGCATGTAATCATTTTCATATCCATCATAAATAATATTTATCCTCTACGCATGCAATTTGATCATCTATCTCTAGCAACCAACAGTTGCACTTTTCAACTATGTCCATCTACACACGCACATTTATCATCTATCTTTGGCAACAAACAGTTGCACTTTTCATCTGTATCCATCTACATATGCAATCTTAATCATAATTACCTAACGCCTCTAACAGGCTACTATCATGCTTCTAAATCGAAAAGCAAAGAAGCAAGGGGAGAGGTAACCCAGTTTCGGCAGAATCCCCCACCTTGGATTGCCCCCAATTGCTTGTAGGCACTTGCAATTGGTCTCCGCGCATTCCCTCTCGTTCCCTCGAACTTGCACGCAAAACGGTGCACACCCCTCGAGTCCGCACGCAAAACGGTGCACGTCCTCCTAACCTGCATGCAAAACGGTGCACGTTATTAAAACCCTCAAGCAGAACGGTGCACGCCATTTCAGCCTGCACGCAAAACGGCGCGCGTCAACTCAACCTGCACGCGAAATGGTGCACATACCTCAAATCTGCATGCAAAACGGTGCACGCTTTACTGTAGGGTCGCACGCAAAACGTTGCACATTTTTCTAGCCCTGCACGAAAAATGATGCGCAACATCAGAGTCAGCACGCAAAACGGTGCCCGTTAGTCCAACCTGCACACAAAACGGAGAACGTAACTCGTATTAGCACGCAAAACGGTGCACTTTCTTTTTGCAACGTTGCACGCAAAATGGTGCACGTTTTCCGAGTTTGCGCCCAAAACAGCGCACGCTCGTCGAGTCCGCACGCAAAACGGTGCATTTCTTCCATAAGCTTGCACGCGAAATGAGACGCGCCCAAAACGCCCGCGACAGTCCGCGCAGTAAAACGGCGCAGTAAAACACGATCCCTAACACGCATAAGAGCATGGGGTCAAATCCAATGTCCAAAGAGGAAATCTCAAAACTGCGACAAAAATACCGCAAGATGACATACGGGACCTACCTCGACCTATCGCGCCGTCCAACGCGTCCACTTGGCTCTTTGGAACACCTTGCGCGCTCGTGCGCCCTCGAAATCCCCCCGCGGAATCGCCCTGCTCCCCTCCTGGCACTCTCGGGTGAAGCCAAAAAGAGAAAAAGGAGGGAAAAAGGAGCCATTCGGGCCCATCTAGGCCAAAACCCGATTTTCGGGCGCACCTTTCGGGCGCCCGAAAAGGATTCGGGCGGCTAAAGTAACCGCCCCTCCGCGGTCCACGCGCCCGCGCCACGCCAGCGAGGCGCCACCTCACCATTGCTCGGCCAATCGCGAAGCAACACGTGTCCCTGGACCCGTGCACCGCGACCACTGAACAGCGGCGGCCAATCGGCGGCCGCCACGTGGACCGCACCCACGCCCGTGCTGACGCAGGCCGCAGCGACGCGTCGCGTCGCCCGCTAACCCGCCAACAGCAGGCCGACGCGTGACCTGCCCGCGCTGACGCTGCTCCAGGGCCCGCGCGCCTTCCCCGCGCGGCCCTGCCGCCTCGGCTGCTGCGTCCAATTAGGAGACGCCACGTGGCGTCCCCCAGCTACCCCGCGCGCCTCGAGCCGCGCGCCCCGCGCTTGCCTCGGGATTCGCGCCCATGCCTCGGTATTCGTGCCATCGCCTCGGGATCCGTGCCATCGCCTCGGGATCCGTGCCAACTACCTCGAGATCCGTGCCAACATGAAATTTGGGCGCTGCTACAGTGACATTCGGGCGCACCAACAACCGGACCGGGCTGCTACAGTGAACCGGGTTCGCTACAGTGCAGCCCGGCTCGCTGCAGCCCATAAAAGCCGGTTTGCTACAGTACTTTCCGTGCGCCCGGAACCCACTTTCGGGCACCCGAAACTTGGGCCCAAGCCCAGTTTCGCCCGTTTTCGTCCGTTCTCACCCGTTTCTCGCCCGATTCTGCTCAAATTTGACATGCAGCCTCGGTTTAACTTGATTTACCTCCAGGTACCTTTAATTTTCCGTTTGGACCATTCTGGGTTGCCAAAAGCCTCACTGTATTCAGAATCGCTGGCAGAGCCCGTTCTTACTATCCGGGTATCCGATCAACGCGAAACTTTTACTGTGGCCTTATAACATATTTACGGAGCTCCCATAATTTTCTTAGAATTTTCCGACACTGTGAAGTTTCCACTTCCAATCTGGGCCCACTTTCTCATATAAAATTCTAGATCTCTTATTTTAATCCCGATTTGGGCCCAATTCACTCCCAGATCATCCTCTACCTCTCTAAGCTCAATAAAAATGGTATTTCCTACCATTTTTATTTATATTTGCTAATATACCAAGATCTGGTGCACTACATTCTATCCCCCTTAAAAGAGTTTCGTCCGCGAAACTTAAATCGCACCTCGATTCGCAATCGATCGAATAAGAGGGATTATGCCCCTAAACGCTGGGCTCACCAAAACCACACGAACATCTCATTCGTGGATCCCTATCTCCACTCAGGGAAACTTCAGACCTTATGACTGGCCACTTTCACTAAGTAGGTGAAAGACATAGTCGAGCACTTGCTCCCTCAGTTGTCACGAACGACCCAGTCTTTACTTGCGAAATTTCCACTTTAATTCCGCCATCATTTTTCCACAACGAGGTTGCATCTGCAACCAATTACACTTACCGCATTTCCCGGTCGCTTCGCTCCCTACTGTGGAGGGCAAAGGCCAATCCACAAGTTCTCAGCTATCACACACGCTACTAGCGGTTTGTGTCCACGGGTTATCAGCTAACCTGATATCTCGGACTACTAATAGGCCCACAGACCACGGTCCAATAGGTCCTATAGCCCAAAACTAGTCCAACACTGTGCAACGGCTCTCGCTAGCACACAGACCCAATTGTCAAACGGGTAGATCCACTTAGGATTACCGCACCCACACTCCCACTAGGAGCTACAGCAACTCAATCATCACTAGCCCTATGGCCTAGTCACATCCACACTCTCAGGGTGCTAACAATCTCAACACTCACACGTGGCATTCCACGTTCCCGGGTCATCGCTCGGACTACCGCCCCGACCAAATCTCTATTATTCCCCGCCCTCCGGTCTCGGGCCGCTGTCTCTCACAGCAGACTGCGCCTGCCCACTGGGCTACAGGCCCACAGTCCACAAACATGGTCCAGGCACGGATCATCCTAACGCGAACCCGCAAATCGTCGCCACGCGACTACTACGCTCCACTGAGCAAGATCCACTAACCAGTAGTCAATCCACGACCCGAACTCTCTATCAACTCTGGCCACACTGGGCAAAGGCTAACACGTCACACAACTAGCCCTCTCAGGCTAAACGGCACTCGTGCTCCATGATCACCCAAACGGTTGGGCGTCCTACGCCCCCACGCTAACTTGCGTAATCCAAAGTGCTAAGCGATTGCTTAAACTCACCTACGGCTCTTGTACACCTCTCCCAACTGGGTTGAGGCACCACAACAACTATTCACCAACTCTGGTGATTAACACGTGAATCCTACGGTGGCAATCCTTACCGTCACACAGATCCATCAGACCGGCACCATAAAACTCCCGCTCATTTGCGAGGTTTTCGAATCTCGAAACCTATCCTGGGTCTTACCAGCCCCACTATGCGGCAACTTAGCCACGAAGATATGCCACACGGTTACTACCATCATCAGGGCGAACTTCCGCCACTAGGCCTGTAAGTCTTTCTTGCCCTAACATTTAGGACATAGCAACTTGGCTCTCGCAACAAAGCGATCACCAGCATTTCATGAGTCGGTCTCTCACTGGACCTCATCAACTATACTTTGCAAGCAAACCAGCTGACACAAGCTTACGGCATCTCTTACAGTAGGTGTAGGGTGCGCCGACAAGGGCTCGGCGGCCACTGCCACTCTCTCTACTGTTGTCTCCTAGCTTGATCTATTTCCCATTTTTCCTTTCATGTCTCCATACTTGATCTACTTCCCATTTTCCTGGGATAATGTCACTCGCCCATCTAGGCGTCGGAATCCGCTTCCCTGCCGGCGGGAACTCCCGCTGGTCGGCAAGAAGTATCGGTTTGCTGCTGGACCACACCCACAAATGCGGCCACCTGCTATCGCAGCTCGTGTACCTTGTTCGACCCAGAGTCCTCTCGTGGCTCGAGTCGAGACAAGCGCGTCTCTCTATGTGGTGTCCTCACTAATATGCACACCACACGAAACGATTTGCCCAAATTCAGCCATTTGAGCAAAGCGCAACCTCTATACTGACAAAAGGGTTCGTCGACCCTATTATGCGAAAGTATAAGAGGGTACTCCTTTTCATCTCCAACATTACGTTGTCGGCCGCCAACGTAATATCCGAAGAATGAAAGCTCGTCACCCTCGATCAGTCCCAACATCCTCTTTGGGAATAACAAAAACCAATCAAGTACTTTCGCCCAAAACCCACGCACTCTCTCGTGCCTAATCCCTAGGGTCTCCCTGAGGTTCACTAACCACCTAGGACTATTCCTAGGCTCTGATACCACCCTATTCTGTCACGCCCCGAGCCCGCCAATTTGGTCAGTTCGGGCACGCCAACAGACCCGCCAATCGAGTATGACCTCTCACTACCCGAAAGGAACGGTAACATCCAAAGTAATACATCAAGTGTGTGCGGAAGCTCTATATCAGAGTACTAAAAATCACTACTAATTTAAAACTTTCATGCAATAACAAACAGTTAAGCGGAAATGAAAGCATACAAGAGTGAACCATAAATAAATTTATTACACTTTACATTTCTGAACTTGCAATTAAATAATATTACAATTCTTTTCCTCACAATACATGGTTCACTCAAAACATAAAGGAAGGGTACCTCTGCTAGACCCTCTAAGTCACTATGCTGCCGGGCTCTTGCCCCTGTCGTCTGTCTCGACCGCTGTATTCGTACCTGGAAAAATGGTCACCCGCGGGTGTGAGAACTACTTAAAGTCCTCAGTGGGTTCAACCACCGAGAAAGAATGTCCTACACCATTTGGTCCAATGGAAGCATTAATAATAGAATGCTAGGAACTATAAACCTCAATATAAAATGCTGATATGCATAACATAGGTCTCTACACTATCTGTGTATACACATCGACCCAAAACTACTCTGTCTAGCCCTACCAGACAACTATCCATAAACTCGGCCACTATGCCGCTGTATACAGGGTTAAACTAACCCGCCGCTGTATACGGGGTTAAACTAACCCGGCCACCTAGGCCACTATATTACCTTTTTATTCTTTTCACACTCTTGTGTTTTGGCCCAAGCTACTCGCCCCTTGGAAACCTCGCCCCAACGGGCCCCAGCCCGGCAGTCATGCTACCATAAGACGAGATAGTCCAAGGCTAACGATAGCTTTTCTTTTCTCTTTTCTTTGCTCATTGCCTCAATAAGTTTAAGGCACATTGGCACTCATCTTTCCTCGAGAGTGAACTCTGCTCAACCCTCTCGACTCGAATGAGTTTAAAGCACCTTGGCACTCATTCACTAGGGAGTGAAATCTGCTCAACCCTCCCGATGGCAACTTGCCCTTTTTCTTTAATTCACTTGGGAGTGACATATGCTCAACCCTCCCAATTAGCCATTTAGACTTTCCTTTACCGGGTCCGAGGGTTCCAAAAGACGGCTGCCTACAACCCCAATCAAACAAGAACAGGTTGTAGCACCGCCTCCCGTAGTGCTCGATCCAATGTACTTTAATTTTTCGTATTTACATTACTTTAATCATTCTCTTTACACTTTGGTTTCAGATGAGTTTAAAGCACCTTGGCACTCATTTACCCGGGAGTGACATATGCTCAACCCTCCCGTTAGCATGTATGCCTTAATGCTTTTATTTTATCTTTCTCTTTTATCCTAAGTTCTTTACTCTAGGATAGTTTGGGTGTCTCTAACACCAATTTTGATTTGAACTTCTTGTTCATTTACATTTACACTTTAACTTGCCACTTGGCAATTTCTTTAGCTCCTTAGCCCCTTTTAAACTTTTCCTTGTTCTCTTTCTTTTAAGCAATTTGCTTGTATTGCTTGTTAAGTCACTTTTAGCTTTCTCTTAAGCTTTATCTTTTCCATTAATTCATCCCTTACCCTAGGTCTTGCCACACGGGTAACTAGAGAGTCTCCGGGACTCCTAAACAATTCTCTTTCATTTATTTAACTCAGATTGAAGTTAAAGTTATTGTCCACTTGCCCAGACATCCTATGACTTTCTAGGGTTATATTTGTTTAATTCTTTACCCTTGGGATCTCGTTCCCTTTTTCCTGATTTCTCACTAAATCCTAGAGTTATCTTAACTCTATTTTCCTGTTCCCCTTTTAACTTAGAGTTACACTGACTCTAATTTCTTGTTCCACTTTTAACTTAGAGTTACACTGACTCTAATTCATTGTCTTTGAGTTTAAACTCCTCTAGTTCACCTTAGGTTTCCTTTACCTAAGCTTTATGTCATATTCATCCTAGAGTTCCTTGACCCTATGTTGATCACTCTATTCAGTATCCTTAGGTTATCTCCTAAGACAATGCCACTCGTCCAAATCCTAGGATAACTCCTAAGTTTGATGTCACTCATTAAACCTTGAATCTAGGTTTTCTCCTAGTCTTACTACCAACACGTTCTTTTCCCTGATGTCACATGATTCCTGGGGTTATACCCTAACATGATCACAATCATAACATGGTTATCTACTTCTACACATGCAATCATTTTCATATCCATCATAAATAATATTTATCCTCTACGCATGCAATTTGATCATCTATCTTTGGCAACCAACAATTGCACTTTTCAACTGTGTCCATCTACACACGCACATTTATCATCTATCTTTGGCAACCAACAGTCGCACTTTTCATCTGTATCCATCTACACATGAAATCTTAATCATAATTACCTAACGCCTCTAACAGGCTACTATCATGCTTCTAAATCGAAAAGCAAAGGAGCAAGGAGAGAGGTCACCCAGTTTCGGCAGAATACCCCACCTTGGATTGCCCCGAATTGCTTGTAGACACTTGCAATTGGTCTCCGGGCGTTCCCTCTCGTTCCCTCGAGCTTGCACGCAAAACGGTGCACACCCCTCGAGTCTGGACGCAAAACAGTGCACGTCCTCCTAACCTGCATGCAAAACGGTGCACGTTATTAAAACCCTCACGCAAAACGGTGGGCGCCATTTCACCCTCCACGCAAAACGGCGCGCGTCAACTCAACCTGCACGCGAAACGGTGCACGTACCTTAATCCTGCACGCAAAATGGTGTACGCTTTACCGTAGGGTTGCACACAAAATGTTGCACATTTTTCTAGCCCTGCACGAAAAACGATGCGCAACATCAGAGTCGGCACGCAAAACGGTGCCCGTTAGTCCAACCTGCACGCAAAACGGAGCACATACCTCATATTGGCACGCAAAATGGTGCACTTTCTTTTTGTAACATTGCACGCAAATCGGTGCACATTTTCCGAGTTTACGCCCAAAACAGCGCACGTTCGTCGAGTCCGCACGCAAAACGGTGCATTTCTTCCACAAGCTTACACGGAAAACGAGATGCGCCCAAAACGCCCGCGACAGTCCGCGCACTAAAACGGCACAGTAAAACACGGTCCCTAACACGCATAAGAGCATGGGGTCAAATCCAATGTCGAAAGAGGAAATCTCAAAACTGCGACAAAAATACCGCAAGATGACATACGGGACCTACCTCGACCCATCGCGTCGTCCAACGCGTCCACTAGGCTCTTTGGAACACATTACGAGCTCCACGGGGTCCACGGTGCGCTCGTGCGCCCTCGAAATCCCCCCGCGGAATCGCCCTGCTCCCCTCCTGGCACGCTCGGGTGAAGCCAAAAAGGGAAAAAGGAGGAAAAAAGGAGCCATTCGGGCCCATATAGGCCAAAACCCAATTTTCGGGCGCACCTTTCGGGCGCCCGAAAAGGATTCGGGCGGGTATAGTAATAGCCCCGCCGCGGTCCACGTGCCCGTGCCGCGCCACCTCACCATTGCTCGGCCAATCGCAAAGCAACACGTGTCCCTGGACCCGTGCACCGCGACCACTGAACAGCGGTGGCCAATGGGCGGCCGCCACGTGGACCTCACCCACACCCGTCCTGACGCAGATCGCAGCGACGCGTCGCGTCGCCCGCTGACCCTCCAACGGTAGGCCGACGCGTGGCCTGCCCCAGCTGACGCCGCGCCAGGGCCCGCGCGCCTTCCCCGCGAGGCTCTGCCGCCTCGGCTGCTGCATCCAATGGGGATGTAGTAGCCGCTGGTTTAAAATGTTCTTGGGTCTACTTTTGGTTTTCGTTTATTTCGCAATTCGTTTCGGGGGGCTGGAGGGTGATCGAATAATTCCTTGTTTCCGGAAAGACCGTCGGGGCTCGCGGGTATTTTTAGTTAATAGAGCTCGCGAAACGGAGAACGGCGGCGAAATCGGTTTTGAATTCCGACACCGGAATCTCCCGGAATAAATTCCGGAAGGTAGCTAGCGGTTCAGGGGGTCAACGCGGTTTTTCAGGCAGACCGGACCCTGGTTCGCACCCGACTTGTACCCGCTTTTGACTTGAACCGGGTTCATTCCCATTCCCCAACTTAACCGCTCCCGCCACCTTAATCGCTCCCGCCTTTTCCCGGTCGTACAACTCCCCACGAACCGCCCCAACTCCCCACCACTTCCCCCCAACTTCCCACAACCCCACAACTTCCCACGAACCGATCCAACTTCCCACCACTCCCCCCAACTTCCCGCCACTCCCCACAACTCCCCTTAACTCCCCTGCGTACGAAACCCCAAAGGCAACGAAAACCCACTTCCCCAACCTTTCAGTTTCCCAACCGAACCTTACCGTTCCCCAACCGATCGAGTGGAGAAGCAAGGCGGAGCGGGTGAGGAGAAGGAAGATCGCCGGCGTACCCTTCACCCAAGAACAGGACGATCATCCCCTAGATCAACCCTAGCCGACGAAACCAAGGTAAGCATGGCTTAGGGTTCTTGATTTGGGCGTTTCTTGGTTTTCTTCGGAAAAAAGGGGAAGAGGGGAGTCGGTGCAATCACCGGAGCCACGCATGCGGGCGGCGCCGCATGAGGGCGGCGCCGCGTGCATCCGCATGCGGGCGGCACCGCATGCGGGTGGCGCCGCATGCGGGCGGCGCCGCATGCCCCCGCATGCGGGCAGCGCCGCATGCGGGCGGCGCCGCATGTGGGCGGCACCGCATGCGGATGCGGGCGCCGCATGCGGGCGGCACCGCATGCGGATGCGGGCGCCGCCGCATGCGGGCGGCTCCGCATGCGGGTGCGGGCGGCACCGCATGCGGGCGCCGCCGCATGCGGGCTGCACCGCACGCGGGCGGCACCGCATGCGGGCGGCGCCGCATGCGGGCAGCGCCGCATGTGGGCAACGCCGCGCGCACCCCCAAGTGGGAAGTGCCGCATGTGGGTGACGCCGTGTGCGGATGGCGCCGCACGCAGTTAGTACGCCGCCCAGCCGTGCGGGGCCGGGCGCGTACGTGTACGAATTGTGCGCAAGGTGGGGGGGCGCCGGGTGTTCTAGTCGTTAATCTTACAGAGTCTTAAATTTCTGACTCCTGTATGACAGGTTCTTGTAGGTCCGGGCGGGCACCCGAGACGCGGGAGAACCTAGCATCGGTCAGGAGCGCGACAACAAGGTGGGTTTACGGTCGAGGCTGAGTATTGTGTTAGTATTCCGAAAGGGATTTTTATTGTTAATCGGTACTAACACTGACGGTTTCTATGATGTACTATATTACCCCGTGTCTTGGTTACTTATGCTCGAGTTGCGACACGCGCACCCGCGGTCTGGCCACCGCAAAGGGTGCTCTTTTCCGGAAAGGCGGTCTTCGACCCGTGTTACCCCACGAGGTGACGTAGTGGGGGCCCCCGTAGGTGTGGGGTTTGAGGCATCAAGGTGCGAGCGGTGCGACCTGTCGGGATTGGTGCCCGACGAGGTCAGGTGTGCGACCCGCCGGGATTGGTGCCCGATGAGGTCAGGTGTGCGACCCGCCGGGATAGGTGCCCGACGCGGTCAGGTGTTACAGGTGTTACCGGGGTTACAGGTGTTACAGGTGGTACAGGTGGTTGCGAGTTACCGTTACGAGTAGAGTGGTTGTTCCGGCTAGTCTTACTTTTGTGGCTTGGTATTACTTTACTGCTTTAGTATTGTTTTTATGATAGTGTCGCTGACTACCCACTCTGTGACAGGTACCTCCAGGGGGTAGAGGTAGGCGACGGTGAGGCCGAGGTGGTAGCAGTCGGGCTGAGGGAGCCCTAGTATGCTGTTTTCTTTACTTTCTCTGCATTTCATTCGGTATTGTAGGTTACTGTGTGGTTCTCGATACCCTTGTGGGGTCGTGTGGATGTTGAGTACTTTCATTCTGGTTATGCACTACTGTTTTCTTTATTGTTCCCGTTTGGCCATTTTCTAAACAAACCAACTAGAAAACAAAAGAAAAAGGACTTCGAAAACTGTTTTCAAAAGTCTAGGGTCGGGTGGGCCCGTTTTCTAAACCTTGTGGATTTATGCCGTTTCCCAATCGGTTTTTCAAAACCTAAGGCCGTGTGGGCCTGTTTTCAAAACTGTGAGTTTATACGTTCAACCTGACTGGCCACGGGTATTGTTTCGCCTTCATGCACCGTACTACTTCGAACTGTTGTGATTAAATGGAAAATGATTGCTTATGTTCGACTATTGTAACAGCCGCGACGCCGTGCATATACAGAGGAGACTCTGCCCGATTTTCGAGTAAATCTGTATATGTGGCGGGTCTGGGCACGCGCCGGGAAAGGAGGTTTTTAAACAAAAAAATTTGTACGCACCTTATGCTTACTTTGGTGTATCGTTTCCGCTAAAATAAAACCCCCGGGGCGTGACAGATTAAGATGGTATCAGAGACTTTGCTTTAATCACAACAGTGACGGCCCAACATCCACCGAGATATCACACTTAACTACGAATATGTGACACCCGCAGAATTTGGATTAGTCCTATATATAAATGATATAATAGGACTAAATCTCATAACTCGGCTATAGCATTTTGGATGGTAGCAAGATCCAAGAGGAACATGAGAGTTAAGCGTGCTAGAGCTAGAGTAGTTCTAGGATGGGTGACCCCCTGGGAAGTGGGGCGTCACAGTTGGTATCAGAGCCATTCACCAGCCGGAAATGTGAGATGAGTCTCGGCTGAGCCAGGGTTATATAGCGGGTAGAGCGAGGCTCCTCGGCTAATGACCGTTGTGAGTGGAGTGCAGCTCCTCACAAGGTCGGCTAAGGCTAGCGAGACGAGTCTCACATCGCCTGGTGCTTGTGAGTGTGCTTGAGCCTGACGTGGACGTCAGGGCTTAAAGGGGGGAAGAATGTGACACCCCCAGAATTTGGATTAGTCCTATATATAAATGATATAATAGGACTAAATCTCATAACTCGGCTATAGCATTTTGGATGGTAGCAAGATCCAAGAGGAACATGAGAGTTAAGCGTGCTAGAGCTAGAGTAGTTCTAGGATGGGTGACCCCCTGGGAAGTGGGGCGTCACAGAATAAATGAAATGTGCAGGGTTTAAGGGTTAAGACGTGAGAGATCGGGGAGGGGATTTGTAGATAATGTTTCTTTTCTCTCTCGATTTTATGATGGTTCATCTAGCAGAGATGAGTGCTAAGCTTTGGTTGGTATGTCTGTACAGACAATGGTACGGACCAGAGCGTCGGCCGAGGAGGTAGGGACAGATGCGACGACATCAGCAGCTGCAGAGAACCAGCTCCTGCGGCAACAATTGAGGGAGATGGCGGGGCAGATGGCGACCCTTATGGATCGTGTGCGTCAATTGACGCAGCAGCAACCGATCGCTCCCGCCCCTCCACCGGAACCAATTGCACCGGCCGCAGTACCGCAAGCGACAGGTGCTGGGGTAGGGGCAACCCCTCTACCGGCGGCAATGGCCGGGCTAGCATCTACCCAGACCACGGTGCCGATGGCAGCACCTGCATCAGCGTCCGTGGGGCCGGCGCCGGGGGCTCTCGGCGGGAGCACCCCCGCGGCCGCCGCCGTCGCCAGGGAAGGGACGGTTACGCGGGCGGAACGAGAGCGAGTGCGGGCCAATCTGGCGGATTTCATGAAGTTCGAACCACCCACGTTCGAGGGGGAGACGACTGATCCCTGGGTAGTCGAAAAGTGGGTGGGATCGATGGAAAAATTGTCTGAGGACCTACTCATCGAGGACCCCGAGCGCGTTACTCTGGCAGTTCACTTTTTGGAGGGAAACGCTCGTCTATGGTGGAAGACGGTGCGCCCTGATCCCACCCAGGGCACCGTGCTACTATTGTGGACGACGTTCAAGCAGGAATTGTTTGGGGCCTTCTTCACAAATAGCGTCAAGAAGAAACTGGAGGACGACCTGAACCACATTCAGCAAGGGAGCAAGACAGTTATGGAGTATCAGCGCGAATTCGTGCGCCTGGCAAATTGCGTCCCTTTCGTTATAAGGGATGAACCCCACAAGGCGCAACTATTCGTGGATGGGTTGCGAAGTGATATTTTCCAGGTGGTTCAAGCCGCTGATTTGCATACGTTCCAGAAAGTGGTCGACCGGGCCACTGTCGTAGAGCGTGGGCTTGCCGTTACCCGCGCTAGGAGGGAGGCCCCGGCACAGCACGAAGATAGGAAGCGGCAACAGCAGAGCTACGGAGGGGGGTCATCTGCTGGGAGCCGACTCCCCAAGCGGTGGAGGGCACAGTCGGGAGCACGGAGCGCACCTACGAGAGAGCCGAGGCCAAGAGACGGGCCTTGCGTGATCTGCGGGGGAGCGCATGGAGTGTTGGATTGCTCCCAGAGAGCCGACCATTGCTTCCGTTGCGGCAAGCAGGGGCACTTCCGCCGCAACTGCCCCCTTACCGTGGGATCAGCCTCCTCTGCCGCTTCCACGCCTTCACCACAATTTTTGGGGCGGGGGAAAGCTCCTATGGGGTCGACCTCTAGGCCCCCGGCTACGCGGTGCGAAGAGGATAGGCAGCCTCAACCGGGCGGGCGAATTTATTCCATGACCCGCCAGGAATCGGACCCGCCGGAGCACGTACTCGCAGGTATAACTTCTATTTCAAATTCACGTTCTAGAACCCTCTTTGATACTGGAGCAACACACTCGTTCATTTCTCGCGAGTACGTGTTTTCGCATGACCTCGAGGAAACACCTCTCCAAAGTCGGTTGATGGTCCAGACCGCGGGTGGGACACTGGAGGCGACTAGTTTGGTAGCCACTTGCCCGATTAAGCTAGGGCGGCTATTTTGCCCTTGGGATTTAATAGTGATTCCCTTGAAGGAGTACGACGTTGTTTTGGGCATGGACTGGCTCTCAAGGTACCAAGTGCTTATCGACTGCGATAAGCGGATGGTACAACTATAAGAACCAAGTTTCCCTAAGAATGCGTACTTAGCGTGTAAGAGCACCTCCTTCCCGGCAGTCATCTCAGCGGCTCGAGCCAGGAGTCTGATAGAGGGTGGGTGTGTAGCCTATTTGGCATCGGTGGATCTGGTTACCCGACCCTCGACGACACCTTCAGACATCCCAGTGGTGAGGGACTTTTCCGATGTCTTTCCGACGGAGCTGCCTGGGATACCCCCTGAAAGAGAGGTGGTGTTCCCTATTGAACTCTTGCCAGGTACTCAACCTATAACGAAGGCACCCTACCGAATGGCCTTCGCGGAGTTGAAGGAGTTAAAGGCGCAACTGGAAGACCTCTTGGACAAAGGGTTTGTCAGGCCAAGTGTGTCACCCTGGGGCGCACCGGTGCTTTTTGTACGGAAGAAGGATGGAAGCCTGCGACTCTGCATCGACTACAGAGGAATAAACAAGGTCACGGTGAAAAACAAGTACCCCCTGCCCAGAATCGACGACCTCTTCGACCAACTACGAGGAGCGACGGTCTTTTCAAAGGTTGATCTACAGTCAGGCTACCACCAGCTTCGGGTTCGGAACGAGGACATTCCGAAGACCGCTTTCCGGACCCGGTATGGCCATTACGAGTTTACGGTCATGCCGTTCGGACTTACGAACGCCCCCACAGTCTTTATGGACATGATGAACCGGGTCTTCAGACCATTCTTAGACCGGTTCGTGGTGGTCTTCATCGATGATATACTAATCTACTCATCCACCAACGAGGAGCACGAGGATCACTTACGAACGATTCTCCAAACCCTCAGGGAGCAGAAGCTGTTCGCTAAGCTCAAAAAGTGTGAGTTCTGGCTACGCGAAGTGGGATTCCTGGGGCATGTGATCTCGGCAAAGGGAATCGCCGTGGACCCCAAGAAGGTGGAATCGGTGATAGACTGGCAGCCGCCCACGACGGTGACGGAGATCCGCAGTTTCTTGGGACTGGCGGGGTATTATAGACGCTTTGTCGAGGGTTTCTCGAAGATTGCGGCCCCTCTAAACCGGTTGACCAAGAAAGGAGAAAAGTTTGTATGGACGGCCAAATGCCAGGAAAGTTTTGAAGAACTCAAAAGAAGGCTAACCGAGGCACCGATTCTTGTACTACCAACACCCGGTGAGGACTATGAGGTGTACTGCGACGCTTCAAGAATCGGCCTTGGGGGTGTTTTAATGCAGCAGGGGAAGGTAATAGCCTATGCGTCTAGGCAACTAAAGGACTACGAAAGAAACTACCCAATACACGATTTAGAGCTGGCTGCGGTGGTCTTCGTCCTGAAGTTATGGAGACACTATCTCTTTGGTGTCCATTGTAACATCTTCTCAGATCACCAGAGTCTTAAATACCTGTTCACCCAAAAGGAACTAAACCTGCGGCAGAGACGGTGGCTTGAATTACTGAAGGATTACGACCTAACGATCCAATACCACCCCGGGAAAGCAAACGTGGTAGCAGACGCTCTGAGCAGGAAGGGGCGATTAGAGGGAGGATCGGTAGGTGTGATAACTGAGCAGAGCAACTTGATCGCGGAATTTTCACGACTAGGGTTGGAAGTAGTGCCAGCGGGCACGGTTGCGCAACTTCTAACTTTGGTGGTCAACCCAACACTGCTAGAAAAGATTCGAGAGGGACAGCAGGCGGACTCGCACTTACAGCTCGTAAGAGACAAGATCTCACCGGATCAGGAAGGTGACTTTTCATTGGAAGGCGATGACACTCTACGGTTCCGCGGGCGGATTTGCGTGCCGGATACCCCGGAATTGAAGAAGGAAATTCTGTCTGAGGCACACAGCGCCCCTTATGCAGCGCATCCAGGAGGCACAAAGATGTACAGGGACCTCAAGCAGACCTTCTGGTGGCCCAAGATGAAGAGGGATGTAACTCGATTTGTAGCTCATTGCCTAGTGTGTCAACAGATAAAGGCGGAACATCAACGACCGGCGGGAAAGTTACAACCCTTACCGGTACCGGAGTGGAAGTGGGATCATATCACCATGGACTTTGTCACCGGGTTCCCACGTTCACCACAAGGACACGACACAATATGGGTTGTGGTGGACCGGCTAACTAAGTCAGCGCACTTCCTGCTGATTCACACAACCTGGACCAGAGAGCGGTTCGCTCAAGTCTACCTCAGCGAGATTGTAAGACTACATGGGGTACCGGCATCGATCACATCAGACAGAGACACGCGTTTTGTCTCAAAGTTTTGGCAGAGTCTGCAACAAGCCTTGGGGACTAAATTGCACTTCAGCACAGCCTTCCACCCTCAGACAGACGGGCAGTCGGAGCGAGTGATTCAGACGCTAGAGGACCTGCTTCGGGCCTGTGTACTCGATTGGGGAGTCGGTTGGGAGCGCTACCTACCACTTGTAGAATTCGCTTACAACAATAGCCACCAGGCCAGCATCCTGATGGCACCCTACGAAGCCTTATACGGGAGACGCTGCCGATCCCCGATCTGTTGGGACGACCTGGGAGAACGGAAGTTCTTGGGACCCGACTTGGTGGAAGAAACAGAAGAGAAGGTGCGCCTCATCAGACAGCGCTTACTAACTGCCCAGAGTCGACAAAAGAGCTACGCGGATCGAAGACGCCGCGACTTAGAGTTCCAGGTGGGAGAACACGTGTTTTTGCGGGTCTCGCCGTCCAGGGGAATCAAGCGATTCGGGTTAAAAGGCAAGCTAAGCCCGCGGTTCGTGGGGCCATTCGAGATCCTGGAACGGATTGGCCCAGTGGCTTACCGCCTTGCCCTACCACTGAACCTCAACCGGATTCATGACGTGTTCCACGTTTCGATGCTCAAGAAATACCTCCCCGACCCGTCGCATGTTCTGGACGTCTCAACACTCGAACTAAAGGAGGACCTAAGCTTCGAGGAAACCCCTGTGCGAATACTAGCAAGAGAAAGCAAGACGCTTCGAAACCGAGACATCCCCTATGTGAAGGTGCACTGGAACAACCACGAGGAGCGGGAAGCGACGTGGGAACTAGAATCGAAGATGAGGGAGGGCTACCCCTATCTCTTTACCGCGAACCAGGATTGAGTTTCGAGGACGAAACTCGTTTTAAGAGGTGAGTGGTGTAGTAGCCGCTGGTTTAAAATGTTCTTGGGTCTACTTTTGGTTTTCGTTTATTTCGCAATTCGTTTCGGGGGGCTGGAGGGTGATCGAATAATTCCTTGTTTCCGGACAGACCGTCGGGGCTCGCGGGTATTTTTAGTTAATAGAGCTCGCGAAACGAAGAACGGCGGCGAAATCGGTTTTGAATTCCGACACCGAAATCTCCCGGAATAAATTCCGGAAGGTAGCTAGCGGTTCAGGGGGTCAACGCGGTTTTTCAGGCAGACCGGACCCTGGTTCGCACCCGATGTCACGCCCCGGGGTCGAACTGCGACCCGGGCTCGCCAACAGATCCGCCGTCTGTACGGAAACTGCCGTACAGACGAAGCGTCTAACCTGCAAAAGAGATCTATAGCTAACAAGTATCAGAGCTGAATGGAAGCCGAAACACCAAGCGGTGAAAAGTCCAAGTACACCAGTCCACTAGCACCCAAAACATAAGTACAAAAGTGGAAACTAAAAAGTACAAGTGACACTAACACCGACACCACCGACTCGGGTAGGAGCTAGTCAGCCACGCCCTTACCTCGGTCAGAAAGCTCCGAACGAGCCAAACCTGGAACGGTCGCCTCAGGAACACCTGTCATCACAGCGGGTGTGAGATCTACTGCAACAGTCAGATCTCAGTGGGTACCAAAGCCAAACCCACGGTACACCCACTCAGTCTGCTGGAGACAAAAACACAGATAGATAGATAGATAGATAGATAGATAGATAGATAGATAGATAGATAACTGGAAATGAATCTATCGCTACATGTCTCAATGCAATGCTGGAAGTAAGTTCTCAGTCTCTCTCGCGGGAGGCCTGGAAACTACGAACGTCTGCGCCCCCACAGCCCTTATCAAACAAGAACATGCTGTAGGCTTAGGCGCCCATAGTTTCCGCCCCTGCACTGGGACTGCTAAAACTCTACAAGACACTAGAAGGCCACCTCAATCCCTTCTAGTAACCACCTGGTGACTCGGCCAGGGCATAACTATCTATCTGGTAACTCAGCCAGTGATATCTACACATCTGGTAACTCAGCCAGTGATTTATACCCATCTGGTAACTCTGCCAGTGGTATCTACTCATCTGGTAACTCAGCCAGTGATTTATACCCATCTGGTAACTCCGCCAGTGGTATCTACTCATCTGGTAACTCAGCCAGTGATTTATACCCATCTGGTAACTCCGCCAGTGGTATCTACTCATCTGGTAACTCAGCCAGTGATTTATACCCATCTGGTAACTCCGTCAGTGGTATCTACTCATCTGGTAACTCAGCCAGTGATTTACTCCCATCTGGTAGCTCTGCCAGTGGTATCTACTCATCTGGTAACTCAGCCAGTGATTTATACCCATCTGGTAGCTCTGCCAGTGGTATCTACTCATCTGGTAACTCAGCCAGTGATTTATACCCATCTGGTAACTCTGCCAGTACAACTCGTATACTCTAACGATGCGACTAACACTCGTGTCCAAGTCGGAAACGACAACCCTCGACTTGCACGACTGTTCCGCAAATACCTGATAATAAGGATACGATACCTTTGCATTCGGAAGCGTAAAGGGCATTCCGTAGTTCATTGGGAGAAACCAACCCACCTGCGATCAATCCGCGAAAACCGTGCGCCATACGGAGGTCCCGACGCGATCCCGCAGCTCCACACGGCAAAACACGCAGCACCGGCCACGTGAGAAGCTAACACAATGCCAGAACTGCGAGACAAGAAGAGGGACCGGAATCAGAAAACATGCGGCTACAACCGCGCTCACAAAGGCGAGAAAAACCCATCCGGCGACGAGAAACGCCGCGCGCTGCGCGGAAAACCCATCGCGCACTCACGCCGCGGCGCGTCGCCGAGTCGCAGCCTGCGCGGCCAAAGCGGCGCAGCTGCACGGCCCCCAAAAACCCAGCCGCGCGGCGCTGACCCAGCCGCCCGCGCGGCGCCCAGCAAGCCCGTGCGGCACAAGGCCGCCCGCGCGGGGCCCCTGCAGGGCCGCGCGCCCACGGGCGCGGCCTGCAGGCCCGCGCGGCACAGGGCCGCCCGCGCGGGGCCCCTGCAGGGCCGCGCGCCCACGGGCGCGGCCTGCAGGCCCGCGCGGCACCGGGCCGCCCGCGCGGGGCCCCTGCAGGGCCGCCCGCCCCCGGGCGCGGCCCGCAGGCCCGCGCGGCACCGGGCCGCCCGCGCGGGGCCCCTGCAGGGCCGCGCGCCCCCGGGCGCGGCCCGCAGGCCCGCGCGGCACAGGGCCGCCCGCGTGGGGCCCCTGCAGGGCCGCGCGCCCCCGGGCGCGGCCCGCAGGCCCGCGCGGCACAGGGCCGCCCGCGCGGCGCCCCTGCAGGGCCGCGCGCCCACGGGCGCGGCCCGCAGGCCCGCGCGGCACAGGGCCGCCCGCGCGGGGCCCCTGCAGGGCCGCGCGCCCACGGGCGCGGCCCGCAGGCCCGCGCGGCACCTTGCAGTGTCGCGCGCACAGCGCGCCGCTGCCTGCAAGGTCGCGCGGCACAGGGGATGCCCGCGCGGCACCCCTGCAGTGCCGCGCGCCCAGCGCGCGGCCTGCAGGGCCGCGCGGCCCCAAGGCCGCCCGCGCGGCACCTTGCAGTGCCGCGCGAACAGCGCGCGGCCTGCAAGGTCGCGCGGCACAGGGGATGCCCGCGCGGCACCCCTGCAGTGCCGCGCGCCCAGCGCGCGGCCTGCAGGGCCGCGCGGCCCCAAGGCCGCCCGCGCGGCACCTTGCAGTGCCGGGCGCCCCGCGCGGCCTGCAAGGCCGCGCGGCACAGGGGATGCCCGCGCGGCACCCCTGCAGGGTCGCGCGCCCCGCGCGGCCTGCCAGGCCGCGCGGCACAGGGGCTGCCCGCGCGGCACCCCTGCAGTGCCGCGCGCACAGCGCGCGGCCTGCAGGGCCGCGCAGCCCCAAGGCAGCCCGGCGCGCAGCGCGCAAGCGCCCCAGCGCACGGCCGCCGCCCCCCCCGATCACGCGCCGCCGAAAACGCGAGCGCGCGACTCGCGCAGCCACGCCACAACCCGGACGACAAGTCCGCAAGGCTCCGCCCACGGGGAGAAGAAAAGAGAGAAAAGAATAAAATAAAATAAATCCAACCTCCACGCGGCACGCCGGTCCTCGCTCGGCTCCCGTCCACGCTCGGAGAAGAAAACGCCCAAGAGTTGCTTCCTTCAAACCCATCCTCTTCTTCTTCTTCTTCCCTTTCCTCTCTTTTTCTCTTTTTCCTTTTTCTTTCTTTCTTTCTCTTTTCCTTTGCTACAGAGGTGGAGGGGAGGGGTTTTTATAAAGCAAAGCTTTAAATAAAATTAATTAACTTAATTAACTTAATTCCAAAAACCCAACTCCAACTCACTTTTTGCCCTCGGGCCCTCCGCCGCTGCCCGGAACCTCCCGAGCTCCGCTGTAATTCAAAAGTACACGCGCTCACAGCTTTTTCTCTTCAAAAAGCTCAACCGTTGAGTCGGGGTGCTCAAATCAAATACCGGCTCCAAAATTGCCAGTTCCGACTCACTTTTTGCCTCCGGGTCTTCCGCGTCAGTCCGGAACCTCCCGAACCTCGCTGTAAATCAAAAGTACGCGTGTCCACAGCTTTTTCTCCTCAAAAAGCTCAACCGTTGAGTCGGGGTGCTCAAATCAAATACCGGCTCCAAAATTGCCAGTTCCGACTCACTTTTTGCCTCCGGGTCTTCCGCGTCAGTCCGGAACCTCCCGAACCTCGCTGTAAACTGAAAATACACCTGCTCCAAGTGTTTCCCAATTTTTCTGCAACCCATAGCGGTGTCGGCGCTTCCCGTACCAGTCACCTAACGCGTACAAAGCCCGAAACAAGCAGAGGCTTCCGCGGGGATCCAAATCAACCCGAACTCCTCTGTAAACACAAATGGGACACATCCAAGGCAAACTCCTCCGCACCACACCATCCTGCAAGGTCGGTGCGTCGTCCAAATCCCGGTGTTCTACACTCTCCCCCCCTTAAAAGGGTTTCGTCCTCGAAACTCAACTAAATCCATACATAGGAGGGCAAATCAAAAACAAAAGGGGATAGGAGATCCACAAATTGTCCAAGGCTCTCAAGTGGTCACTCACAATCTTCATGCTGACAGCACTGAGCCTTCCCCAAAGGTATGCTTCGACTGCAAAATTCTTTGGTTTCACCAACAAGAATCGCATCGGTCGATGAGGATAACGCAGTCCTCGTCCATCACCAAGGAAGGGAAAGCCAAACAAGGCTTGCGGGGTTCAAAAGGGCTTCAACCAGCCTGATCACTAATCGAGGATCCACACCTCGCATAACTCAATCTATACATGGCCCTGCGGCTGGTGGTTTTCCTCGATTCGAGATCTCAAAAACCGAAGTTCAAGCCTCCTTAAGACAAAACCCCTCTGATGCTTCATGGCCACCAAAACTCCTGTTCCACAAAACATAAATCACCTCCCTTGCCAGGGGAAAACTTTCAACCTCGAGAACCTTCTCTCGATCCTGGCACTCAATTCCCAGGGTTACACAGCTCGCCTAAACAGGGCATACTGAACAAAATGTCCTCGCCGGGATAAAGCAATCATACATCCCTGCAAAATCTATCCACCGGCGTTACCTCGACCCGACTTCCTGAGTGTCCAAGCACTTAAGGTTTGAGGATTCAAGAATAATTCCATGACCTCACTATCACAGCAATATCCGGATCAATGCTGGTATCTTCCTCAGCTTTGCCTCTCGCAAGTTACACTGGCCTTGCATAGTCCAAGAGCTTCTGATCTCTGACTTTAACATGGGTCCAGGCCCAGCCCAAACGGTATCTCACCTCGTTGGGTCCTCCGTCACTCACGCGGCTGAAACACAAGGCCTAACCACAAAATTTTCGATGCCCAAGTGCAACTCTCAAAGCTAGGCAACCAACTTCTTCCTCCATAGAAGTTGTAGCACCATCCCCAAGAGCCCCTCAAGCTCCAAGTCGCCTCGGAGATAAGCAAAAACCCACGACGGTAACACCACCAACCCGCCCAGTGAAACAGGGAAAAACACAGTTCTCAAATCAGTAGGGCATTAGTCAATCTACTTGACCACACAAACCGCTCAAACTGCCCTACTGGTTCCGGATCAGTATCCAGGCACAGCCCTTGGCTGTAAGGTTCCATAAAGATATCAATCACTCGAAGGCATCTGCCCAAGCACAAGGTGAGACTAATCAAGTTCGAACCTTACAAGACTCACACGGTTGTGTACCCACAACGTGACATCACCACTGTGTAACAACTGCCTGGAATCTTACTGTCGTATCCCCACGACGAGGTACTAGGTCTCACAGACCTCTCGATCCGCCAAATCTCACAACTGCGCTCACAGCTCTCTCTGTCTCACGGTTGATACTCCACGAGGTGCTGTCGAAGTTGGCGCGGTTCCCGAACCACGTCAATCACTGTCTCGATCTCAGTCCCAATCTAGTAAGCACCTGGTAACTCGGCCAGGGGCATCAACCACCTGGTAACTCGGCCAGGGGCAAGTAACCTCCTGGTAACTCAGCCAGGGGCAGGTAACCTCCTGGTAACTCAGCCAGGGCATCATATATCTCATCACATGCTATAAAAAAATACCCTCCTCCTGACCAGGTCCACGGAGGGTCAATGTCTTCTCTCTCGACAATCCATGATAGCATAAATTGGGACGGCCGATTCCTATCCAACCTCGTATCAACACCTCTGCACTGATGTAGGACTAACATCTCGATGATCAATCCAAAGTCCTAGTCGCACTGGCAGGACAGGCAGCACTCATCCACGTGCTTCACGTGATCTGAAAACTGATCCAAAAGTGCACAACCGTCAGTCCTGACACTGGCCCACACGAAGGTACCCCTGCTCTACCGAAACGCACAAGCGGCGTTGGCATTAAGCAAGCTCCAACTCCGACGACCACACCAGGTGAGACGCGATCCACAACCCTGACGAAGAACGCGGCCCTGCAGAAGGGAAACTCACATCCTGGCACTGCTGCTGAAGCGAGCACTGTCGAGAACTTCCTGGTCTCTGTCTCCTCTGAGACCCCTGATCTAGAGGGTGGAATCACGGCAACCTCGAATCACGCGACTATCGCAAAATCGGCGATGCCGGAGCTCTCTCTCCGAAGCGGGTCCCCCGCTCACCGTCTCCCTCGGACGGGATCACTGATCCTTGGTCAATCCATCGAGCATGCACCCTCACTGCATCCAAGGTCGGCACTCGCCGAAAATGCACGAAGAGGTAGGCATCTCGATGCAGCTCCCACTCGAACACAACCAACCTCTAAGCCTCATCCTGGGCGTCCAGGGGTACATCGCTCAACCGTCACAGAAACTCACCCCAGAACATCAACTGCGCTCCTGATGGTCCTACAAGACGAATCCGACGCCACCAGCTCTCTTGGCGTCCGAATGCAAAAGTGCATAACCAAGCGCCCTGATGCTTATCCTGGATGAACAAATCCTCGAACAAATCTTCCATAACAGCGTTCCAGTTCTCGGCCTCTCACGGCTCCAACTCAGTCCCGAAATCTACAAGGGATGGAACTGGATGCGGTACACAACCTAACAGCAACCTCTCGCTGCTTCCGCACCATCAGTGGTGCGATCAGGAACAGAAATCGCCAAAGTCGCGGCCGGAGGTACTACTGACGATACTCCGGGAGATGCTCTCGGTCCAAGCATGTGCATCATACGCTCCATGCTCTCCTCCTGGCGCCGTATCGCCTCAAGTACCAGGACTGCTTGGGCCTGGATCTCTCAAGCCTCTCTTGGCTCTATCCATTTAGCTTTCCGCTACGAGCCCCTCATCCCAGGTCAAACACGCCCTTGCCGTTGCACGGCGTCTCTGAAGCATCCAAAAAACCACTGCAACAGAAAAACATTAGGACCAAGACTTTCCCGACCCAAACAAACGAAAGCCTAAACATGTTAACCTTTCTAAAGCATTATGCTGTCTGCAGCCAACACAATCACCTTTAGAGAATAACATGCGAGGTCACTCACCCCAATCCTCAGGGGGAGGTACACCCTCAGACAAGACTCTCGCTAAGGTCACGACTCACACGACAGTCTTCCCACTGTCCAACCAAAAGCCTAGGGTCTCTAAGTCCCCAACGACCTATATTCCTAGGCTCCGATACCACCTAATCTGTCACGCCCCGGGGTCGAACTGCGACCCGGGCTCGCCAACAGATCCGCCGTCTGTACGGAAACTGCCGTACAGACGAAGCGTCTAACCTGCAAAAGAGATCTATAGCTAACAAGTATCAGAGCTGAAAGGAAGCCGAAACACCAAGCGGTGAAAAGTCCAAGTACACCAGTCCACTAGCACCCAAAACATAAGTACAAAAGTGGAAACTAAAAAGTACAAGTGACACTAACACCGACACCACCGACTCGGGTAGGAGCTAGTCAGCCACGCCCTTACCTCGGTCAGAAAGCTCCGAACGAGCCAAACCTGGAACGGTCGCCTCAGGAACACCTGTCATCACAGCGGGTGTGAGATCTACTGCAACAGTCAGATCTCAGTGGGTACCAAAGCTAAACCCACGGTACACCCACTCAGTCTGCTGGAGACAAAAACACAGATAGATAGATAGATAGATAGATAGATAGATAGATAGATAGATAACTGGAAATGAATCTATCGCTACATGTCTCAATGCAATGCTGGAAGTAAGTTCTCAGTCTCTCTCGCGGGAGGCCTGGAAACTACGAACGTCTGCGCCCCCACAGCCCTTATCAAACAAGAACATGCTGTAGGCTTAGGCGCCCATAGTTTCCGCCCCCGCACTGGGACTGCTAGAACTCTACAAGACACTTGAAGGCCACCTCAATCCCTTCTAGTAACCACCTGGTGACTCGGCCAGGGCATAACTATCTATCTGGTAACTCAGCCAGTGATATCTACACATCTGGTAACTCAGCCAGTGATTTATACCCATCTGGTAACTCTGCCAGTGGTATCTACTCATATGGTAACTCAGCCAGTGATTTATACCCATCTGGTAACTCCGCCAGTGGTATCTACTCATCTGGTAACTCAGCCAGTGATTTATACCCATCTGGTAACTCCGCCAGTGGTATCTACTCATCTGGTAACTCAGCCAGTGATTTATACCCATCTAGTAACTCCGCCAGTGGTATCTACTCATCTGGTAACTCAGCCAGTGATTTACTCCCATCTGGTAGCTCTGCCAGTGGTATCTACTCATCTGGTAACTCAGCCAGTGATTTATACCCATCTGGTAGCTCTGCCAGTGGTATCTACTCATCTGGTAACTCAGCCAGTGATTTATACCCATCTGGTAACTCTGCCAGTACAACTCGTATACTCTAACGATGCGACTAACACTCGTGTCCAAGTCGGAAACGACAACCCTCGACTTGCACGACTGTTCCGCAAATACCTGATAATAAGGATACGATACCTTTGCATTCGGAAGCGTAAAGTGCATTCCGTAGTTCATTGGGAGAAACCAACCCACCTGCGATCAATCCGCGAAAACCGTGCGCCATACGGAGGTCCCGACGCGATCCCGCAGCTCCACACGGCAAAACACGCAGCACCGGCCACGTGAGAAGCTAACACAATGCCAGAACTGCGAGACAAGAAGAGGGACCGGAATCAGAAAACATGCGGCTACAACCGCGCTCACAAAGGCGAGAAAAACCCATCCGGCGACGAGAAACGCAGCGCGCTGCGCGGAAAACCCATCGCGCACTCACGCCGCGGCGCGTCGCCGAGTCGCAGCCTGCGCGGCCAAAGCGGCGCAGCTGCACGGCCCCCAAAAACCCAGCCGCGCGGCGCTGACCCAGCCGCCCGCGCGGCGCCCAGCAAGCCCGTGCGGCACAAGGCCGCCCGCGCGGGGCCCCTGCAGGGCCGCGCGCCCACGGGGGCGGCCTGCAGGCCCGCGCGGCACAGGGCCGCCCGCGCGGGGCCCCTGCAGGGCCGCGCGCCCACGGGCGCGGCCTGCAGGCCCGCGCGGCACCGGGCCGCCCGCGCGGGGCCCCTGCAGGGCCGCGCGCCCCCGAGCGCGGCCCGCAGGCCCGCGCGGCACCGGGCCGCCCGCGCGGGGCCCCTGCAGGGCCGCGCGCCCCCGGGCGCGGCCCGCAGGCCCGCGCGGCACAGGGCCGCCCGCGCGGGGCCCCTGCAGGGCCGCGCGCCCCCGGGCGCGGCCCGCAGGCCCGCGCGGCACAGGGCCGCCCGCGCGGGGCCCCCTGCAGGGCCGCGCGCCCACGGGCGCGGCCCGCAGGCCCGCGCGGCACAGGGCCGCCCGCGCGGGGCCCCTGCAGGGCCGCGCGCCCACGGGCGCGGCCCGCAGGCCCGCGCGGCACCTTGCAGTGCCGCGCGCACAGCGCGCGGCCTGCAAGGTCGCGCGGCACAGGGGATGCCCGCGCGGCACCCCTGCAGTGCCGCGCGCCCAGCGCGCGGCCTGCAGGGCCGCGCGGCCCCAAGGCCGCCCGCGCGGCACCTTGCAGTGCCGCGCGAACAGCGCGCGGCCTGCAAGGGCGCGCGGCACAGGGGATGCCCGCGCGGCACCCCTGCAGTGCCGCGCGCCCAGCGCGCGGCCTGCAGGGCCGCGCGGCCCCAAGGCCGCCCGCGCGGCACCTTGCAGTGACGCGCGCCCCGCGCGCCCTGCAAGGCCGCGCGGCACAGGGGCTGCCCGCGCGGCACCCCTGCAGGGTCGCGCGCCCCGCGCGGCCTGCCAGGCCGCGCGGCACAGGGGCTGCCCGCGCGGCACCCCTGCAGTGCCGCGCGCACAGCGCGCGGCCTGCAGGGCCGCGCAGCCCCAAGGCAGCCCGGCGCGCAGCGCGCAAGCGCCCCAGCGCACGGCCGCCGCCCCCCCCCCCGATCACGCGCCGCCGAAAACGCGAGCGCGCGACTCGCGCAGCCACGCCACAACCCGGACGACAAGTCCGCAAGGCTCCGCCCACGGGGAGAAGAAAGAGAGAAAAGAATAAAATAAAATAAATCCAACCTCCACGCGGCACGCCGGTCCTCGCTCGGCTCCCGTCCACGCTCGGAGAAGAAAACGCCCAAGAGTTGCTTCCTTCAAACCCATCCTCTTCTTCTTCTTCTTCCCTTTCCTCTCTTTTTCTCTTTTTCCTTTTTCTTTCTTTCTTTCTCTTTTCCTTTGCTACAGAGGTGGAGGGGAGGGGTTTTTATAAAGCAAAGCTTTAAATAAAATTAATTAACTTAATTAACTTAATTCCAAAAACCCAACTCCAACTCACTTTTTGCCCTCGGGCCCTCCGCCGCTGCCAGGAACCTCCCGAGCTCCGCTGTAATTCAAAAGTACACGCGCTCACAGCTTTTTCTCTTCAAAAAGCTCAACCGTTGAGTCGGGGTGCTCAAATCAAATACCGGCTCCAAAATTGCCAGTTCCGACTCACTTTTTGCCTCCGGGTCTTTCGCGTCAGTCCGGAACCTCCCGAACCTCGCTGTAAATCAAAAGTACGCGTGTCCACAGCTTTTTCTCCTCAAAAAGCTCAACCGTTGAGTCGGGGTGCTCAAATCAAATACCGGCTCCAAAATTGCCAGTTCCGACTCACTTTTTGCCTCCGGGTCTTCCGCGTCAGTCCGGAACCTCCCGAACCTCGCTGTAAACTGAAAATACACCTGCTCCAAGTGTTTCCCAATTTTTCTGCAACCCATAGCGGTGTCGGCGCTTCCCGTACCAGTCACCTAACGCGTACAAAGCCCGAAACAAGCAGAGGCTTCCGCGGGGATCCAAATCAACCCGAACTCCTCTGTAAACACAAATGGGACACATCCAAGGCAAACTCCTCCGCACCACACCATCCTGCAAGGTCGGTGCGTCGTCCAAATCCCGGTGTTCTACACCCGACTTGTACCCGCTTTTGACTTGAACCGGGTTCATTCCCATTCCCCAACTTAACCGCTCCCGCCACCTTAATCGCTCCCGCCTTTTCCCGGTCGTACAACTCCCCACGAACCGCCCCAACTCCCCACCACTTCCCCCCAACTTCCCACAACCCCACAACTTCCCACGAACCGCCCCAACTTCCCACCACTCCCCCCAACTTCCCGCCACTCCCCACAACTCCCCTTAACTCCCCTGCGTACGAAACCCCAAAGGCAACGAAAACCCACTTCCCCAACCTTTCAGTTTCCCAACCGAACCTTACCGTTCCCTAACCGATCGAGTGGAGAAGCAAGGCGGAGCGGGTGAGGAGAAGGAAGATCCCCGGCGTACCCTTCACCCAAGAACAGGACGATCATCCCCTAGATCAACCCTAGCCGACGAAACCAAGGTAAGCATGGCTTAGGGTTCTTGATTTGGGCGTTTCTTGGTTTTCTTAGGAAAAAAGGGGAAGAGGGGAGTCGGTGCCATCACCGGAGCCACGCATGCGGGCGGCGCCGCATGAGGGTGGCGCCGCGTGCATCCGCATGCGGGCGGCACCGCATGCGGGTGGCGCCGCATGCGGGCACCACCGCATGCGGGTGGCGCCGCATGCGGGCGGCGCCGCATGCCCCCGCATGCGGGCAGCGCCGCATGCGGGCGGCGCCGCATGCGGGCGGCACCGCATGCGGATGCGGGCGCCGCATGCGGGCGGCACCGCATGCGGATGCGGGCGCCGCCGCATGCGGGCGGCTTCGCATGCGGGTGCGGGCGGCACCGCATGCGGATGCGGGCGCCGCCGCATGCGGGCGGCTTCGCATGCGGGTGCGGGCGGCACCGCATGCGGTCGGTGCCGCATGCGGGCGCCGCCGCATGAGGGCTGCACCGCACGCGGGCGGCACCGCATGCGGGCGGCGCCGCATGCGGGCAGCGCCGCATGTGGGCAACGCCGCGCGCACACCGAAGTGGGAAGCGCCGCATGTGGGTGACGCCGTGTGCGGACGGCGCCGCACGCAGTTAGTACGCCGCCCAGCCGTGCGGGGCCGGGCGCGTACGTGTACGAATTGTGCGCAAGGTGGGGGGGCGCCGGGTGTTCTAGTCGCTAATCTTACAGAGTCTTAAATTTCTGACTCCTGTATGACAGGTTCTTGTAGGTCCGGGCGGGCACCCGAGATGCAGGAGAACCTAGCATCGGTCAGGAGCGCGACAACAAGGTGGGTTTACGGTCGAGGCTGAGTATTGTGTTAGTATTCCGAAAGGGATTTTTATTGTTAATCGGTACTAACACTGACGGTTTCTATGATGTACTATATTACCCCGTGTCTTGGTTACTTATGCTCGAGTTGCGACACGCGCACCCGCGGTCTGGCCACCGCAAAGGGTGCTCTTTTCCGGAAAGGCGGTCTTCGACCCGTGTTACCCCAAGAGGTGACGTAGTGGGGGCCCCCGTAGGTGTGGGGTTTGAGGCATCAAGGTGCGAGCGGTGCGACCTGTCGGGATTGGTGCCCGACGAGGTCAGGTGTGCGACCCGCCGGGATTGGTGCCCGATGAGGTCAGGTGTGCGACCCGCCGGGATAGGTGCCCGACGCGGTCAGGTGTTACAGGTGTTACCGGGGTTACAGGTGTTACAGGTGGTACAGGTGGTTGCGAGTTACCGTTACGAGTAGAGTGGTTGTTCCGGCTAGTCTTACTTTTGTGGCTTGGTATTACTTTACTGCTTTAGTATTGTTTTTATGATAGTGTCGCTGACTACCCACTCTGTGACAGGTACCTCCAGGGGGTAGAGGTAGGCGACGGTGAGGCCGAGGTGGTAGCAGTCGGGCTGAGGGAGCCCTAGTATGCTGTTTTCTTTACTTTCTCTGCATTTCATTCGGTATTGTAGGTTACTGTGTGGTTCTCGATACCCTTGTGGGGTCGTGTGGATGTTGAGTACTTTCATTCTGGTTATGCACTACTGTTTCCTTTATTGTTCCCGTTTGGCCGTTTTCTAAACAAACCAACTAGAAAACAAAAGAAAAAGGACTTCAAAAACTGTTTTCAAAAGTCTAGGGTCGGGTGGGCCCGTTTTCTAAACCTTGTGGATTTATGCCGTTTCCCAATCGGTTTTTCAAAACCTAAGGCCGTGTGGGCCTGTTTTCAAAACGGTGAGTTTATACGTTCAACCTGACTGGCCACGGGTATTGTTTCGCCTTCATGCACCGTACTACTTCGAACTATTGTGATTAAATGGAAAATGATTGCTTATGTTCGACTATTGTAACAGCCGCGACGCCGTGCATATACAGAGGAGACTCTGCCCGATTTTCGAGTAAATCTGTATATGTGGCGGGTCTGGGCACGCGCCGGGGAAGGAGGTTTTTAAACAAAAAAATTTGTACGCACCTTACGCTTACTTTGGTGTATTGTTTCCGCTAAAATAAAACCCCCGGGGCGTGACAGGGGAGACGCCACGTGGCGTCCCCCAGCTACCCCGCACGCCTCGAGCCGCGCGCCCCAGCGCGCCGCGCGCCTGCCTTGCCTCGGGATTCGCGCCCGTGCCTCGGGATCCGTGCCATCTCCTCGGGATCCATCTCATCGCCTCGGGATCCGTGCCAACTGCCTCGGGATCCGTTCCAACTTAAAATTCGGGCGCTGCTACAGTAACATTCGAGCGCACCAACAACCGGACCGGGCTGCTGCAGTGAACCGCGTTTGCTACAGTGCAGCCCGGTTCGCTGCAGCCCACAAAAGCCGGTTTGCTACAGTACTTTTCGGGCGCCCGGAACCCACTTTCGGGCGCCCGAAACTTGGGCCCAAGCCCAGTTTCGCCCGTTTTCGTCCGTTCTCACCCGTTTCTCGCCCGATTCTGCTCAAATTTGACAGGCAGTCTCAGTTTAACTTGATTTACCTCTAGGTACCTTTAATTTTTCCATTTGGACCATTCTGGGTTGCCAAAAGCCTCATTTTATTCAGAATCGCTGGCGGAGCCCGTTCTCACTATCCGGGTATCCGATCAAACTTTTACTGTGGCGTTAAAACATATTTACGGAGCTCCCGTAATTTTCTGGGAATTTTCCGACACTGTGAATTTTCCACTTACAATCTGGGCCCACTTTCTCATATAAAATTCTAGATCTCTTATTTTAATCCCGATTTGGGCCCAATTCACTCCCAGATCATCCTCTACCTCTCTAAGCTCGATAAAAATGGTATTTCCTACCATTTTTATTTATATTTGCTAATATACCAAGATCTGGTACACTACAGATTTGCCTTGGTTTAAGCACTTCAGGTGGGTAAGCTTAATATTGGTAACTGTATAAGGGAATGATAAGGTTTTTATGGATGTTTATGTTATGGTTAATGTAAGTACACTTGTGGGAATGTCCCCCCTCTATGACTGATAGCATGCATAATTAATGTACAACCGATATGAGTGAGAGGTAAGCAGGGAATGGCCTAGATCTTGTGTATTGATGCTTACCTGATCATTGTACATGTTTGGTGAATCGGAGACTTAGCATATGGTAGACGGTTATATTTATCCCACACTAGATGATATAGAGAACATACATGAGTATTCATTGGCCTATTTATGTGAGATTGATATATCATAGAAGGAATACTTTAGCATGCCTTGTTATTATATGTCTCGTTCTCTTTTATCGTTTCTGAGGACAAAAGCATGCTTGTATGGACATGTAGTTAGGCCATCTTTTACTGCTACACTACTTTTTGGAACTTGACTTAGGAGAAACCATGTTATTCCTTACTTCTCTTTGTTAGTCAGGCGGTCTGTGTTGCTCGGGTGCGAGCAGGGGTTTGGGGTAGTGTAGCCGGGACATTGGTGTCAGGGATGGGTTATGTTGGATTGTGGCTGGCAGGGTTTTGCGGTGACCGCGGATATTGGGCGGTCGACCGGAGGTTGGTTTTAGATTTTGGTTTGTGGGGCATTATGGCAATCAGCAAATATTGGGCGGTTAACCGGATGGTTTTATGTACCAGATTTCTCTAATGGACAGAGTTTCCCACTTATTGAGTACTTTTACATCTGTTTGAGGACCGGGGTTTTCTTTAGTGGCTGAGCTTTCCCACTTTGATCAGAGTCATGATCCAGTCCTGCTGATTTATATTACTATTATACTTATCACTGAGATACTTTACTCATGTGGGTCGCTCCCCTCGAGTTCCACTCCGGAGTGTGTTACAGACAGGCTTTGAGTCCTTGAGACTCCTATTCCCTATCGGCGTTATGCGTTGGCCAGCATACCCGATTTGGCAGGCACAGCAGGCAGTACCAGTTTTACTGGTGGCACTAGATTGGGGTTATTACAGGCATTTACTTATTGTTACACTCGTGTCAGGGGGACTGATTGGAGTCTAGTAGCTGTGTTTAGACCGGTGCTAGTGTTGTTGGGAGCCGTTTGGTTTGACGGTGGTCCCGTGTCGTTGTGAGTATTTTGACCATTGTGTGAGGGGTTGAGCATCTTGAGTCTATCCGTTCTGAGAGAGAGCCTGGATTTTGACTATAGCCTGCATGAGCCACTACTCGATAGCGAGTTAGTCCGTTTGGACACCCTACGTAATTCCTGCACGGCAGTGGGAAGTGGTTGTAGGTGGGCGCAGGTTTGACTGGACCAGAAGTGGCAGTCAGCTCAATTGGGTCGATTGTGCACTTCATGTGCTAGTGGTGGCATATCCTTCATTGGTTCTCCCCTTTTGAGCATTTAGTTAGAGGCATGATAGCTGTTGAGTGTCTCCAGCTTCCTTGTTCAGTTTTTACTGCATTAGTTATCTTATGCCTCTAGAGGACTTAGTGGGCAGATCGTCGGACCTGGCGGTGATACCCACTAAGAACTCCATTTTTGGTGTAGTTCTCACACCCATTGGGGGTTTTCCCCCTCCTTTCCTTTTCTCTCCTTTGTTTTGCAGAGTCTTAGCGGGTGTTGCTGATTCTGCGGTTGTTGATCGAGGCGAGGGAGTCGCGAGCTAGATCCCTACCCGTCGTTGGAGAGTAGCGGTACCCTTCAGAGGAGATCTTCAGTAGATTAGTTATTTTATTTCCTTTTTTGAGAGACTGATGTAGTGAGGATATGATATGTATTGAGAGACTGTACACTGATGTATTTATTGGAGATACCTCCCTGTTCACTTTTGGATCATTGTATCTGAGGACTTGTATGATTATCTTTTTGGGAGTTGGACATTATTATATTATTTTTCAGTTGTACAGTGCTTGATTTTAGTTTTACAGCAGATTTTTATTATAGCTCTGATATCTATTAGTTGTAGTACCTTTTCTTGCAGGTTGGACGCTTCGCCTGTGCGGGGCTGTGCACAGGCGGCGGATCTGTTGGCGAGCCCGGGTCGCAATTTCGACCCCGGGGCATGACAGTTGTTGTAGATGCCTTGTGTGTACCGGGGGGTACATTGTGCACACGGCGGGTCTGTGCACGTGCCGGGTATGCTTCAGTTGGTGCCCGGGGCGTGACAGCGACGTTGTCGATCCCCTATCTGTTAGGACGACTTGGGGGAGCGAATGTTCTTAGGCCCGGACTTGGTGGAGGAGACCGAGGAAAAGGTACGCCTTAGAAGGCAGCGGTTGTTGACCGCCTAGAGCCGGTAGAAGAGCTATGCAGACCAGAGACGTTGCGACTTGGAATTCCAAGTGGGGGAACACGTGTTACTCCGGGTTTCGCCGTCTAAACCGATCCGCAGTTACAACTTGTCTGGGACAGGATGTCCCCGGACCAGGAGGGAGACTTTTCGGTGGGGACAGATGGCACACTCCGGTTTCGAGGACGGATTTGTGTGCCCGATTTGCCAGACTTGAAGAAGGAAATCTAGACTGAAGCGCATTACCCTCCCTATGCGGCGCACCCTGTAGGCACAAAAATGTACAGGGACCTCAAGCAGACCTTCTTGTGGCCGAAGCTGAAGGGGGAGGTAACACGGTTCATGGCGATTTGTTTGATCTGTCAACAGATAAAGGCCGAACACCAACGGCTGGCGGGGAAACTTCAACAACTACCTATGCCAGAGTGGAAATGTGAGCGGATCACCATGGATTTTGTCACCGGGTTTCCGCGTTCACGGCAGGGGCATGACACCATTTGGGTCATCGTAGATCGGTTAACAAAGTCAGCTCACTTCCTACCCATTCACACTACATGGACCCGAGATCGACTGGCTCAGATCTACATCAGTGAGATCGTGAGGTTGCATGGGGTGCCGGCATCGATCACTTCTGACAGGTAGTGGTTGCAGTTTAGTGGGGGAGGATGTAGTTGTGAGGACCCGGGATTCCCACTTATTGATCACTGTTGCGTCTACTGCTTCTAGAGGTAATTGTGGCGCGTTGGCGGGGTTTGTGCACATTTTGGACACAAGTGATGGACTTCGGCCTTATAAGGAGATCCCGTGGGAATTTGGAAGACCCGTCGGGTGTTTAGAAGTGGTTTCGCGCGATTCAGATGTCAAAATTGGACTCCGGGCGAAGTTTGGATAAAGGATTACCTCTCTGGTCGCCTTCGGGAATATTTAGAGTTGGAATTTAGCAAATCAGACTTCAAGTTTGGACCCGGCGGGGAAAATCGGATCGAGTGGGCATTTGGCAAATTTTCGGATGAGAATTTGGAGAAACTGACATCGTTTTTGGATTCAGCGCGCGGAATCGCTAAGTTTGGACTATTTACTTGTTTGATTTGGAGCCCGGATGAAGGGCACGCTTTTCGAGGCGCGTGCACGGATCCCGAGGTGCAGCACGCTTTTCGAGGCGGAGTCGCGCGGCTCGGAGCACGGCGCCGCACTGCGCGAGGCGCGCAGGCGCCTCGGGAACGCGCTCCTGCGCGGGTGACGCAGGGGCCGCCACGTGGCGGACCCCCGTTGGCGCCCGCGCGGAAGGGGAGCGGGGGCTACGGTGTGGCGCTCGCGGTGTCCCGCGCGCATGCAGCGTGCGGGTGCGGCGCCTGCGTGGCACGCGGTGACGCGTGCCGCGTGGCGCTGTGGGCGCGCGCGTGGACCGGGCGCGCGCGCCCATGTGCTGTGGACCGGGGGGAGGGAGGCTCCCCATTGGCTGCCGCGGTGGACCTGGGCTGTGGACCGGGTCCGTGGACCATCTCCCTCTTCCCCTTTTTTCTTCTTCTTCTTCTTTCTCCCCCGCGCCATTTTCTCCTCTTTTCTTTCTTTCTTCTCCACCCGAGCGAGAGAGGGAGTGAGGAGGGAATTTTTGGGTGGCGCGGCGGTGCGCCGTGGACCTCGCGAAGCGCGCGAGGTGTCCCAAGGAGGCGGTTGGGCGGCGCGACGCGATCGAGGTAGGTCCCACGTGTTATTCTTGCGGTATTTTGACACAGTTTTGGAGCGTCCTTTTGGACATTGGATTTGACCCCTTAATCTCGTCTGTGATAGGGACCGTGTTTTATTGCTCCGTTTTGCGTGTGGACCCCGACGGTGTGCACCGTTTTGCGTGCGGACTCCTTTTTGCGCGCGGGTTTCGGCACCGTGCACCGTTTTGCGTGCGGACTCCTTTTTGCGCACAGGTTTCGGCACCGTGTTCCGTTTTGCGTGCGGACTTCGTTTTGCGCGCGGGTTTCGGCACCGTGCTCCGTTTTGCGTGCGAACTCCGGCGGTGTGCACCGTTTTGCGTGCAGCTTGTTGTGCGAGCACGGATTGAGTCGTGCTTTTACTCTCTTTGGATCTACGCGTCGCAAGGATTACCGTCGTGTTTTTCGGGGAATTTGCTGAGATCCGCCCGAAGGTATACTTCTTTCCCCTTTACTGTGCGGCGTATTACAGTTGTGTTTGTTGTGGACTTTCGCGCTCACCGCGTTGTGGAATTTGTAACTCGGCCTCCGGGATTCGGATTTTGGCGTGCAGGTACTCGTTTCGAAGGGCTCGACGCGACGATCGCGTCCGTATTTTTGGTGGATTTTTCTGAGTCCGTTCTGTAGGTGAAAATTTCACATCTTCAGGGCTGGTTCCGGCAGTTGGTGTATACTTGGATATTTTAGCATAAAGTGTAACCTTGGACCTTTTGTTGTACCCAGGAGGGTTCGCGAGTATTTTTGGAACACTGCTAGGAGCCGAGGTTTGCGAGACTTGTACCGTGGTTACGGGTTCAGCTGATTGTGCGTGCAAGTGGCCACGCTCTTCACCGACTCCAGGTTTGCCTTGGATTGAGCACTTCAGGTGGGTAAGCTTAATTTAGTAACTGTATAAGATTTTTATATCATGGTGAATGTAAGGGCACATGTGGGGTTATCATCCCTCTATGATTGATAACAGGCGTATTTGATGTACAACCGATATGAGCGAGAGGTAAGCAAGGAATGGCCCACTTGGGTGAGATTGGTATACCATAGTAGGAATGTTTTAGCATGCTTTACTAATATATGCTTCACCCACTGTTATTATTTCTGAGAACAAAGCATGCGTGCATGGACATGTAGTTAGGCCATCTTTTACCGCTGCACTACTTTTGGAACTTGACTTAGGAGAAACCATGTTATCCTTTCCTCCTTCTTTGTTAGTCAGGTGGTCTGTGTTGCTCAGGTTCGAGCAGGGGTGCTGGGTAGTGTAGTCGGGACTTGGTGTCTGGGACAGGTTGGATTAGTTGTGGGGCTTTGCGGCAACCGCGGATATTGGGCGGTTGACCGGACATTTATTTATGCACCAGATTGGGTATCTGATTTCTCTAGTGGATGGGTTTTCCCACTTTGATCAGAGTCATGATCCAGTCCTGCTGATTATGATACTTTTGTTACTGGATACTGAGATACTTTACTCGTGTGGGTCGCTCCCCTCGAGTGCCACTCCGGAGTGCGCGGCAGACAGACTTTGAGTCCTTGAGACTCCTTTGCTTCGGTGTTATGCGTAGGCTGGCATACCCGTCGCGGCAGGCAGAGCAGGCAGTACCAGTGTCTACTGGTGGCATTAGATTGGGCTTATTACAGGCTTTTGCTTTATAGTTGCGCTCGTGTCAGGGGGACCGAGTGGAGTTTAGTGGCGGTGTTTGGACCAGTGCTAGTGTTGTTGGGAACCGTTTGGGGGTACGGTGGTCCCAAGGTCATTGTGGGTTGTTGACCGTTATAGGTAGGCATAGGCAGGCAGAGCAGGCATGGCAGGCATAGTAGGCATAGGCAGGCAGGGCAGGCATAGGCAGGCAGAGCAGGCATGGCAGGCATAGGCAGGCATAGGCAGGCTGAGCAGGCATAGTAGGCATAGGCAGGCAGGGCAGGCATAGGCAGGCATGGCAGGCATAGGCAGGCATAGCAGGCATAGGCAGGCAGGCAGGCATGGCAGGCATAGTAGGCATAGGCAGGCAGGGCAGGCATAGGCAGGCAGAGCAGGCATGGCAGGCATAGGCAGGCAGAGCAGGCATGGCAGGCATAGGCAGGCATAGCAGGCATAGGCAGGTAGGCAGGCATAGCAGGCATAGGCAGGCATAGGCAGGCATAGCAGGCATGGCAGGCATAGCAGGCATGGCAGGCATAGCAAGCTTAGTGGCTTGATAGCTGTTGAGAGGGTCCAGCTTCTTTTTATACGTCTTTACGGCTTTGGTTAGCTTTTTATCTTTTGAGGACTTGGTGGGCAGACCGTCGGTCCTGGCGGTGGTACCCACTGAGAACTCCCTCCTTTGGTGTAGTTCTCACACCCTCTGGGGTTCTTTCCCTTCTTTTCCTTCCTCTCCTTAGTTTTGCAGAGTCTTAGTGGGTGTTGCTGATTCTGCGGTTGTTGATCGAGGCGAGGGAGTCGCGAGCTAGATCCCTACCCATGTTTGGAGAGTAGCGGTACCCCTTCAGAGGAGAGCTTCAGTAGATTAGTTGTTTTATTTCCTCTTTTGAGAGACTGATGTAGTGAGGATATGATATGTATTGAGAGCCTGTACACTGATGTATTTATTGGAGATACCTTCCGGTAGAGCTATGAGTTTTGTGTCTGGGGATGTTGTACTATTATCATTTTTGGGAGGTGGTCATTATTGTATTATATTCAGTTGTACAGTGGTTGTTTTTAGTTATTCAGTAGTTTTATCTTTTAGCTCTGATATCTGTTAGCTGTAGCACTTTTCTTGCAGGTAGGACGCTTCGCCTATGCGGAGTTTGGCATAGGTAGCGGATCTGTTGGCGAGCCCGGGTCGCAGTTTCGACCCCGGGGCGTGGCAGATTAGAGTGGTATCAGAGCCTAGGTTGTAGGTCGCGGTGGACTTAGAAACCCTAGGCTTATGGTTTGACCCTTGGTTGACTTCGTGAGAGTCGTGACTTTTAGCGAGAGTCCTGATTGAGTTTTATACCTCTCCCAAGGGACGGGAAGAGTGATTGGCATGTGTATTCTCCTAAGTGATTATGTTGGCTGCAGACAACATAATGCTGTGGAATGGGTGACATGCTTTAGACTTTCGCTGGATTGGGTCGAGCGTTGTGGTGTGCTGTTTTGTTGTTTCGTCGTGGCGAGCGGTGTCTCCCCGACGCTGGGTTTTGACCCGTGTGTATCCTGTCATAGCAGTTGATCTTGAGCGGTTGGTTTTGGGCCGGACACCGGATTGAGGTCAATGAACTCCGGACCCAGATGACAGGATTGTCTGAGGCTTATCAGCGACAGAGTGAGCAGCTGGTCTCGGTGACACAGTTGTCGGAGCACTGAGTAGCCCCCTCTATGCCAATGTTTAGTGTCGAGGCACCGAGGCAGGGTGGATAGCTGACGACAAAGGAGCTGTGGGACATGATCGATCTATTGAGCCAGATTTGGCAGATGATCCACCCCGACTCGTAGGATTGAGTTTGGAGCCTTTGGAGGCAGAGTCGTGGTTGGTGTTGATGGAGTGATTAATTGAGAGCCTCTCTGGGCTAGAGAGTGTATGCAGTTGTTGAACTGCGCGCTCCAGGTTTCGAGGGACGAAGCGCATAGGATATGTGAGACTGGGAGTGGTTTGCGCCAGGATACCTTTCAGCTTAGTTGGTCCCTCTGTTATGGATTATTGATGCCTCGGTGGAGTAGGCATTGTGTATGGAGCGTGGCGCTGCAGTTCCTTTGGATAGGGATCTGCCGCTAGAGGCGAGTTCAGGATATTGGCGCTTGGCGCCGGGTGAAGGCGGACAAATCGGCCGGCAGAGGCACTTCTGATTTCCTTTCCAGGATGATGGGTTCCTGAGATGCCAGAGATCGGATGGACCCCGATGGTAGCATCAGCATTTATATCAGAGTGACGCAGCGGTAGCGTGGATTTGTTATCTGCGGAGGACCTTATTCGTCGCCTCAGTGTGAGCAGAGACAGAGGTCGTACTCCCTATGTGGATAGCCCTAATTTTCAGGCAGATTGAGCGACAACCACTTGCATCGAGTGGATGAACCTGTGCCGCCCGGTTGGAGGGCGCCACGGTAGTGGATCGAGTTGTCGCAGGTGTGATTCCATCACAGCAGTCGGAGTTAGAGCATGTTGCATTCCTGCATGGACTAGAGGCAGATTTGTTACCACGTGCACTCGAGGTACAGGTTCCTGTTAAGTGCTGTGCATGTGGAGAAGGTTTGTGGATCATGTCCAATGCAACTGAGGCCGCGAGTTGTACCGGCAGGCTTATTGGTAATTGTGGCAGTTCGGTGTTTGACCTTGTGCTTGAGATTGATTGGCACGATGCAACAGGATGTTTGACTGCGGAAAGAGAGGACGTCGATTTTCTGCGAGGCGGACGAGAGGAGGTTTGGTTGTAAAGACTGTTAGAGCGCACAGGCTTTAGCGACAGTGTGAGAGGTGCTTTTTGGCGGCACCGGGATTCAAGGACATCTCTGTTGCCCGCGAGATCCCGGGTGTGATTTCACCTAAGTTGTTGACGATGCCGCCGGTTAGGGAGATAGAGATTGCGTTTGACGTGGTTCGGGAACCGCGCCACCCTTGATAGCACCTCATTGGATATCGCCTGTAGAGCTGAGAGAGCTGATGGTGCTGTAATAGCCGCTAGTTTAAAATATTTTAAGGGTCTACTTTTGGTTCGTTATTTCCGCTTTTCGTTTCGGGGGGATTGGGGGATGATCGAATAATTCCTTGTTTCCAGACAGACCCTCGGGGCCGCGGGTATTTTTAGTTAATAGGGCTCGCGAAACGGAGAGTGGCGGCGAAATCGGTTCTGAATTCCGACGCCGGAATCTCCCGGAATAAATTCCGGAAGGTAGCTAACGGCTCAGATGGTTAACGCGGGTTATTTAGACAGACCGGACTCTAGTTCGCACCTGATTTGGACCCGTTTTAACTTGAACTGGGTTCTTTCCCTTTTACCAACTTAACCGTTCCCGTTATTTTTCCCCGTCGTATAACTCCCCTTAAACAAACCGTAACTCCCATAACTACCCACCCCCTCTAACTACCCCTAACTACCCGTAACTCCAATAACTACCCACCCCCTCTAACTACCCTTAACTACCCGTAACTCCCATAACTACCCCCTCTAACTACCCTTAACTACCCGTAACTCCCATAACTACCCACTCCTACCCACTACCCGTAACTCCCATAACCACCCACTCCCTCTAACTACCCATTCCCCCATAACCACCCACTCCCTCTAACTACCCATTCCCTCATAACCACCCGTAACTCCCTTTAACTACCCACTCCCCTTAAACCACCACACTCCCCCTTAACTACCCGTATTCCCCACAATTCCCCTACGTACGAAACCCCATTTCCCCAACCCTTCTATTTCCCAACCAAATCCTTCCGCTTCCTCACCGACTGCACGGAGGACCCAAGAGGCGAGACCAAGGAAGGAGAAGGAGGCGTCCTCACATTCCTTGTAGCCGAACGCGCAGGCCCGGATCGCCTCTTCCTCCGACAACCGAGGTGAGCACGCTAGGGTTTTTCCTTCTCGCCCCGTTCTTGGTTGGAGCGGACGAGAGGGGGGGGGGGAAAGGAAAAAGAAGGGGGCATGGGCATCGCGGGAATCCGGCGCGCACGGCGGCACCGCATGCGGACTGCCGCATGCGGGCGCCGCCGCTTGCGGGCGGCGCCGCATGCGGACTGCCGCATGCGGGCTGCCGCATGCGGGCTGCCGCTTGCGGGCGGCACCGCATGCGGGCTGCCGCATGCGCGCCGCCACTTGCGGGCGGCGCCGCATGAGGGCTGCCGCATGTGGGCGCCGCCGCTTGCGGGCTGCCGCATGCGGGCGCCCCCGCATGCGGGCACGGCCGCTTGCGGGCTGCCGCATGCGGGCGCCCCCGCATGCGGGCGCGCCGCTTGCGGGCTGCCGCATGCGGGCGCCCCCGCATGCGGGCGCGCCGCTTGCGGGCGCCTCCGCATGCGGGCACGGCCGCTTGCGGGCTGCCGCATGTGGGCGCCGCCGCTTGTGCGCCGCCGCATGCGGGCGCCGCCGCATGCGGGCGCTGCCGCTTGCGGGCACCGCCGCATGCGGGCGCCGCCGCTTGCGGGCACCTCCGCATGCGGACGGCCGCACGCTGTTAGTACACCGCCCAGCCGTGCGGGGCCAGGCGCGTACCTGTGCGTATTATACGCAAGGTGAGAGGGCGCCGGGCGCTCTAATCATTAGTCTGACAAAGCCTTAAGTTGCTGACTCCTATATGACAGATTCGTGTAGGTCCGGGCGGGCACCCGAGACGCGAGAGAACCTTACATCAGTCAGGAGCGCGACAACAAGGTGGGTTTACGGTCGAGGCTGAGTATTGTGTTGGTAATCCAAAAAGGGACTTTTTATTATTAATCGGTACTAACACTGATGGTTTCTATGATGTACTACCTTACCCCGTGACATGGTGACATGGTTACTTGGTTACTTGGTTACTTGGTTACTTGGTTACTTGGTTACTTATGCTCGAGTTGCGACACGCGCACCCGCGGTTTGGCCACCGCAAAGGGTGCTCTTTTCCGGAAAGGCGGTCTTTGACCCGTGTTACCCCACGAGGTGACGTTGTGGGGGGCCCCTGACCGCAGGGGGGTCTGATAGCAGCGAGGTGCGAGCAGTGGGACTACCGGGATTGGATCCCGATGTAGTCAGGTGTGGGACTGCCGGGATTGGATCCCGATGTAGTCAGGTGTGTACCCCACGAGGTGACGTAGTGGGAGGCCCCTTATTAGTTGTGGGGCTTGAGACCGCCGGGATTGGATCCCGATGTGGTCAGGTGTGTACCCCACGAGGTGACGTAGTGGGAGGCCCCTTATTAGTTGTGGGGCTTGAGACCGCCGGGATTGGATCCCGATGCGGTCAGGTGTTACAGGTATTACCGGGGTTACAGGTGTTACAGGTGGTACAGGTGGTTGCGAGTTACCGTTACGAGTAGAGCGGTTGTTCCGGCTAGACTTACTTTTGTGGCTGGTATTACTTTACTGCTTAGTACTATTTTGATGATAGTGTCGCTGACTACCACTCTGTGACAGGTACCTCCAGGGGGTAGAGGTAGGCGACGGTGAGGCCGAGTTGGTAGCAGTCGGTCTGAGGGAGCCCTAGTATGCTGTTTTATTTACCTTCTCTGCATTTCATTCAGTATTGTAGGTTACTGTGTGGTTCTCGATACCCTTGTGGGGTCGTGTGGATGTTGAGTACTTTCTTTCTGCTTATGCACTACTGTTTCCTTTATCGTTCCCGTTTGGCCGTTTTCAAAGCAACATGACTAGAAAAGAAAAGAACTTCGAAAACTATCTTTCAAAAGCTGGGTCGTGTGGACCTGTTTTCCAAACCCGGTGGATTTATGGCATCTTTTCAAACTGTCTTCAAAACCCTGGGTCGTGTGGACCTGCTTTCAAATCTGTGAGTTTATCCTTTTAACTTGATTGGCCACGGGTATTGTTTAGTCTTCATGCACCGTACTACTTCGAACTGTTGTGATTAAATGGGAAAATGATTGTTTTTGTTCGACTATTGTAATAGCCGCGACGCCGTGCATATACAGAGGAGACTCCGCCCGATTTTCGAGTAAATCTGTATATGTGGCGGGTCTGGGCACGCGCCGGGGAAGGAAGATTTAAACAAAAAAAAAAATTGTACGCACTTTTCGCGTACTCTGAGGTATCGTTTCCGCTAAAATATAACCCCCGGGGCGTGACAGATTAAGATGGTATCAGAGACTTTGCTTTAATCACAACAGTGACGGCCCAACATCCACCGAGATATCACACTTAACTACGAATAAATGAAATGTGCAGGGTTTAAGGTTTAAGACGTGAGAGACCGGGGAGGGGATTTGTAGATAATGTTTCTTTTCTCTCTCGATTTTTACGATGGTTCATCTAGCAGAGATGAGTGCTAAGCTTTGGTTGGTATGTCTGTACAGACAATGGTACGGACCAGAGCGTCGGCCGAGGAGGTAGGGACTGATGCGACGACATCAGCAGCTGCAGAAAACCAGCTCCTGCGGCAACAATTGCCGCATGCGGGTGCCGCCGCTTACGCGTACTTTGGTAGCCACTTGCCCGATTAAGCTAGGGCGGCTAATTTGGTAGCCACGTGCCCGATTAAGCTAGGGCGGCTATTTTGCCCTTGGGATTTAATAGTGATTCCCTTGAAGGAGTACGACGTTATTTTGGGCATGGACTGGCTCTCAAGGTACCAAGCGCTTATCGACTGCGATAAGCGGATGGTACAACTACAAGAACCAAGTTTCCCTAAGAATGCGTACCTAGCGTGCAAGAGCACCTCCTTCCCGGCAGTCATCTCAGCGGCTCGAGCCAGGAGTCTGATAGAGGGTGGGTGTGTAGCCTATTTGGCATCGGTAGATCTGGTTACTCGACCCTCGACGACACCTTCAGACATCCCGGTGGTGAGGGACTTTCCCGATGTCTTTCCGACGGAGCTGCCTGGGATACCCCCTGAAAGGGAGGTGGTGTTCCCTATTGAACTCTTGCCAGGTACTCAACCTATAACGAAGGCACCCTACCGAATGGCCTTCGCGGAGTTGAAGGAGTTAAAGGCGCAGCTGGAAGACCTCTTGGACAAAGGGTTTGTCAGGCCGAGTGTGTCACCCTGGGGCGCACCAGTGCTTTTCGTACGGAAGAAGGATGGGAGCCTGCGACTCTGTATCGATTACAGAGGAATAAACAAGGTCACGGTGAAAAATAAGTACCCCTTGCCCAGAATCGACGACCTCTTCGACCAACTACGAGGAGCGACGGTCTTTTCAAAAATTGATCTACAGTCTGGCTACCACCAGCTCCGGGTTCGGAACGAGGACATTCCGAAGACCGCTTTCCGGACCCGGTGTGGCCATTACGAGTTTACGGTCATGCCGTTCGGACTTACGAACGCCCCCGCAGTCTTTATGGACATGATGAACCGGGTCTTCAGACCATTCTTAGATCGGTTCGTGGTGGTCTTCATCGATGATATACTAATTTACTCATCCACCGACGAGGAGCACGAGGATCACTTACGAACGATTCTCCAAACCCTCAGGGAGCAGAAGCTGTTCGCTAAGCTCAAAAAGTGTGAGTTCTGGCTACGCGAAGTAGGATTCCTGGGGCATGTGATCTCGGCAAAGGGAATCGCCGTAGACCCCAAGAAGGTGGAATCGGTGATAGACTGGCAGCCGCCCACAACGGTGACGGAGATCCGCAGTTTCTTGGGGCTGGCGGGGTATTATAGACGCTTTGTCGAGGGTTTCTCGAAGATTGCGACCCCTCTAAACCGGCTGACCAAGAAAGGAGAAAAGTTTGTATGGACGGCCAAATGCCAGGAAAGTTTTGAAGAACTCAAAAGAAGGCTAACCGAGGCACCGATTCTTGTACTACCAACACCCGGTGAGGACTATGAGGTGTACTGCGACGCTTCAAGAATCGGCCTTGGGGGTGTGTTAATGCAGCAGGGGAAGGTAATAGCCTATGCATCTAGGCAACTAAAGGACTACGAAAGAAACTACCCAACACACGACCTAGAGCTGGCTGCAGTGGTCTTCGTCCTGAAGTTATGGAGACACTATCTCTTTGGTGTCCATTGTAACATCTTCTCAGATCACCAAAGTCTTAAATACCTGTTCACACAAAAGGAACTAAACCTGCGGCAGTGACGGTGGCTTGAATTACTGAAGGATTACGACCTAACGATCCAATACCACCCCGGGAAAGCAAACGTGGTAGCAGACGCTCTGAGCAGGAAGGGGCGACTGGAGGGAGGATCGGTAGGTGCGATAACTGAGCAGAGCGACTTGATCGCAGAATTTTCTCGACTAGGGTTGGAAGTAGTGTCAGCGGGCACGGTTGCGCAACTTCTAACTCTGGTAGTCAAGCCAACACTGTTAGAAAAGATTCGAGAGGGACAGCAGGCGGACTCGCACTTACAGCTCGTAAGAGACAAGATCTCACCGGACCAGGAAGGGGACTTCTCATTAAAAAGCGATGATACCCTACGGTTCCGCGGGCGGATTTGCGTGCCGGATACCCCGGAATTAAAGAAGGAAATTCTGTCCGAGGCACACAGCGCCCCTTATACAGCGCATCCAGGAGGCACAAAGATGTACAGGGACCTCAAGCAGACCTTCTGGTGGCCCAAGATGAAGAGGGATGTAGCCCAATTTGTAGCTCATTGCCTGGTGTGTCAACAAATAAAGGCGGAACATCAACGACCGGCGGGAAAATTACAACCCTTACCGGTACCGGAGTGGAAGTGGGATCATATCACCATGGACTTTGTCACCGGGTTCCCACGTTCACCACAAGGACACGACACAATATGGGTGGTGGTGGACCGGCTGACTAAGTCAGCACACTTCCTGCCGATTCACACAACCTGGACCAGAGAGCGGTTGGCTCAAGTCTATCTCAGCGAGATAGTGAGACTGCATGGGGTACCGGCATCGATCACATCAGACAGAGACACACGTTTTGTCTCGAAGTTTTGGCAGAGTCTGCAACAAGCCTTGGGGACAAAATTGCACTTCAGCACAGCCTTCCACCCTCAGACAGACGGGCAGTCGGAGCGAGTGATACAGACACTAGAAGACCTGCTCCGGGCCTGTGTACTCGATTGGGGAGTCGGTTGGGAGCGATACCTACCACTGGTAGATTTCGCTTACAACAATAGCCACCAGGCCAGCATACTGATGGCGCCCTACGAAGCTTTATACGGGAGACGCTGCCGATCCCCGATCTGTTGGGACGACTTGGGAGAACGAAAGCTCTTGGGACCCGACTTGGTGGAAGAAACAGAAGAGAAAGTGCGCCTCATCAGACAGCGCTTACTAACCGCCCAGAGTCGACAAAAGAGCTACGCGGATCGAAGACGCCGCGATTTAGAGTTCCAGGTGGGAGAACACGTGTTTTTGCGGGTCTCGCCGTCCAGGGGAATCAAGCGATTCGGGATAAAAGGCAAGCTAAGCCCGCGGTTCGTGGGACCATTCGAGATCCTGGAACGGATCGGCCCAGTGGCTTACCGCCTTACCCTACCACCGAACCTCAACCGGATTCATGACGTGTTCCACGTGTCGATGCTCAAGAAATACCTCCCCGACCCGTCGCATGTGCTGGACGTCTCGACACTCGAACTAAAGGAGGACCTAAGTTTCGAGGAAACCCCTGTGCGAATACTAGCAAGAGAAAGTAAGACGCTTCGAAACCGAGACATCCCCTATGTGAAGGTGCTCTGGAGCAACCACGAGGAGCGGGAAGCGACGTGGGAACTAGAATCGAAGATGAGAGAGGGCTATCCTTATCTCTTTACCGCAAATTAGGATTGAGTTTCGAGGACGAAACTCGTTTTAAGAGGTGAGTGGTGTAATAGCCGCTAGTTTAAAATATTTTAAGGGTCTACTTTTGGTTCGTTATTTCCGCTTTTCGTTTCGGGGGGATTGGGGGATGATCGAATAATTCCTTGTTTCCAGACAGACCCTCGGGGCCGCGGGTATTTTTAGTTAATAGGGCTCGCGAAACGGAGAGTGGCGGCGAAATCGGTTATGAATTCCGACGCCGGAATCTCCCGGAATAAATTCCGGAAGGTAGCTAACGGCTCAGATGGTTAACGCAGGTTATTTAGACAGACCGGACTCTAGTTCGCACCTGATTTGGACCCGTTTTAACTTGAACTGGGTTCTTTCCCTTTTACCAACTTAACCGTTCCCGTTATTTTTCCCCGTCGTATAACTCCCCTTAAACAAACCGTAACTCCCATAACTACACACCCCCTCTAACTACCCCTAACTACCCGTAACTCCAATAACTACCCACCCCCTCTAACTACCCTTAACTACCCGTAACTCCCATAACTACCCCCTCTAACTACCCTTAACTACCCGTAACTCCCATAACTACCCACTCCTACCCACTACCCGTAACTCCCATAACCACCCACTCCCTCTAACTACCCATTCCCCCATAACCACCCACTCCCTCTAACTACCCATTCCCCCATAACCACCCGTAACTCCCTTTAACTACCCACTCCCCTTAAACCACCACACTCCCCCTTAACTACCCGTATTCCCCACAATTCCCCTACGTACGAAACCCCATTTCCCCAACCCTTCTATTTCCCAACCAAATCCTTCCGCTTCCTCACCGACTGCACGGAGGACCCAAGAGGCGAGACCAAGGAAGGAGAAGGAGGCGTCCTCACATTCCTTGTAGCCGAACGCGCAGGCCCGGATCGCCTCTTCCTCCGACAACCGAGGTGAGCACGCTAGGGTTTTGCCTTCTCGCCCCGTTCTTGGTTGGAGCGGACGAGAGGGGGGGGGGGGAAAGGAAAAAGAAGGGGGCATGGGCATCGCGGGAATCCGGCGCGCACGGCGGCACCGCATGCGGACTGCCGCATGCGGGCGCCGCCGCTTGCGGGCGGCGCCGCATGCGGGCTGCCGCATGCGGGCGCCGCCGCTTGCGGGCGGCGCCGCATGCGGGCTGCCGCATGCGGGCTGCCGCTTGCGGGCGGCACCGCATGCGGGCTGCCGCATGCGCGCCGCCACTTGCGGGCGGCGCCGCATGCGGGCTGCCGCATGCGGGCGCCGCCGCTTGCGGGCTGCCGCATGCGGGCGCCCCCGCATGCGGGCACGGCCGCTTGCGGGCTGCCGCATGCGGGCGCCCCCGCATGCGGGCGCGCCGCTTGCGGGCTGCCGCATGCGGGCGCCCCCGCATGCGGGCGCGCCGCTTGCGGGCGCCTCCGCATGCGGGCACGGCCGCTTGCGGGCTGCCGCATGTGGGCGCCGCCGCTTGTGCGCCGCCGCATGCGGGCGCCGCCGCATGCGGGCGCTGCCGCTTGCGGGCACCGCCGCATGCGGGCGCCGCCGCTTGCGGGCACCTCCGCATGCGGACGGCCGCACGCTGTTAGTACACCGTCCAGCCGTGCGGGGCCAGGCGCGTACCTGTGCGTATTATACGCAAGGTGAGAGGGCGCCGGGCGCTCTAATCATTAGTCTGACAAAGCCTTAAGTTGCTGACTCCTATATGACAGATTCGTGTAGGTCCGGGCGGGCACCCGAGACGCGAGAGAACCTTACATCAGTCAGGAGCGCGACAACAAGGTGGGTTTACGGTCGAGGCTGAGTATTGTGTTGGTAATCCAAAAAGGGACTTTTTATTATTAATCGGTACTAACACTGATGGTTTCTATGATGTACTACCTTACCCCGTGACATGGTGACATGGTTACTTGGTTACTTGGTTACTTGGTTACTTGGTTACTTGGTTACTTGGTTACTTATGCTCGAGTTGCGACACGCGCACCCGCGGTTTGGCCACCGCAAAGGGTGCTCTTTTCCGGAAAGGCGGTCTTTGACCCGTGTTACCCCACGAGGTGACGTAGTGGGGGGCCCCTGACCGCAGGGGGGTCTGATAGCAGCGAGGTGCGAGCAGTGGGACTACCGGGATTGGATCCCGATGTAGTCAGGTGTGGGACTGCCGGGATTGGATCCCGATGTAGTCAGGTGTGTACCCCACGAGGTGACGTAGTGGGAGGCCCCTTATTAGTTGTGGGGCTTGAGACCGCCGGGATTGGATCCCGATGTGGTCAGGTGTGTACCCCACGAGGTGACGTAGTGGGAGGCCCCTTATTAGTTGTGGGGCTTGAGACCGCCGGGATTGGATCCCGATGCGGTCAGGTGTTACAGGTATTACCGGGGTTACAGGTGTTACAGGTGGTAAAGGTGGTTGCGAGTTACCGTTACGAGTAGAGCGGTTGTTCCGGCTAGACTTACTTTTGTGGCTGGTATTACTTTACTGCTTAGTACTATTTTGATGATAGTGTCGCTGACTACCACTCTGTGACAGGTACCTCCAGGGGGTAGAGGTAGGCGACGGTGAGGCCGAGTTGGTAGCAGTCGGTCTGAGGGAGCCCTAGTATGCTGTTTTATTTACCTTCTCTGCATTTCATTTAGTATTGTAGGTTACTGTGTGGTTCTCGATACCCTTGTGGGGTCGTGTGGATGTTGAGTACTTTCTTTCTGCTTATGCACTACTGTTTCCTTTATCGTTCCCGTTTGGCCGTTTTCAAAGCAACATGACTAGAAAAGAAAAGAACTTCGAAAACTATCTTTCAAAAGCTGGGTCGTGTGGACCTGTTTTCCAAACCCGGTGGATTTATGGCATCTTTTCAAACTGTCTTCAAAACCCTGGGTCGTGTGGACCTGCTTTCAAATCTGTGAGTTTATCCTTTTAACTTGATTGGCCACGGGTATTGTTTAGTCTTCATGCACCGTACTACTTCGAACTGTTGTGATTAAATGGGAAAATGATTGTTTTTGTTCGACTATTGTAATAGCCGCGACGCCGTGCATATACAGAGGAGACTCCGCCCGATTTTCGAGTAAATCTGTATATGTGGCGGGTCTGGGCACGCGCCGGGGAAGGAAGATTTAAACAAAAAAAAAAATTGTACGCACTTTTCGCGTACTCTGAGGTATCGTTTCTGCTAAAATATAACCCCCGGGGCGTGACAGGTGCGGTTGTAGGATCTGATGGATCGAGGGGTCTGCTTGACCTGATGCCACGCCGTTGGTACACGGTGGTGATGCCACGTCGTTGATGCACGACTGTGAGGGTCCTTTTATGGTTCGAGTGTAGACAGGTCCGGGTGGTATCTAGGACCTTTTGATGGAGTCATACTCCAGCAGTTATAGTATGGTGTGAGTACCTACTTGGAATCAGACAGCCGAGGATCTTGCTTAGAGGGCGTTCAGGACACGGTAGGGCATCACGAGCTCTTAGTGAGGCCAAGTGGATTGATTAATGCCCTGCCACTTTTATGATTTGAGGGAATTGTGCTCCAGCTGTACTTGATTGGATTGGTAACAAGATCCTCCGGGGATATTTGGATTTACTCCCAGAGCGATGTGGAGCGCGTGGAGCACTTGTGGATGTGCTACCATGCCCGTGTGGATGAAGTGGTATGCCAAGTTATTGAGGTACAAGTTGTAGCTCCAGAAGCATACCTTCTTGGGTCACGTTGTTCGAGCCGTAGGAGCGACGGTGGAAATCCGGCCAATATGGATATCACTTGGGTTTTGGCCGAGATCGACAGTTATTGTCAAGGTAAGGAGCTTCTTGGACTGGGCAGTGCCAGGAGAGCTGGCTGGGGTTGAGCTTGTTGATTCCACAGCTGGCGTTGTGTGGACTGTTGAGGCAGACGTGGCGTGTGGTTGTGTCCCTGAGGGTTCCTTTGGATGATAGACCGCGGCTGAGTAGTTCACTCGGATGGTCAAGATTCGGGAGTGACCGAGTGAGGACCGCTCCTTGTTATGGCTCATTTCCTTATTGGTTAATCGTGTGGGTGTGCTTCGGGTTGCCTTGGTTGAGTTGACACAGGTTGTGGTTTGGTGTGTGTTGCACTGGCGGTTATCTGGTTTCCCCCAACTTTGTTGGAACCCCGGTTGTATTTCATGTCTCAGCTCAGGAGTGTTTTGTTTTTGGATTCCTCGCCCGCGATTGACTCGCTCCATGTGAGAGCTAAGAGTGTTTGGAGTACGAGGGACGCCCGTCGCGAATTCTGGCTCGTGAGATGAGAAAATTACGCATCGGGCCATGCCATACTTGTTGTTTTGTTGTTGTGGAGTAATCACGGGGAGTGAGTGGGGTTTGGGGAGCCGGAGGCGTTATTGATGGATACCTACCCGCGGTATTTGTGACTCCTTGTGGATTGGAGCTAGTTTCGAGGACGAAACTTCCTTTTAGTGGGGGAGGGTGTGAGGACCCGGGATTCCCACTTATTGATCACTGTTGCGTCTACTGCTTCTGGAGGTAATTGTGGCGCGTTGGCGGGGTTTGTGCACATTTTGGACACAAGTGATGGACTTCGGGCTTATAAGGAGATCCCGTGGGAATTTGGAAGACCCGTCGGGTGTTTAGAAGTGGTTTCGCGCGATTCAGATGTCAAAATTGGACTCCGGGCGAAGTTTGGATAAAGGATTACCTCTCTGGTCGCCTTCGGGAATATTTAGAGTTGGAATTTAGCAAATCAGACTTCAGGTTTGGACCCGGCGGGGAAAATCGGATCGAGTGGGCATTCGGCAAATTTTCGGATGAGAATTTGGAGAAACTGACATCGTTTTCGGATTCAGCGCGCGAAATCGCTAAGTTTGGACTATTTACTTGTTTGATTTGGAGCCCGGATGAAGGGCACGCTTTTCGAGGCGCGTGCACGGATCCCGAGGTGCGGCACGCTTTTCGAGGCGGAGTCGCGCGGCTCGGAGCGCGGCGGCGCACTGCGCGAGGCGCGCAGGCGCCTCGGGAACGCGCTCCTGCGCGGGTGACGCAGGGGCCGCCACGTGGCGGGCCCCCGTTGGCGCCCGCGCGGAAGGGGAGCGGGGGCTACGGTGTGGCGCTCGCGGTGTCCCGCGCGCATGCAGCGCGCGGGTGTGGCGCCTGCGTGGCACGCGGTGACGCGTGCCGCGTGGCGCTGTGGGCGCGCGCGTGGACCGGGCGCGCGCCCATGTGCTGTGGACCGGGGGGAGGGAGGCTCCCCATTGGCTGCCGCGGTGGACCTGGGCTGTGGACCGGGTCCGTGGACCATCTCCCTCTTCCCCTTTTTTCTTCTTCTTCTTCTTTCTCCCCCGCGCCATTTTCTCCTTTTTTCTTTCTTTCTTCTCCACCCGAGCGAGAGAGGGAGTGAGGAGGGAATTTTTGGGTGGCGCGGCGGTGCGCCGTGGACCTCGCGAAGCGCGCGAGGTGTCCCAAGGAGGCGGTTGGGCGGCGCGACGCGATCGAGGTAGGTCCCACGTGTTATTCTTGCGGTATTTTGACACAGTTTTCGAGCGTCCTTTTGGACATTGGATTTGACCCCTTACTCTCGTCTGTGATAGGGACCGTGTTTTATTGCTCCGTTTTGCGTGTGGACCCCGACGGTGTGCACCGTTTTGCGTGCGGACTCCTTTTTGTGCGCGGGTTTCGGCACCGTGCACCGTTTTGCGTGCGGACTCCTTTTTGCGCGCGGGTTTCGGCACCGTGTTCCGTTTTGCGTGCGGACTTCGTTTTGCACGCGGGTTTCGGCACCGTGCTCCGTTTTGCGTGCGGACTCCGGCGGTGTGCACCGTTTTGCGTGCAGCTTGTTGTGCGAGCTCGGATTGAGTCGTGCTTTTACTCTCTTTGGATCTACGCGTCGCAAGGATTACCGTCGTGTTTTTCGGGGAATTTGCTGAGATCCGCCCGTAGGTATACTTCTTTCCCCTTTACTGTGCGGCGTATTACAGTTGTGTTTGTTGTGGACTTTCGCGCTCACCGCGTTGTGGAATTTGTAACTCGGCCTCCGGGATTCGGATTTTGGCGTGCAGGTACTCGTTTCGAAGGGCTCGACGCGACGATCGCGTCCGTATTTTTGGTGGATTTTTCTGAGTCCGTTCTGCAGGTGAAAATTTCACATCTTCAGGGCTGGTTCCGGCAGTTGGTGTATACTTGGATATTTTAGCATAAAGTGTAACCTTGGACCTTTTGTTGTACCCAGGAGGGTTCGCGAGTATTTTTGGAACACTGCTAGGAGCCGAGGTTTGCGAGACTTGTACCGTGGTTACGGGTTCAGCTGATTGTGCGTGCAAGTGGCCACGCTCTTCACCGACTCCAGGTTTGCCTTGGATTGAGCACTTCAGGTGGGTAAGCTTAATTTAGTAACTGTATAAGATTTTTATATCATGGTGAATGTAAGGGCACATGTGGGGTTATCATCCCTCTATGATTGATAACAGGCGTATTTGATGTACAACCGATATGAGCGAGAGGTAAGCAAGGAATGGCCCACTTGGGTGAGATTGGTATACCATAGTAGGAATGTTTTAGCATGCTTTACTAATATATGCTTCACCCACTGTTATTATTTCTGAGAACAAAGCATGCGTGCATGGACATGTAGTTAGGCCATCTTTTACCGCTGCACTACTTTTGGAACTTGACTTAGGAGAAACCATGTTATCCTTTCCTCCTTCTTTGTTAGTCAGGTGGTCTGTGTTGCTCAGGTTCGAGCAGGGGTGCTGGGTAGTGTAGTCGGGACTTGGTGTCTGGGAAAGGTTGGATTAGTTGTGGGGCTTTGCGGCAACCGCGGATATTGGGCGGTTGACCGGACATTTATTTATGCACCAGATTGGGTATCTGATTTCTCTAGTGGATGGGTTTTCCCACTTTGATCAGAGTCATGATCCAGTCCTGCTGATTATGATACTTTTGTTACTGGATACTGAGATACTTTACTCGTGTGGGTCGCTCCCCTCGAGTGCCACTCCGGAGTGCGCGGCAGACAGACTTTGAGTCCTTGAGACTCCTTTGCTTCGGTGTTATGCGTAGGCTGGCATACCCGTCGCGGCAGGCAGAGCAGGCAGTACCAGTGTCTACTAGTGGCATTAGATTGGGCTTATTACAGGCTTTTGCTTTATAGTTGCGCTCGTGTCAGGGGGACCGAGTGGAGTTTAGTGGCGGTGTTTGGACCAGTGCTAGTGTTGTTGGGAACCGTTTGGGGGTACGGTGGTCCCAAGGTCATTGTGGGTTGTTGACCGTTATAGGTAGGCATAGGCAGACAGAGCAGGCATGGCAGGCATAGTAGGCATAGGCAGGCAGGGCAGGCATAGGCAGGCAGAGCAGGCATGGCAGGCATAGGCAGGCAGAGCAGGCATAGTAGGCATAGGCAGGCAGGGCAGGCATAGGCAGGCATGGCAGACATAGGCAGGCATAGCAGGCATAGGCAGGCAGGCAGGCATGGCAGGCATAGTAGGCATAGGCAGGCAGGGCAGGCATAGGCAGGCAGAGCAGGCATGGCAGGCATAGGCAGGCAGAGCAGGCATGGCAGGCATAGGCAGGCATAGCAGGCATAGGCAGGCATAGGCAGACATGGCAGGTAGGCAGGCATAGCAGGCATAGGCAGGCATAGGCAGGCATAGCAGGCATGGCAGGCATAGCAAGCTTAGTGGCTTGATAGCTGTTGAGAGGGTCCAGCTTCTTTTTATACGTCTTTACGGCTTTGGTTAGCTTTTTATCTTTTGAGGACTTGGTGGGCAGACCGTCGGTCCTGGCGGTGGTACCCACTGAGAACTCCCTCCTTTGGTGTAGTTCTCACACCCTCTGGGGTTCTTTCCCTTCTTTTCCTTCCTCTCCTTAGTTTTGCAGAGTCTTAGCGGGTGTTGCTGATTCTGCGGTTGTTGATCGAGGCGAGGGAGTCGCGAGCTAGATCCCTACCCATGTTTGGAGAGTAGCGGTACCCCTTCAGAGGAGAGCTTCAGTAGATTAGTTGTTTTATTTCCTCTTTTGAGAGACTGATGTAGTGAGGATATGATATGTATTGAGAGCCTGTACACTGATGTATTTATTGGAGATACCTTCCGGTAGAGCTATGAGTTTTGTGTCTGGGGATGTTGTACTATTATCATTTTTGGGAGGTGGTCATTATTGTATTATATTCAGTTGTACAGTGGTTGTTTTTAGTTATTCAGCAGTTTTATCTTTTAGCTCTGATATCTGTTAGCTGTAGCACTTTTCTTGCAGGTAGGACGCTTCGCCTATGCGGAGTTTGGCATAGGTAGCGGATCTGTTGGCGAGCCCAGGTCGCAGTTTCGACCCCTGGGCGTGGCAGATTAGAGTGGTATCAGAGCCTAGGTTGTAGGTCGCGGTGGACTTAGAAACCCTAGGCTTATGGTTTGACCCTTGGTTGACTTCGTGAGAGTCGTGACTTTTAGCGAGAGTCCTGATTGAGTTTTATACCTCTCCCAAGGGACGGGAAGAGTGATTGGCATGTGTATTCTCCTAAGTGATTATGTTGGCTGCAGACAACATAATGCTGTGGAATGGGTGACATGCTTTAGACTTTCGCTGGATTGGGTCGAGCGTTGTGGTGTGCTGTTTTGTTGTTTCGTCGTGGCGAGCGGTGTCTCCCCGACGCTGGGTTTTGACCCGTGTGTATCCTGTCATAGCAGTTGATCTTGAGCGGTTGGTTTTGGGCCGGACACCGGCATGGCAGGCATAGTAGGCATAGGCAGGCAGGGCAGGCATAGGCAGGCAGAGCAGGCATGGCAGGCATAGGCAGGCAGAGCAGGCATGGCAGGCATAGGCAGGCATAGCAGGCATAGGCAGACATGGCAGGTAGGCAGGCATAGCAGGCATAGGCAGGCATAGGCAGGAATAGCAGGCATGGCAGGCATAGCAGGCATGGCAGGCATAGCAAGCTTAGTGGCTTGATAGCTGTTGAGAGGGTCCAGCTTCTTTTTATACGTCTTTACGGCTTTGGTTAGCTTTTTATCTTTTGAGGACTTGGCGGGCAGACCGCCGGTCCTGGCGGTGGTACCCACTGAGAACTCCCTCCTTTGGTGTAGTTCTCACACCCTCTGGGGTTCTCCCCCTTCTTTTCCTTCCTCTCCTTTGTTTTGCAGAGTCTTAGCGGGTGTTGCTGATTCTGCGGTTGTTGATCGAGGCGAGGGAGTCGCGAGCTAGATCCCTACCCATGTTTGGAGAGTAGCGGTACCCCTTCAGAGGAGAGCTTCAGTAGATTAGTTGTTTTATTTCCTCTTTTGAGAGACTGATGTAGTGAGGATATGATATGTATTGAGAGCCTGTACACTGATGTATTTATTGGAGATACCTTCCGGTAGAGCTATGAGTTTTGCGTCTGGGGATGTTGTACTATTATCATTTTTGGGAGGTGGTCATTATTGTATTATATTCAGTTGTACAGTGGTTGTTTTTAGTTATTCAGCAGTTTTATCTTTTAGCTCTAATATCTGTTAGCTGTAGCACTTTTCTTGCAGGTAGTACGCTTCGCCTATGCGGAGTTTGGCATAGGTGGCGGATCTGTTGGCGAGCCCGGGTCGCAGTTTCGACCCCGGGGCGTGACAGTAGTGGTCCAGGTCCCCATGCAGTTTTTTCCGTGAATCCACAGTATGAAACACCTATTATTGGTGTGTCTGTGTGGTGACCCCGATCCCCGTGTAGCTTCTCCCATGAACCGTGGTGTAGAACACCTAGTGTTGGTGTGTCTGGCCCATAGTGCATTAAAGGGATGCCACAGATGGACACTGTGTGTTATCCACAGCTGGATTGGCCTTCGGCCGCATTTGCTGAATTTTTGAAATGGTTTTGGGACAAACAGAGGTTGGATTTGGATTCAGCGCGGAAAAACGCTTGAAAACGACTATTTGCTTGTATGATTCTGAGTACGGAGGCACAAAAATGGACTCCCGGAAATTTTCGTTGAATTTCGGTGCACGGGACGGGCCGTGGACCGCCGGCTGCCACGTGGCGGCCTGTAATTGGTCGGTCGGCAGCGCTCGGTCCATAGAGCGCCGCGGCTGGGTGCATAGGCCCGGCGCAGGGACACGTGGCGCCGCCTGATTGGCGGGCTCAGGGTGCGCGGTCTACAGAACGGGCGCGGCGGTTCATGGACCAGGGCGGGGACGCGTGGCGGCCCCCGGTTGGACGGTGCACGCGGCGCGGTCCACGGAATCCCGAAGTAGGGTGCGTGGACCGGGTGCAGGGGACACGTGTCGGTGCGTTATTAGCTGGTTCTTCGTGTGCGGCGCACGGAGGCGTGGGACCCCGCCTCGGGGCGCGTGCGCGTCAGGGCGCCAGGCGGCGCGACAGTGCCGCACGTGGGCACTGTCGCAGCGGACGCGTGGGGCCCGCGCATTGGCGGGCGCCAACCACCCGGTTGACCGGGTGGGGACCACGTGGCCGCATCTGGGTGGCCCGTGAGGCTGTTCCCTGTATGCGGGCCACGTGGCATCACCTGGTTAATCCGGGCACGCACAGTGTTGGGCCGGGCCCAACACTGTAGCCGCCCGGTTTGTGCGAGCGCCCGGAAAATCGGCCCGAGAGCCCATTTACTTGTTTTTTTGGATTCTTTTTCGAGTGAGGCTTATTTAAAGGCCCTTTCCTCTGCCTTTAGAGGCTTTTCCCGAGCTCTCTTGACCCAGCACCCTTCACCAAAGTTGTTGATCTCCTCGCTGTGCATCTCGGGGACAAGGCCCGGATTTTTTGGAGGCCGCGGCGTCGGCGACTTCGGCATCGTAGCGCAGAGCGACAAACTTTCATTGGAGGCTCGAGATCGTCGCACTTCGGTCTGAGAGGTCCGCAGAGCTACCCCGACAGTGTTTTCAGACAATTTTTACGGCGTTGGATTCACGAGAGGTAGACCTATGATTTTTGTATCGTCCACTTTCCTCGTATCTGAGATTTTAAGGGGGTTCCTGGTACGTTATTAACCCTCTTTGCCGCTGGGTTATTGTCTTGACAGAAGCACCTTGATGGAATTTTATCTCCCCGCTCGGACATCGGATTGAGACGCTCTTGTACACTTTTTGGATCTACGCGTCGTGAGGATTATCACCGTATTTTTCTGGGATTTTTCTGAGGCTTGCCCGGAGGTATAATTTTCTCCCTTAACTGTGCATGAAATTACAGATGTGTTGTTGTGAGGTTGTGAGCACCCTGTGTTGTGGAATTTGTAACTCGGCCTACGGGGCTCGGATTTGGACGTGCAGGTACCCGTTTCGAAGGTCTCGACGTGAGAATCGCAGTAGTATTTTTATCGGATTTTTTGGAGCCCTTTTAGCAGGTGAAATAATTGCATCTTTGGGACTGATTTTTTAGATTGTGTGTATTTGGTTACTTTTTGGAATAAAGTGTAACTGTGAACCCTGTGTTGTACCCAGGAGAATTTGCGGGTATTGCTGGACCCGTTGGACCAGGATATATTGATTTCGGGGTATTATCAGCCTGGGACTTTGGACAGATTGCGCCTTCAGGTGGGTGGCCTCGTCTTCATGACCTTTGGACTGTTCAATAACTCTATTGATGTAGGATCATACATAGTAGTACTTTTTAGCATGCTAGAATGTAGGAATGGATATGCCTTATATTATCTGAGGATCTTGTGACCTCTTTGCCTTCTATCATCTGTTTAATTATAGTTGTCTTAGAACTTGACCTAGCACCCCCGTCATGTGTTGCATGTGTAACCAGACCTGTAGAAAACCCTCACTTGGGCTAGGGTTATTTATGTTTAGACATCCACACATTGTGTTTCATTCCTGGGCTTAGCGTTATCCTCGCCCGGGTAGTGGGCCAAGCGGTCGGGACTTCCTTTTAGTGTGGGATGCATTTGCACTTGTGCTTGGGAGCAGATTGGAGTCTGGTAGATGTAGTTGATCGCTTGGCTGTGCCGGGAACCGTTTGGGGTAAACGGTGGTCCGGGGAGGTCTTGTTTCCCCTGTTTTGGTTGCCGCCACTGTGTTAGAGGTAGTAGTGTACCAGTGTTAGTAGGACCTAGAACCCAGAACCCTTTTCGACATACACATGATTTTAGTCTACCAATGTTTTCTTCCAAGCATCGAAGGGCCGCCGGAGTCTGTTCTTGTTTGATTGGACAAAGGCATCAGTCCTTCGGGGTTTGGGTATAAATACTTGTCTTCTAACTGTTTTCCTAAAAGAACTAAAAATTATTAAAAATAGGTTTCTCCTCAAACCAAGATAGTGTTTCAAAAAGGGTACTACTTTTAGTCCTCACCCCGCGTGGGTCAAGTGGAAATGGTTTTCAGTAACAAATGTCACCTTTTTCCTGTAAACCTCCCCACTCGAAAGGATTCGAGTGGTCTGGGTTCTAGGGGCCGTTCCTTTGTCGGGACGAAAGCCACGGGGGCCGAGCCTGGAACCTGTTCTTGTTTGATAGGGTTGTAGGTGTAGGTCTCCCGGAACTTTCGGGCCCTCGTTGGATTCTACTGCATCTTGTACCGAGGTTGTCGTGTTCCTGAACTATAAGGGGGTCGGGAAATTCGATAGGCAGAGCCTAGAGTCTGTTCTTGTTTGTTAGGGTTCTAAGCACTGACCTATCGGGTTTCCGAACCCTTATGGTGTCGGTCTTTCCTGTGTTATCTGTGAGTTTAGTGTTTTGTTGTGGGAGCCGTCTGGTGGACGGTGGTCCCGGCTGTGTGGTTTCCCAGCCTGTGTGTGAGCGTTGGTGTTGTTAGTCGATCTTGTTGATCGTGGTTTGGACTATAGCCTGCATGAGCCATATTGAGCTCGACAGAGATGCGCGGATACTTTCCTCGGTGGGGTCGCGCCCCTCGAGTGCCACTCCGGAGTTGGGCCTGTTTCTTGCTATCGCGACTTGTCGACGCAGCCCCTCTGGCTGGGCCAGTTTTGGCAGTCACGGACACCCTACCGTAGACCCGTCCTGTTGAGGATGTGAGGCAGTAGGTGGGCGCAGGTTTGACTGGACCCTATGCGGCAGTCAGTGTAGATTGGGTGACTATACTTTGAGAGTTAGTAGATGCATCATGTTTCCATCTGATCCACTTTTTGATCATCTAGATAGAGGCATAGTTGCTGTAGAGTTACTTTTCCATTCATTTCAGTATTATATTGTTACTTTATGCCTCTAGTAGACTTGGTGGGCAGACCGTCGGGCTTGTTGGCGGCACCCACTGAGAACTACTTGGGATGTAGTTCTCACACTCGTCGTGGTGTCTTTTTCCCCAGGGACTTCTACTCCTGTTCCTGCTGCTCTAGTTACTGAACCGGCTGATCGAGGTAAGGGAGTCGCGAGATAGATCCCTACCAGTCGTCGTCCAGAGAGTGGACGTACCCCCTTACTTTTTGAGAGTTCATGTTGAGAGACCTTTGTAGTGAGGTATAGAGTTGTATTTTTCTTTTGAGAGACCTATGTTTTTATGGAGGACTTTGAGTTGTATATATTTTCATTTTCAGCATTTTACTTTCAGCTCTGATATCTGTATAGTATAGTTGATCTTTTGCAGGTTAGTCGCTTCGTCTATACGGTGCTTCCCGTTTGGGAGGCGGATCTGTTGGCGAGCCCGGGTCGCAGTTTCGACGCCGGGGCGTGACAGATTAGAGTGGTATCAGAGCCTAGGTTTTAGGTCATTGTGGACTTAGAAACCCTAGGCTTGTGGTTGGACATTAGGATGACTACGCGAGAGTCGTGACTGTTAGCGAGAGTCCTGATTGAGTTTTATACATCTCCCGTGAGACGGGATGAGCGATTGGCATGTTTATTCTCCTAAGCGATTATGTTGGCTGCAGACAACATAATGCTATGGAATGGATGACATGTCTTAGACTTTCGCTGGATTGGGTCGAGTGTTGTTTGGTACTGTCCTGATGTTTGCATGTGTATTGCAGGTGGGCACGATGCCTCCCCGACGCAGGGTACAGACGCGTTCTCAGCCTTCCTCCTCCGATGAGCCTGGGCAGGAGGAGTCAGCACAGGGTCAGCAGAGTGAGGTGCAGGAGCTTCGGGCTCAGATGGCCCTATTGTCAGAGGCTGTTCGGCGCCAGGAGGAGGCTACGCGGCGCCAGGAGGAGGCCATGGGTCGGATGATGCTTATGTTGGAGCAGAGGGTACAGCCAATTGTAGCACCCCTAGAGAGTTTCCCCGCACCTTCGTCGCCAGTTGTGGCACCCCCAGTTGTACCAGCAGTGCAAGCAGCCCCTATTGTGACGCCCCACTTCCCAGGGGGTCACCCATCCTAGAACTACTCTAGCTCTAGCACGCTTAACTCTCATGTTCCTCTTGGATCTTGCCACCATCCAAAATGCTATAGCCGGGATTAGAGATTTAGTCCTATTATATCATTTATATAGAGGACTAATCCAAATTCCGGGGTGTCACATTCTTCCCCCCTTTAAGCCCTGACGTCCACGTCAGGCTCAAGCACACTCACAAGCACCAGGCGATGTGAGACTCGTCTCGCTAGCCTTAGCCGACCTTGTGGGGAGCTGCACTCCACCCACAACGGTCATTAGCCGGGGAGCCTCGCTCTACCCGCTATATAACTCTGGCTCAGCCGAGACTCATCTCATATTTCCGGCTGGTGAATGGCTCTGATACCAACTGTGACGCCCCACTTCCCAGGGGGTCACCCATCCTAGAACTACTCTAGCTCTAGCACGCTTAACTCTCATGTTCCTCTTGGATCTTGCCACCATCCAAAATGCTATAGCCGGGATTAGAGATTTAGTCCTATTATATCATTTATATAGAGGACTAATCCAAATTCCGGGGTGTCACACCTATTGCACCAGATACCGGTAGACAGCCGTTCGGGACGGCAGGACAGTTGACCCGGGCGGAGCAGCGAGAGGTGGTGGATTTGTTGTTGAGATTCCGTCAGTTTGACCCACCTCATTTTTCGTGGCAGAGTTCGGAGCCGTGGGAGGCAGAGTCGCGGTTTCAGGTCCTATTGGCGACACACTTCTTGGAGCCCAACGCCGAGGCCTGGTGGCGGCGTGTTCGACCAGTAGGTCCACCTGGGACCCAGCTTCTTACTTGGGCGGAGTTCCGTAGTCTACTTCTTGGAGCCTTTTTCCCGGAGAACGTCAGGCAGAGGTTGGAGGAGCAGCTGAAGAATCTCCGACAGGGAGATCGGCCCGTGCATGAGTACATTACAGATTTCAACCAGTTGTTGGTTTGTGTACCGCACGTGGCTAGGGATGAAGCGCACCGGATCTACATGTTTGAGCGAGGACTGCGCCGTGATATCTACCAGTTTGTCCGCTCGCAGAGATTGCAGACTCTGGATGCCTCTATGGAGCAGGCCCTCTATGTGGAGTGCGGAGAGGCGGTGATGGCCGAGGTGGCCCCAGCTCCCGCTGGGATTTCGGGGGCGAAGCGCCCAGCACAGGATGATGAGGGACAGACGAGTCGGCAGGGACCCCCGAGACCTCCACGATCTCATCCTTAGGGTCGTGGGGTTTGGAGGCGCCAGAGATCAGGTGGGCCCCCGCAGTAGCAGTAGTACCCCCGACAGCAGAAGTTTCGGCAGCAGCGACAGAAGCGGCGTGTCATCTGTGGCGGGCCTCATCCATTTAGTTGGATTTTTCGGAGCCCGGATGTCGCGCACGGATTTCGAGGCGACTTGGTACTGTTCTGGCGGCCGGCGGGCAGCGGCGGTGGCGGCGGCGCGGGCTCGGGTAGGCGGCGGAGCAACCGCGGGCAGGCGCGCGGGCGAGGGCAGGCGCGCGGGCAGGTGCGCGGTCCACCGCGGAGGCGTGCACCCGGGGCGGGACACGTGGCGGCTCCCGGTTGGCCGGCGCAGCAGGCGCGGTCCACGGAAAAAGTCGCGGGTGTACGATGGACCGGAGGTGACACGTGGCGGTGTGTGGTTGGCGCGGTGTTGTGCGCTCAGTCCACGGAACCGCTGCACCGGCCTCGGGGCACGTGCCTGGCAGGGTGCGCAGGCGGCGCTGGCGGCACGACAGGCGCGCGTTGACCCGATTGCTTGCCACGCGTCATCGTCTGGGTGGGCCACGTGGCGCGAGCTGGGTTGACAGCGCCGCTGTGCGCTGTTTGGCGGTCTACGTGGAGGCCCAAGAGGGATTCGGGCGCGCACAATGTTGGGCCGGGCCCAACACTGTAGCAGCCCGAATCTTCCGGGCGCCCGAAACCTGGCACACGCTCAGTATTTTTCGAATTGTTTCGAGCTTCCTATTTAAAGGTCCGAGCTGCCTTCTTCTCCCCTTTTGCCGCGTTTCCGAGCCTCCCTTCACCTCGACGCCTTCAGCAACTTTCTTCCTCGCGCAATGCTTCATCTATCTGCAGAGTTCGGAGATTTTACGTGGGACGATTACCGAGGTTTCCATTTTTACGGCGCGGCACGACGCTCGTCCTTTTGTGTTTTCCTTCGTCGTGTTTCGGCGCGCGAGCTCTCCCGGCCTACTCCGACCACCTTTTCGAGCGATTTCTTCGCCGCTGGATTCGCGACGGATAAAGCTACGATCTAGGTATTTTCAGAATCCCCTAGTTTCGTGCTTTTCGAGGTGTTTTTCCGAGTTTACTGTGACTCGATTTTTGTGGTGGAGTTTTCCTCAGCGGCGTGGTTTTTCGGCGATATCTCCGCAACCGGGCATCAGATTGAGACACTCCTGTACACTTTTTTCATCTAATCGACGTGAGGATTATCATAGTATTTTTCTTGGATTTTTCTGAGGTTTGCCCGAAGGTATATGTTTTCCCCCTTATCTGTGCATGGAATTACAGTTATGTTGCTGTGTGGTTTTGCGCACCCTGTGTTTTGGAATTTGTAACTTGGCCTACGGTGCTCGGAATTGGGCGTGCAGGTACCCGTTTCGAAGGTCTCGACGCGAGGATCGCGACAGTATTTTTATTGGAATTTTCGGAGCCCTTTCTGCAGGTGACTAATTGGCATCTTTGGGACTGAATTTCAGACTGTGATTACTTGGTTTAATTTTGGAATAAAGTGTAATTGTAAGCCTTGTGTTGTACCCAGGAGAGTTTGCGGGCATTGCTGGACCTGTTGGATTTAGAGATAGTGATTTCGGGGTATTTTCCGCTGTGGGACTTTGGACTGATAGCGCCTTCAGGTGGGTGGCCTTGTCTCCAAGTTTGATGAGCTGGACATTATATCTGCTTTAGTAGGACCATGCATGATAGTGAATTTATTGAGTAGCATGCTAGAATGTAGGAATTGTTATTCTTTGTATTTCTCTGAGGATCTTATGATCCCTTTTGCTTCCTACCACCTGTTAAATTATGGTTCTCTTGGAACTTGACCTAACACCCCCGTCATATGTTGCATGTGTAACCAGACCAGTAGAAAACCCTCACTTGGGCTAGGGTTATTTATGTTTAGACATCCACACTGTTCTTTCATTCCTGGACATAGTGTTATCCTCGCCCGGGTAGTGGGCCGAGAGGTCGAGACTTTTTTTTAGTGTGTGATGCATTTGCACTCGTGCTTGGGAGCAGAGTGGAGTCTGGTAGATGTAGTGGATCGCTTGTCTGTACCGGGAACCGTTTGGGGTAAACAGTGGTCCCGGGAGGTCTTGTATCCCTGTTTGTGCTGTCGCCACTATGTTAGTGGCAGTTGTGTGCTTGTGTTAGCTGGACCTAGAACCCAGAACCTTTTTGACATACACATGATTTTAGTCTATCGATGTTTTCTTCCAAGCATCGAAGGGCCGCTGAGGTCTGTTCTTGTTTGATTGGACAAAGGCATCAGCCCTTCGGGGTTTGGGTATAAAATAGTTGTTTTCTAACTGTTTTTCCTAAAAGAACTAAAATCATTAAAAATTGGGTTTCTCCTTAAATCAAGATGGTTTTTTTTAAAAAGGGAACTACTTTTAGTCCTCGCCCTGCGTGGGTTGAGTGAAAATGGATTTCAGTAACAAATGTCACCTTTTTCCTGTAATTCTTCCCACTCGGAAGGATTCGAGTGGTCTGGGTTCTAGGGGCCGTTCCTTTGTCGGGACGAAGGCCATGGGGGCCGTGCCTGGAACCTGTTCCTGTTGATAGGGTAGTAGGTGTTGGTCGCCCGGAACTTTCGGGCCCTGGTTGGTGTCTTCTGTGACTTTGATGTTATGTCGGGGGGAGTCGTTGTGTTGACGGTGGTCCCGGGCCGTCGAGTATCTTCCGGCCTGTGTTGTTAGGAACCGTTGGGGTTGGCGGTGGTCCCGGGTCGTTGAGTGTTGTCCGACCAGTTTTGTTAGCCCTGAGTTATGGATCGATCCTGGCTGTGGTGTATCTCCAGCCAGTGTGTTTTGTGCTGTGAGTTATTGGAGAGGCTAGTGTCTCGTGTTCGTGAGAGCTGATCAGCTGAGTAGGCGAGAGTACTCCGACCGTTGTGCGAGATGATTGAGGATTCTGAGTCCTTCCGTTCAGAGCGTGAGCGTGGATTTTGGATTATAGCCTGCAGTGCCACCTGAGCGAGAGAGTGCGCGGATACCTTTTCCTCGGTGGGGTCGCGCCCCTCGAGAGCCACGCCCGGGATGGATTTGCTACTTTTGTATCTCGACTTGTCGACACAGTCCCTCTGGCTGGCCCAGTTTTGGCAGCTACGGACGCCCTACGTCAGTCCGGTCCTCCGGGATGTAACGGCAGTAGGTAGGCGCAGGTTTGACTGGACCCGAGGAGGCAGTCAGGTAGATTGGGTGATCTTAGTTGAGGGATAGTAGATGCACCATGTTATCATATGTTCCACTTTTTGAGCATCTAGATAGGGGCATAGTAGCTGTAGGGTTATTCATTTCCAGCTCTTTCCTTCAGTATTGCATATTGTTACTTTATGCCTCTAGTAGACTTAGTGGGCAGACCGTCGGGCTTGTTGGCGACACCCACTGAGAACTACTGTGGGAAGTAGTTCTCACACCTGTCGTGGTGTCTTTTTCCCCAGGGACTTCTACTCCTGTTCCTGTTGATCCAGTTGCTGATCCTTCTGACCGAGGCGAGGGAGTCGCGAGCTAGATCCCTACCAGTCGTCATCCAGAGAGTAGATGTACCTTTTTTATATTTTTGAGAGTTTCTTGTTGAGAGACCTTTGTAGTGAGGATTAGAGTTGTACTTTTCTTCCACTTTTGAGAGACTTATGTACTTTTGGTGAGGACTTGTTGTATTATATTGGGAGTTGTATTTATTTTAATTCAGCTTTTTCTTTTCTGCTCTGATATCTGTTAGTGTAGATGATCTTTTCACTACAAGAAAATTTATCTATTGTGGCGAAACTAATGGCCACAATAATATACAAATTGGTCACAAAAGACTTATTGTGGCCAAATTAGCTTCGCCACAATGTCGCCACAATAGGACTGCTACAAAAGGTTATTGTGGCTAAAATTTTAATTCGCCACAAAAAGCACTATGAATTTGTGGCGATACAATTCGTCACAAAACTTCTAACCTCCTCTACAAAAGGTTACCATATGGCTACAGATAGTGATTAAAATAATAATTAATATTCTAACATTTTGTGGCTAAATTTACTTTTGGCCACAAAAGACATCATATAATTTATGACCAAATATTAAATTGGCCACAATATGTGGTGTAAATATAGTGGCGAAATTAAGTAGTCAGCCACAAATAATATTTAAAGTATTTTGATAAATTTATTTGATAGCCACACATAATGCCACACATTTGCTGGCCAAATATTAAATTGGCCACAAAATATAGTATAAATATAGTGGCGAAATTAAGTAGTCGGCCACAAATAATGTTGAAAGTATTGTGACAAATTTATTTGATGGTCACACATAATGCCACACATTTTATGGCCAAATATTAAATTGGCCACAAAATATAGTGTAAATATAGTGGCGAAATTAAGTAGTCGGCCACAAATAATGTTGAAAGTATTGTGACAAATTTATTTGATGGCCACACATAATGCCACACATTTTATGGCCAAATATTAAATTGGCCACAAAATAAGTGTAAATATAGTGGCGAAATTAAGTAGTCGGCCACAAATAATGTTGAAAGTATTGTGACAAATTTATTTGATGGCCACACATAATGCCACACATTTTATGGCCAAATATTAAATTGGCCACAAAATATAGTGTAAATATAGTGGCGAAATTAAATATAGTGGCCACAAAATTTATTTGACTGGAATAATATTTGGCCACACTATATTTACATCACATTTTGTGGCCAAATATTGTTCCAGTCACTGTAAAGTTTTTAAATTACATATATTGTTGCTATTTATTATTTAGCCACAGAAAATTTGTAGTACTAATTTAAATAAAAAAAAATTAAATTTTACACATTATTACTGCACAATAATAGTTGAATACTACTCAATCAGGATTTAAACATAGCATCAATCACAATAATCAAGATATGTTCAACAAAATACAGAAATCAAATATATGTTCAACTGACATAATCAAAATAAGCTAACAGTTAATCGTTTACATTAGAATAAAGATAATAAAAATTCTACGCTAAAAGTAAAATGAAATTCTTGAGATGATCCAACTCGGAAATATTGAGCTTCCAAGGTTTAGTCCTGTAGAATAAAATAGAAAAATGATAAGAATTATGCATATATATTATCTATTTATTTTATCAAAAAAGTAAAATATATTGCTAATTTATACTCCAACTTACCTTTCTTGTCGATGGTGGCTGAATAGGCACAGGCAATCCCATTTGTGAAAGTTGTTCCATCATATTACGCATTTGAGAATTCATCTCGTCACGCATCTGTGCTTGCATTTCAGCAATTCGTGCCTCAGCTTCTTTCTCCTTTTGGCTCATCCGCTCCTCAGCTTCTTTCTCCTTTTGGCTCATCCGCTCATCCATTTCAGCAATTCGTGCCTCAGCTTCTTTATCCCGTTGGCTCATCCGCTCCTCCACCTCAATTTGAATTCGTGTTGCCATTTCTTTTTCCATCTCTGCTCGTACTTGCGCACAAATCCTTTGTCCTCTAGAACCACCACTTCCAATAGGAGTAGGACCTCGGTCCATACCACGAATGTAGCTCGATCGATGACCAAGTGCTAATGTATATGCTTGTTCCGTGGACAGGGTGTTTTTTCCATAATTTTTTAATTGATCATCATGAAGTTCTTTCATCCGCTCATATGCATCTTCAGCATCTTTATCAACCCAACTGCCATCTCTTTTCCTCCTCACCTTTTCCCACAGCCTCATATATTCGGGCTTTTCCTCTCGCTCTATCATTTGCTCCGATGTAAAGTTTTCTGTAGGGTTCCTCTGTTAACGCACATAGAAACTATTTTAGATAATAATTACACTTTAAAAATAAGAATGTAAAATTATCTCCAATGTAAAATTAATAGGCTATTAGATGGAAAGAAGAAATTACCATATAATGTATAGTCCTAGCAATCGACATTGTACCCACACGCGCAACCATAGTTTGTTTGCTTCTGTTTGCATGGTTTGCCTCACTAATACGCTATTAATTTGAGAAAATAGTTAGTAAATCATATATATATATATATATATATATATATATATATATATATATATATATATATATATATATATATATAATAAAAAAATATATATATATTTAGAACTATAAAATTCTTTGTTACCTTAAACTTTGGATCGTTCCAATAGTTAATAAGCCAATTCCAATCCTCTTGATCAATTTCCTCCGGACAATGCGCTCGCCTTTGTTCATCAGTCTTATACTTTTTGTAATGAAATTTATACAAACGATGACGCCATGCATTGAAATGATGACGAAGTTGTTGCACAATAACACCAAGAACATGAACCTCGTCCGGAAGGGCAAATTTTTCCTTTAAAATAGTAGTATAAATATAAAAAGAACAAAAATAAATAAACAAATAATTAGAAATATAGTAACTATAAAAGATTTTATTTAAAACAAAGTAAAAAGAGAAAATCCTAATAAATACTTACATGAACAAGTTGAACCATCTTATCAATTGTATAAGTAGGGATTTTACTCCACTTATCAACATTCAATGGCGCATGTTGTTTGACTATTTGAGATGTCTCCGTGATGAATTGTTGGGCATTGTCACCAACTACTCGTCGTAGGTCTGATGGAATTTTTAACGGTGGTTTGGTCGTCTCAGTTGATTTTCTTATTTTGGCCCACTTTATACCCATTGTCTTTCCACGTGTTCTCTTTCTATTAGTACACGAAGCTGACATAAAACAATAAAATTCGTTATTTTACAAAATAACAAATATGAATATTAGCTATATTTTCAAAAAATAAAATAATTTGTATGGAATTGAAAAGAATGTAAATAAGTTTTAGAAAGAAACTATATTGCTCTAAGTAATTAGTAATACCAGCACTACTCCCATTGATTGCATTGTGTGAATCTGTTGCTAGACGATCTTCTCGAGGTTCTGGTATATTAGATTCCATTCGTGGGTGATGCTCCCCAGACTCTTCATTTGATGGTGTTGGATTGGCCTGTTGAGATACAGTGGCCTGTTGAGATACAGCTCGACTCCTACTATTTCCGTGTCTTGCTCTGCTCGTCATTTTATCTGTAAAAAAAATCATTAGAAAAATATCAATTGTAGATTAAGAGAACAAAAAATATAATTGAAGTTTATAGAGATAGAAATATTTTTTATAGAAAGAATTATAAAAAGGAGAACATATAATAAAAAAAAGTATACAAGACAACTTACCGCAAACAATATCATACCAATTAATCGTGCAATCCTATTCATCTTCGGCATCTTCCATTTGTTCATCCCCCTCTACGTCTTCACCAACTAAAGTTTCATCTGGTGCAATTTGTTCTATTTCTTCGAACAATTGATGATCTTTATTGATAATAATGCTATCAACATCATTTCTCCTCAAAGAAGAAATGACATCATCACTACTAGCAATATATTCTGGTAATGAATTAGAAGTTATATTCCTTTCCATATCAACTTGTTCCAAAATAAGTTCTTCATCATCAATTGGTTCTTCATCAGTGATAGGAAAATTATAGAAGTTTCGAGGTGTTGTCTTGATAACCAACCACCAATCAGAATTTTTATTATCTGCTACGTAATAAACTTGTTCCACTTGACATGCTAAGGCATAAGGCTCGTTGACGGCCAAGTGTCGAGTAAAATTAATAAGGGTGATTCCATTGGCTTCCTTCTTAAAACCTCTACCCTCATTATAAGTGTCCCACCAGTCACACTTAAATATTATTATTTTATTTCCTCCGTCATAATCCAATTCAATAATATCCTGTAAAACTCCATAATAATCTCTATTCTCCGATTGCTCATCACCTTTGACGACAACACCGCTACTTTGAGTTTGGCGTCTATTCTCACGCTTATGAGTGTGAAACCTATAGCCATTGACTATGTAGCCCGTATAGTGATTCATCATTTTATTTGGTCCACAAGCTAAATTTAAAAGTTCGACACTCACATTTTCAGTACTTTCATGATATAAGTGTGTTACCTGTTACAAGACAAATATATAGAAAAGTTAAATAATTATTAATAATAAAGAATTACTAAGTATATAATTATAGTACATTCACTTACTCGTTGTTTAAACCATTTAACAAATGTTGCATCCTGTCGTTTTGTCACATTAATAGAATCCTCCTTTTCCAATTCTATCCGATGTTCTCTATGTGAATTAGCAAAGAAATATAATTAGTAGTTTAGATAAATAACTAACAAATAAAAAAAATACTCAAATAAATTATTTGTGATTAATCTTACTCAAGGAAAGATTGAACTTCATCACAATTTTTTAGGACATAAAGTTGAGCACGATTCCATTCTTCCTGAGTTAGTTTCTTGAAAATTCCCTTGCCATTATTAAGTGGCCTTCCATTTCATCGAAAAATGGATAACTTTGAGGTATGATCTTCATAACCCTCAAAGTTTCTCTCAGGTCGATTGAATTTTGTCTCAACTCTATTCAAATATTTAGAACAAAAGTTAAAACATTCCTCTGCAATGTAGCATTCGGCAATAGATCCTTCTGGATGTGCTTTATTACGCACATACGACTTCAACTTGCGCAAAAACCTATCACAAAATAATCTTAAATTATTCTATTTCTGATAGTATTAATAGTAAAAATTTATAAACTATAAAATAAATAACACCTATTACCTTTCAAATGGATACATCCAGCGATAATGCACAGGACCAGCCAATTTTGCTTCATATGGGAGGTGAATAGGCAAGTGCAGCATAATATTAAAAAATGCAGGTGGAAAGATCCTTTCCAATTTGCAAAGTGTAATTATAATATTTTCCTCCAATCTTTCTAATGTATCCAACTGTAAAGTCTTCGAACATAGCTCTTTAAAGAATACACTTAGTTCCACTAGTGGTTCGTATACCTCTTTCCGTAAAATACCACGAAAAGCTGGTGCTAGATGATGGTGAAGAAAAACTTGACAATCATGAGTTTTCATTCCAGATAACTTTCCTTCTTTTTTATTAACGCATCGAGAGATATTAGACGAATATCCATCTGGCACTTTCAAGTTAAGTAGAAAATCACAAATATCTCGTCTTTCTTTTAAAGTTAAAGTGTAACATGCTTGAGGAATAACATAATTATCACCATTATTTATAGGATGTAACTCAGATCGCACTCCCATTTCTTTAAGGTCAAGTCGAGCGTTTAAAGTATCTTTTGTTTTTCCATCAATACCAAATAGTGTACCCACAACATTGTCATGAATATTCTTCTCAATGTGCATCACATCAAGATTATGATGAATTAGAAGTGTTCTCCAATAAGGCAAATGAAAAAATATACTTTTCTTTTTCCAATTGTAAATTAAGGTAGGCTCACTCCGCTTTCTTTTATCTCTGAACTTGCCAAATCTCACATTTGTAATCTCGCTTAACTGTTCAAGTATTTCATCACTATCCAATTTTTGTTTTGGAGCTTGTCGATTTTCTATCGTTCCATCAAATGCCTTTATATCTTTTCGCCATTTATGATCGGGTTTCAAAAAACGCCGATGTCCCATATAACACATCTTTCGTCCATACTTTAATCGAAGAAAGCAGGTATTTTTATTGCAATTTGGACAAGCCAGTGCTCCTTTAGTACTCCAACCAGATAAATTGGCATATGCTGGAAAATCATTTATAGTCCACAGTAATGAAGCATGGAGCTGGAAATTAGATTTACTAAATGCATCATAAGTTTCAATTCCAACATTCCATAAATTATTTAATTCATCTATTAAGGGTTGTAAATAGACATCAATATCATTCCCTGGCGCTCGTGGACCCGGAATCAGCATAGACATTATGAAATAAGAGCTTTTCATACACATCCATGGCGGTAAATTGTATACAACTAAAATAACTGGCCATATACTATATGAAGTACTCATCAATCCGAAAGGATTAAAGCCATCACTTGCTAATCCTAACCGAACATTACGTGAATCAGAAGCAAAGGAAGGATGCAATTCATCAAACGACTTCCATACCAAGGAATCTGCTGGATGCCTTAAAATCCCATCATCATGTCGTTTTTCTTTATGCCATCGCATTTGAGAAGCTGTCTTGGATGACATATACGACCTTTGTAATCTTGGTATGAGAGGAAAATAACGCAAAGTTTTTTCGGAAATCTATTTTCCACTCTTCATTGTACGACCATGAGTATTATTTTGATCATCATCACCATATTTCCACCTAGAAGTTTAGCATACTGGACAACTTTCATATTTTTCATATTCTTTCCAATAAAGAATACAATCATTTTTACATGCATCAATTTTAATATAATCCAAACCTAGATCCCGAATATACTTTTTTGCTTCATAATAATTCTTCGGAAGTGTTTCACCAGAAGGAAGTGCCCTTTTCTTCAATTGGAGTAGCGCAGTAAATGATTTATCGCTCCAACCATGAAGACATTTAAGTTGTAATAAATTTACAATATACTCCAACTTAGAGAACTCTTTACATCCGGGATATAATTCTTGTTTTGCATCCGCTAATAATTGGTAAAATCTTTTTGCAGACTCATTTGGTTCCTCCAAGTTGAAATGCACAGAGTCATTTATATTTTCAGATGGATTCAAATCTTGTAAAAGTTCATGCATCTCATCACTACTCTCCTCTTCACTCTCTCTGTTATCATTATCGGTGCTTTCGCTACTCTGATCTGGGTGTTCTTCCCCATGGCACGACCACCATTTGTAATCTTTTAATATCCCATGCAAGATAAGATGCCCAAATACAACATCTCGAGTATGAAAAGCACCATTGACACATTTATAACAAGGGCACCGAACTTTATCTCCTCTCGCCGCATGTGCAAATGCAAAGTCAAGAAAACTATTCACTCCTGTTATGTATTTCGAATCTTGCCTATTATCCATATCCATCCAAGTCTTATCCATCTTAATATTTATATATCTGCAGTATATTTAGATATTATTAGATGTGACTTCGAAATTACCATTTGTTTTAATTGTACAATCAATTATAAATTATTTGTGGTAATACAATAAATTTCTAATTTGAATTACCATTTGTTTTATTTGATTTAAATTTGAACTCAAGTTTTATAATTATTTGATTCAAATAAGAACTCAAGTTGTAATTGTACAATCAGGTATAAATTATTTGTCGTAATGCAATCAATTTCTAATTTGAATTTTTTAAAAATACTATATTTCAAATCAAACTAAGTCCACACAAGGTTATATTGCAAGACTAATCTATCTACTCATTCTCAGCAGTAATTAGGTTATATTGCAAGACTAAAAACTAATTCTTTTACTCCGTGGTACGCGAAACACGCGCCAGAAACCGTAAACTGACGATTTTGCCGATTTAGGGAACGATATCCGTTTTCCGCTCAACGAAAACCAACGGACCTCTAACGAAAAGCTTAGAGGTCAAATATACACTGCCAAAGACAGTCCACAAGGTTACATTTACAACTTGATCCATAATATTCTTTAAAATTGCATTAATATACTTATTTAAGTATTGTTTTGACTCGATCTCCCAATCCGGGAGACCCTGGACTATGCCGTAAATTGCAGTACGTAGATCTCGATGCAAAAAAACTCGTGCTCACAGGTTTGGGCTGACACGAAGTCCGAGGGCAAAGTTGGCCCATAAAAACCTAAGCTCACAATAGGTTACTTTGCTACAATCATTCAACTACCCAATCAAACTAGACTTTAGCATGAGCATCATGTTTATTAATGACTGAGAAGTGAGATGCTCACCTGAAACTTGCCGGAGACTGGCCGGAGAGATCGTCGGAGCAACTCCCTCCAAAGACCTAAGCTCGGGTTGGGGTATCTTGCAAAACCCTGGTGCCAAGGACAAGAAGAGATGAGCACTAAACAAAGGACATCTCCAGACTGAGTTTAGACTCAGTCATCCCAGGCGCCGGTGGCCGGAGGCGGCGGCGGCCGGGAAACAACCCACAAAACCCTTCAAATCACAAGTTGGAAGAACTTTACTTCCAAAGGTTTTTGACTCAAACCAGATTGATGGAAAGTCTAAAGACAGTGCCTACGACTTACCTGGGTCGGTGGCCGGCGTCCTGATGCAGCGGCGGAGGCCGGAGCTCAAGCTCGGTCAAGCTTCAAGGTGCAACTATAAAACATGTAAAGATCACGTTAAAAGCTTTATGCAAGTTTATGAGAAGCTTCCTATGATAAAGTCGAGCACAATCGGTCTACTTACCAGCGGTGGAAACGCCGGCGACACGCGGCGGCGGAGCTCGGCCAACTCTCGGCCTCTAATGGCGGATTTCGGCCGGCGACTCCCGGGCCGGCGCATCTTGGACCAAAGTGTTCCCCTCGGCTCCCCGATGCTTGCTGAGGTGGTGGCCGGCGGCGCGGGTTCGCGGCGGCGCCGGACGGCGAGGCCCGGCCAAAGGGAAGAAAAGCCCGGTTCTAGGGCTTCTTCGCGCGGCCCAGATTATGCACCGATTTCCACCAAACCTTGGAGGAAGGTTGCAGTCAATGAGGAGAAGAGAATCAACGGTCTTGATCGGAGTATCAATGGCCTGATGAAGTCGGCGCCCAAGGTCGACTGAAATCGATAATTCCGGCAAGAAGGTGCTACCGCCGGCAGCCGGGATGACAGCGGCGGCTCAGACTTCACAGGTAAGGTCCTCTCGATGTCATAAAGGCTCTACAAGGATCAAAGAGCCATTTAACTTCAAAATTTTCCATAAGCTTACCTCGCCGGAAAAATAAAGGAAGAAGGTGACGGCCGCGGCGGGGCACGGCGGCGGACGGCGTCGGATTCACCTTAGTTCGGTCGCGGCTACTAAGAGGACTTCTCAGAAAAAGTTTGATCAACTTGGGTCCTTCTGTCACGCCCCGGGGGTTCGAACGCACGGAAGAGGAGCCACCGATGCTCCTAATTCGGCTATACATTTTTTTTTTTGAAAACTATTACTCCCCGGCGCATGCCCAGACCCGCCGCATATACAAACTCACTCTGCAAATGGGCAGAGTCTCCTTTGTATATGCACGGCGTCTCAACTACAAAGTGCCTCCCAAACTACATCACAAACAATCTTTAACCACACCAGTTGGAGTCTCGTACACATACAACCATTCATCTCACATAATCTACTAGTTCAAACATCTAACAACGAGGCCGTTGATTTGAAAGGATAAATAATCACAAGGTTTTGAAAGCGGCGCCCACCCGACGCCGTTGTTTTAGAAAAACTGTTTGAAAGCCGCATAAATCCACAGAGTTTTGAAAACGGCACCCACCCGATGCCGAGTTTTGAAAAGCCAGTTCGAAACCACATAAATTCCACAAGGTTTTAAAGATCCGGTGCCCACACGGTGCCCACACGGCGCCCACGTTTTAAAAGCGGTTTTCGCAAACGGTTTTCTTTGTTTGTTTTCTTTTCATTGTTTAAAACGGCCAAGCAAGGAAAGGAATAATTATTTAATCGCATATGTGAAAAGAAGTACATCCACTTCGACCCCACGGGGGTGTCTCAATCCACAACTAACCAATATGAATAATAAATGAAAAAGGGGAAGGAGAGTCACTGTGTCTGAGGTCGCTCAAAGTCAGAACAGCACCCTCGCGGCCTCACCGGTGCCCTAGATCTCGCCCCTGGACGAACCTGTCACGGAGTGGGAAGTTAGTGACTAGAAATAACATAATATGCAAAAAGGGCTAAAATAGGGCAAACCACTGTAACCAGAGCAACCGTCACCCCTCAAATACCGTCAACAACAATCACACCCTGCACCAAACAAAACCGGGCACCTTTCCCGGACACCGCACCGAGCCCCTGCCCCGGTGTCCCCCGCCGAGCACCTATCTCGGCCACCGAGCACCCGCCTCGGCATCACCGCTCACACCCCCCACCTTTGAGGGCCCCCTTTCCTAACGTCACCGTCACGTGGGGTACACGGGTCAACGTACCACTTTTCTGGAAAAGCACACCCTTGCGGTGGCCAAACCGCCGGTGTGCGTGTAGTAACACCAGAGCCTCATAAACAGATATAAATAGACGATTATTTAAATAAAGTAAAACGGGGTCAGCATTGCACATAAAGAACATCTAGAAGAGAAAACACCTTTGCCCATACTAGCACCTTACAATTGTACACCCTTTCCCAATTAATCCTGGGGAAAGTACCCAGCTCGAAGTATGTCGTCCGGAGCTCGGCTCGTCCGTGACCGCGCGCCTGTCGAGTCTACAACGTCCCGCGCTCCTGTAGGACAGGGAAAGACTCGCTAAGTGGCTAGAAACCATGGCGACTCAAAAGTCGAAAGACGGAGGACCCGATGCGGTCCCCGAACTTCGGGCGGCAAAGTTCCCCCCACGGCACCGACCGGCGCGGCACGCGCGCCGTCCGAGGACAGCCCCGCGCAGCCCCAGCCCGCCGCGGTGCCCCAATGGTGCACTTGCTGCGCGGCGTGCGGCCTGCAGGCGGCCCGAGCGGCACCAGCCCGCGCGGTGCCCTCCTGCAGGCAGCGCCTGCACGGCGTGCCCCACCGTGCGGCGTGCGGCCTGCAGGCGGCCCGCGCGGCGCAGGCCCGCGCGGCACCCGCCCGCGCGGCGCCCGCGCAGCGCTCCTGCCGCGCGGTGCTCCGCCTGCAGGCGGCCCGCGCGGCACCCGCCCGCACGGCGCCCGCCTGCGGGCGGCGCCCACGCAGCGCTCCTGCCGCGCGGCGCCCCGCCTGCAGGCGGCCCGCGCGGCACCTGCCCGCGCGCCGCCCGCCCGCGGGCGGCGGCCGCACATAGTGCCTGCCTCGCGGCGCCCCGCCTGCAGGCGGCCCGCGCGGCGCCCGCCTGCGGGCGGCGCCCGGGCAGCGTGCCTGCCGCGCGGTGCCCCGCCTGCAGGCGGCCCGCGCGGCGTAAGGCGGCGGCTCCCTCCTCCTAGATCCCTTCGAAAACCACAAAACTGAACGGAAAGACTCACCTTGGGTCCTCCGAGGGGGAGAAGGAGAAGGGGGATCGTCCAAACATCGGTTCTGCGAGCAGGAGATCACTGTTCCTTCCCTGCCTCCACCGCCCAAATCACTGTCGCCTCCTTGCACGAAAAGGAAGAGAGATGGGGATTCCGTTTCCCTCCCCTTTTTCGCTCGATCGTCTCGGGCTGCCCTAGTGTTACGAGAGGAAGGAGGTGAAAAGAGGGAACTCCCTTGAACGTGCCCTAGCTCGCCAACTTAAGGGTTAGGGTATCAGACTACCTCGATAAACGCACATATCGCCCGTACGGATCCCGGTGCGCCTACAGGGGGTCCGAACTTCAAAAATTTATTCTGGATGAACCGGGAGTCGGAATCCGAAACTGATCGCGTCCTCGCACCCCGTTTCGCGAGCTCTACCGCCTAAAAATGTTCGCGAGCCCCTACGGACTGTCCGGAAAAACACCAAAATTAGACCCTCAGTCGGACCGTCAAAAGAAAAAGGGATAACGGGAAAAGTCAAAGAAATGCCAGGTCTTACACCTTCCCAAGCACCTTCCTCCCAACAAACCGAGAAGAAGACCCAACTTCTTGTCTTCTTGGGCTTCTCCGGCGACGGGGGAGGCGGCGCTTGGTGGTGCCACGCTTAGAGGAGGTGGTGAGGCGTCGGTTGCAAGAGGAGGAGGCAGAGGGGCTCGGCTAGGGTTTCCAAAAACCCAAACCCTCAAATGCAAGTTTATATACATAATGCACAAAATGCCATAAACCCCTTCAACTCTTATTATTTAGGGCTGAGTCCCTCACAGAGTTTGAGTTTCGCAATCAGGTCTCTCTCTAAGAATTTTCACGAATTTCAGAGCATAAAATATAGGGGTCTTTGTGCAAAATACGGCATTTTCGCTGTTTTTCACGCTTTTTGAGACGTTCGAGTCAACAAATCGAAAAATGGATTCCCCCATGACGTCCCGCTCGACGAAACCTATCGGGTAGCGATTTTTGTTTTTCGACGAAATGCCCGGATAAATTCTCGGTCCATAATTACTGTACAATTATACAGTATGGCACGTTTCTCGAGACTTTAGGATCGTCAAACGAAAATTCCGTCAGCGCCATTGCGCTCAGAATGTCAAAATTAGCTAGAATCGTCTACTCATACTGCTAGGTTTGGATTTTGGACAGTGAAATGGCCAACGACCAATCGAGAGGGGACCGAAATCAGGGGTTACTATTCATTTTACTATTCACTTAAGTCGTGGGTCCCGCCCGCTTCTTCGCTGATTTCTGGACGATCCAACCGTCAGATCGAGAACATATGAATATCAATCTTCCTTGTTTCGACGAGACGGTCGCAATAGTAATCTCGAATTTTCGAGATCAGGCTTCGATCAAAAGTCGGTATTTTCGGGCCACAATTGCACTACTAATAATCCATTTTTGTCATTTAAATAATCCAAAAAAATATTTAAACTTAGATTTTGGATTTCAAAAATCATGGCTACTACAGTGCACAGGGCCACTGGTACATTGGTCGCGATATTCGCCCGCTTCTTCGCTGATTTCTGGAAGATCCGACCGTCAGATCGAAATTTGCTGAATATGAATCTCGCTCAGTTCGACGAGATGATCGCAACGGTGATCTCGGATTTTCAAGATCATGTCCGGATTGAAAAATAGCCTTTTTGCTTCGTAAATTGTGCAATTTGCACACCGGCGGTTGACCAGTCAGGTCATTTTAGACTTTTTAAACCCGAACCAAGACTGAATTTCACTTTTCTTTCTATTTATTTAAAAATAGAAAAACCTGACTATTACAGTTACTATTCACAACTTAAGTTGTGGGCCCCACTTCACTCTTCGCTGATTTCGAGACAATTCGACCGTCAGATCGAAAATTGGTTTACACCATTTTTTATTAATTTGACAAAACGGTCGCACTGGTGATTTTAGATTATCGAGATCAGACTCGGATCTGTAAGTCAGGGGACCGTGTCCCGAAAAGTGCAATTTGCACACCGGTACACAAACACTTAGGTTTCTTACTATTATTGTGGCCAAAATCTGGTAATGGCCGCAAATACTGCATCGATTTAGTGACGATCATTAAAACACCGCTACCGTAGGTATACGAAAATTCTGATTAAGATTAATAGTTAAGACAAGTTGAAAATAGCCACGAAAATCTTAATAAATGTGTGGGCATACTAATTCGCCACAGTTAATTATTATTATTTTAGTGGCCCAACGTTATCGATGGTGACAAATGGTGAATTGAAAAGTAAATATGTGGCGATAATATTTGTCACAATTATGTCTTACTATTATTGTGGCCAAAATCTAGTGATGGCCACAAATACTGCATCGAATTAGTGACGATCATTAAAAGACCCCTACCGTAGGTATACGAAACTTCTAATTATGATTAATAGTGAAGACAAGTTGAAAATAGCCACGAAAATCTTAATAAATGTGTGGCCATACAAATTCGCCACAGTTAATTATTATTATTTTAGTGGCCCAACGTTATCGATGGTGACAAATGGTGAATTGAAAAGTAAATATGTGGCGATAATATTTGTCACAATTATTTCTTACTATTATTGTGGCCAAAGTCTAGTGATGGCCGCAAATACTGCATCGAATTAGTGACGATCATTAAAACACCCCTACCGTAGTTATACGAAAATTCTGATTAAGATTAATAGTGAAGACAAGTTGAAAATAGCCACGAAAATCTTAATAAATGTGTGGCCATACTAATTCGCCACAGTTAATTATTATTATTTTAGTGGCCCAACGTTATCAATGGTGACAAATGGTGAATTGAAAAGTAAATATGTGGCGATAATATTTGTCACAATTATTTCTTACTATTATTGTGGCCAAAATCTAGTGATGGCCGCAAATACTGCATCGAATTAGTGACGATCATTAAAACACCCCTACCGTAGGTGTACGAAAATTCTGATTAAGATTAATAGTGAAGACACGTTGAAAATAGCCACGAAAATTTAATAAATGTATGGCCATACAAATTCGCCACAGTTAATTATTATTATTTTAGTGGCCCAACGTTATCGATGGTGACAAATGGTGAATTGGAAAGTAAATATGTGGCGATAATATTTGTCACAATTATTTGTTACTATTATTGTGGCCAAAATCTAGTAATGGCCGCAAATACTGCATCGATTTAGTGACGATCATTAAAACACCGCTACCGTAGGTATACGAAAATTCTGATTAAAATTAATAGTGAAGACAAGTTGAAAATAGCCACGAAAATCTTAATAAATGTGTGGCCATACAAATTCGCCACAGTTAATTATTATTATTTTAGTGGCCCAACGTTATCGATGGTGACAAATGGTGAATTGAAAAGTAAATATGTGGCGATAATATTTGTCACAATTATTTTGTACTATTATTGTGGCCAAAATCTAGTGATGGCCGCAAATACTGCATCGAATTAGTGATGATCATTAAAACACCCCTACCGTAGGTATACGAAAATTCTGATTAAGATTAATAGTGAAGACAAGTTGAAAATAGCCACGAAAATCTTAATAAATGTGTGGCCATACAAATTCGCCACAGTTAATTATTATTATTTTAGTGGCCCAACTTTATCGATGGTGAAAAATGGTGAATTGAAAAGTAAATATGTGGCGATAATATTTGTCACAATTATTTCTTACTATTATTGTGGCCAAAATCTAGTGATGGCCGCAAATACTGCATCGAATTAGTGATGATCATTAAAACACCCCTACCGTAGGTATACAAAAATTCTGATTAAGATTAATAGTGAAGATAAGTTGAAAATAGCCACGAAAATCTTAATAAATGTGTGGCCATACAAATTCGCTACAGTTAATTATTATTATTTTAGTGGCCCAACGTTATCGATGGTGACAAATGGTGAATTGAAAAGTAAATATGTGGCGATAATATTTGTCACAATTATTTCTTACTATTATTGTGGCCAAAAGCTAGTGATGGCCGCAAATACTGCATCGAATTAGCGGCGCTCATTACTAAATTCCTACGGTATGTATATGAAAATTTGAGTTAAGATTAATAGTGAGGAAACGTTGAAAATAGCCACAAAAAAGGTTAATATAGTAGAGTTCATTAATTCGCCACAAAATATTGGCTACAAAAGATCTATTTTCTTGTAGTGTTTGCATGTAGTCGCTGCGTCTATTCGGGACTTCCCGTATGGGCGGCGGATCTGTTGGCGAGCCCGGGTCGCAGTTTCGACCCCGGGGCGTGACATTAAGCAAGGCCAGTATAGCTTCGAGGTGATAAAGCTGAGGATGATGCCTGCTTGGTTATAGATGTTGCATGTGTTAGAGAGAGAGCATGGAGTGGTCCAGAGACCCTTGAACCTGAAGTACTTGGTTACTCAGGAGGATTTTGGTTGAGACAATGCCGGTGGACAGAGTTATTGGAGCTGTAGGATTGATCTGGTAGTATGATTTTATCCCGGCAAGGACATTGTGGTCTGTACGCCTTGGTTAGGCGAGTAGTGCAACCTTGGAATGAGTAGTTCGATCTGTGGTTGCCACTTTTGGAACTTGGAATTGAGAGCTAGGGGTTGAGCGTTATTTCCGATGTTGGAATTTTTCCCCGTGGATGGATGTGAGAGTGAAATTGTGGAACTCTGAGCATTTTAGTTGCTAAGGAGCAACGGAGGTTATATGCCGATTGGAGGCTTGGAGTTTGGATTTGGAAACCATGATTTTGGAGGCCACTATCCGCAGGGATGTGTAGATTCGAGGTTATGCAGGGAGCTTGGTCCGCGAATAATTATCTAGCTGGAAGAGGTATATTTGATTCCTCGCATGTTTTGGATTCACTTCCTTGGAATTGGACGAGGATTTGGTTATCAGGAGCAGCCGACGCATATTCTTGCTTGTGAGGCAGAAGAATGGTGCAGTCGAGTTATACCTTGAGTGAAGGTTCAGTGGAGCCATCATGGTGAGTGAGAAAGGCCATTCGAGAGCCTGAGGATGAGTTCAGTATTCCGATCCCCATTTGATTGAGACACCCTCCTGAGTTATGGATTTATTCCGGTTTCGAGGACGAAACCTTTTTAAGGAGGGGAGAGTGTAGAGTACCGGGACTTTGTAGAGTGCACCGACCTCGCAAGATGGCGTGGTGCGGAGAGATCACCTTGGGCGTATTCTATTTGAGTTTACAGTTGAGATCGGATTGATTCTGATCGAACTTGGAAGCCCAGTTTGTGATGATCCAGGTTTCCATGCACTGTTTTCCCGTGAATCCAAGTGTGAAACACCTAATGATGGTGTTTGATCCACAGTGTGTCAAAGGGACAGCACAGGTGGGTCCGTGGCAGTATTTATTGTTAGTTTGGCCTTCGGCGGGGTTTGCCGAATTTTAGAAAAGTTTCTAGGCCAAACGGATGCCGTATTTGGATCCAGCGCGGAAAAACGCTTGAAAACGGCTATTTATTTGCCGGATTTGGAGTCCGGATGCCCAAAAACGGACTCCCGGAAGTTTCTAATGTCTCCTGGTGCATGGGGGAAGGCCGTGGACCGCCGGATGCCACGTGGCGGGCCCTCATTGGCCGGCCCGCAGCGCCCGGTGCATGGAACGGCGCGGCGGGGTGCACGGACCCGGCGCACAGACACGTGGCGCATGGCTACTGGCGGGCTCTCGGGACTCGGCGCAGGGGACAACGTCTGCGGCCGGTCAGGCGGCGCCTGCCCGCGCGCCTGACCGCACAGTGCGTGGGACGCGCGTCGCCTCGCCATTGGCGACCGCCTGCGGGGTTGACCGCGCGGTCGGGACGCGCGTCGGCCGCTGGCGCGCCCCGCACGGCTGTTCGCTGTGCGGGATGCGCGCCGATCTCCTGTGGGGACGCGCGTCGCGTTCTGATTGGTTCCGCCCGGTCGGACGGGACGCGTCCGACCCGCCCTGGCGGATCCGGGCCCAAACTTGGCCCGAATCCAATAACTTGGGTTTTTCTCCTTTTTAATTCTTTTAAGGGCATTGGAAGCCCGATTTCTCCCTTTCTGTTTGGAATCACTCCGAGCTCCCTCTTAGATTTCTTCCTCTCCCAATCCTTCATCCACTGTAGTAATCTCAAGAATTTTAAAGGCTCGGATCCCAAGGTTTGCATTTATCCGGCGCGGCGCGACGATCGTTCTACGGCTACCAGATTCGTCGCATTTCGGTGTTCTAGCTCCCCCGGCTCACCCCGACATCCGGTTTTTACGATTTTTGCGCCGTCGGATTCTAGACAGGTAGGGCTTCACTTCCTCTTTTATGAGTTTCTCTTGATTCAGAGGTTTTGATGGTGGTTCTGTGGCTTCTTTCTGACCCTTTTTCCGTCGCGGAGTTTTGGGACAGCACCATCCCTTTTTGGCGATAACTTCGCGCTCGAGCATCGAAACAGGGCGACTCAAAAGGGGATTTGCATCTACGCGTCGCGAGGAATCTCCTGGAATTTTCGTGGATTTTTGTGGAATTTCCCTGAAGGTGAGGAATCCCTTTTTACAGAATTTTATATCGCTGTTTTGGGATGAATGTATTGTTTGAGGTGGTCCTCTTGTCGATTTTCGTTCTCAGCACAGAAAAATCGTGGGAAAACGTGCAGGTACTTGTTTCGACCGGATCGTCGCGTAGATCGCAGTGTATATTTTTCTGGGAATTTTGTGGGCACGTGTCGCAGGTAAAAATGGCTGAACAGTAAATCTGAATTTGGGAGACAGATTTTGGGTTAAACTTGAATTGTAATTTGTGTGTGTTCTTTGGGATCTTTGGCACAGTGTTGCGGGGTTTTCCGGAGCGAGCGCGGACTTAGCCTTTGAGGACCGGATTTAGCGCTCGAGGTGGGTACCGTTGTTTACCTCCTACTTATGATGTCCCCACTAGGCCTATTGGAGTGCTTCACTATTATGTTGCTAAATGAACCGGAATAAGTTAAAATGGCATTTTGGTTGAGAATTGGACTTATTGCTTGGGCTACATCTTAAAATGGACTAAGTATTAATGAATGGATGATTCTTATATTAATATGTCGTTTAAACCTCACGGGGGGGGGGGGAGTTTTGCTATAAAGGACTATCTTACTCGTACACTTTGGGACCTCTTATGCTTATGTGATAAATGGATATGAGATAACTTAGCAAATGAAAGTTTAACTAGTGGCATACCTCTCTATTGGGAAAGATAATAATATTTAAACCCTGTTTTTAAATAAAGGACTTTGCATGCTTAAATGGACATCTAGTTAGGCCACCTTTTTCTGCTACACTATCATGCTGGAATTGACTTAGGAGAAACCATGCTTTTCTCTTCTTTTATTTATATTCGGGGGGATAGTGCGCTCGGGTTCGAGCAGGGACTGGGATAGTGTAGTCAGACAGTTGTGGGCTTTGGGACAGGCAGGCTGGGAGGGCCGGGCATTGCGGCAACCGCGGATCTTTGGCGGTTGACCGGACAGTGGTTATTGCATCAGATTGGGATAGAGGGTTTGGATTTCTTTTAGTGGATGGGTTTTCCACCGTGATCAGAGTCATGATCCAGTCCTGCTGATTTGGTACTTGTTACCCAGGCATTATACTCGTGTGGGTCGCTCCCCTCGAGTGCCACTCCGGAGTGTGCGTTTTTACAGGCTTCGAGTCTTCGAGACTCCCTTTTCCTATCGGTGTTATGCGTAGGCTGGCATACCCGATTTGGCAGGCAGAGCAGGCAGTACCAGTGCTTACTGGGGTATCGATTGGGTCTAGACAGGCAGGCGTTGACATTCTGATGCATACATATAGCTAATCTATCAGTTAGCTCATTAGAGGCATGTAGTGGTAGCTCTATTCATCATCAGCAGTTTTAATTACAGCTTACCACCTTTGTTCATCTTTTCTGCCTCTTATAGTCCTAGTGGGCACATTTGTGTTGAGGTCTACCCACTAGGAGGAGGCTACTGTTTTATAGTAGTTCTCACTCCCCACTGCTTTTGTAAGACCCGGCTTTTCCTTAACCCTTCTGGTCACCCTCTTCTTGTAATGCCTGACCGGGGGCCTCATTTTTGGCATTTTTCCGGACAGACCGTCGGGGCCCGCAAATAATTTTAGGCGGTAGAGCTCGCGGAACGGAGCGCGTGGGCGCGATCGGTTTATTTTTCCGACTCCCGGTCTGACCAGAATTAATTCTCGAAGTTGGGGTCCCCCTTAGACGCCTCGGGATCCGTGTTGGCAGCCGCACACCTTTTAAGGTAAACCCTAATTCTCTTAGTATATATATGTAGCCGTGAGGGAAAGAGGATTAGGGTTCCTCTTATTTTTCTTTTGGTGGCCGCCTCTTTTCTTTTTCTTCCTCCCTCGTAGCCGCCGGCAAAGAGAAACCAAGCACACCGCAAGGGTGGACCGGTGGAGGCAAGCGGACGATCCCTCTCTTCCTCCTCTTTCGCACATCAAGGTGAGTCGGACGCGTTTCGTTCGGGGGAATCTCCCTCTTTCTTTCTTTTGTTGGTCACGAGGAGGGAGGAGGCCCGGCGCCGTCGCGCACCGCGGGCCGCGCGCCCGCGCGGCGCTCGGCCGCGCGGGGGCCGCCCGCAGGAGGGGCGCCCGCGCGGGCTGGTGCCGCGCGGGGCCGCCCCGCACCGCGGGCCACGCGCCCGCGCGGCGCACGGCCGCGCGGGGCCGCCCCGCACCGCGGGCCGCGCGCCCGCGCGGCGCTCGGCCGCGCGGGGGCCGCCCGCAGGAGGGGGCGCCCGCGCGGGCTGGTGCCGCGCGGGGCCGCCCCGCACCGCGGGCCGCGCGCCCGCGCGGCGCTCGGCCGCGCGGGGGCCGCCCGCAGGAGGGGGCGCCCGCGCGGGCTGGTGCCGCGCGGGGCCGCCCCGCACCGCGGGCCGCGCGCCCGCGCGGCGCTCGGCCGCGCGGGGCCGCCCGCAGGAGGGGCGCCCGCGCGGGCTGGTGCCGCGCGGGGCCGCCCCGCACCGCGGGCAGCGCGCCCGCGCGGCACTCGGCCGCGCGGGGCCGCCCGCAGGAGGGGCGCCCGCGCGGGCTGGTGCCGCGCGGGGTCGCCCCGCACCGCGGGCAGCGCGCCCACGCGGCGCTCGGCCGCGCGGGGCCGCCCGCAGGAGGGGCGCCGCGCGGGCTGGTGCCGCGCGGGGTCGCCCCGCACCGCGGGCCGCGCGCCCGCGCGGCGCTCGGCCGCGCGGGGCCGCCCGCAGGAGGGGCGCCCGCGCGGGCTGGTGCCGCGCGGGGTCGCCCCGCACCGCGGGCCGCGCGCCCGCGCGGCGCTCGGCCGCGCGGGGCCGCCCGCAGGAGGGGCGCCGCGCGGGCTGGTGCCGCGCGGGGTCGCCCCGCACCGCGGGCAGCGCGCCCGCGCGGCGCTCGGCCGCGCGGGGCCGCCCGCAGGAGGGGCGCCCGCGCGGGCTGGTGCCGCGCGGGGTCGCCCCGCACCGCGGGCCGCGCGCCCGCGCGGCGCTCGGCCGCGCGGGGCCGCCCGCAGGAGGGGCGCCGCGCGGGCTGGTGCCGCGCGGGGCTGCGCCCTGGCAGGGTGTTCGTCGCACGGGCCGGTGCTGTGCGAAGAACTCCGCCGCACGCTGTAGGGAGTCGTTGTAAGTTTCGGACTTCTAAGTCTCGATTTGCCTATGTTCCTTCAGGAGTGCGGGACGCTGTGGGCGACTGGAGCACAGACGCGGACTGGACGAACGCAGGACGACGCACACAAGGTGGGTACGTTCCCGGGGGTTTCGGGAATGGGGTTTAACTGTTAGAAATAGCATGTTGGGGCAAGGTGGAATTGTCAGTCTCCTTCTGTTTATGCACTAACCCTGTTATGTTATGTTATGATACTCAATGTCAATCTGAGGCTCAAATTTGCTACACGCACACCCGCGGTTTGGCCACCGCAAGGGTGTGCTTTTCCGGAAAAGTGGTACGTTGACCCGTGTACCCCACGCGAAGGTGGCGTTAGGAATGGGGGCCCCCATGGGTGGGGGGTGTGAGCGGTGACGTCGAGGCAGGTGCTCGGCGGCCGAGGCAGGTGCTCGGCGGTGGGCATCGGGGAAGGTGCCCGATGTTGCTTTGTGAGGCAGGTGCTCGGCGGTGGGCATCGGGGAAGGTGCCCGATGTTGCTTTGTGAGGCAGGTGCTCGGCGGTGGGCATCGGGGAAGGTGCCCGATGTCGTAATGATACAGGGTGTGGTTAAGGTGGAAGGTGCATGGGAGGGATAGTTGCTCCGGTGTTTGTGGTTTGCCTTATCTTTGTTTACTACGCTTATCATGCTATTTCTAGTCACTGACTTCCCACTTCGTGACAGGTTCGTCCAGGGGCGAGTGCTAGGGCGCCGGTGAGGACGTTAGGGTGCTGATCTGATTTATGGGTGACTTCAGATACAGTGACTCTTCTTTCCCTTTTCTTTTATTATTCATGGTAGCTAGTTGTGGATTGCGACACCCCCGTGGGGTCGAAGTGGATGTTGCCCTTTTCTTTCCTTTCTTTTTGAATAATTGAATGAATACTACGTTCTCTCTTACTTGGCCGTTTTGAACGATGAAAAACAAAGAAAACCGTTTGCGAAAACTATTTTCAAAACGTGGGTGTCGTGTGGGCACCAAGCTTTATAAACCTTGTGGGATTTATGTGTTTACGAACTGTTTTCACAAACGAGGGCATCGTGTGGATGCCGCTTTCAAAACCTTGTGATTATTTATCCTTTCAAAACACCGGCCTCTATGCTCTAAGTGAATGCTAGAATGTCACGTGAATTGTTTGGTTGTATGTGTACGAGACCCCAACTGATGTGGTTAGAGATTGTATGTACTACGCCTTGTGAGACACTTTGTAGTTGAGACGCCGTGCATATACAAAGGGGCCTCTGCTCATTTGCAGAGCGAATTTGTGTATGCGGCGGGTCTGTGCACGCGCCGGGGAGTAATGTTTTACAAAAAAAAATATATGGCTGAATCAGGGGCATCGGTGGCTCCTCTTCCGCGCGATTCGAACCCCCGGGGCGTGACAGCTTTTCTTCTTCTCTTCCCCTTTGTTTTGCAGAGTCGTCTGCGGCTGTTGCAGGACCCTCCACTGCGGACCGAGGTAAGAGGATCGCGGACTAGATAGCGGTCCACCCAGGCACCAGTTCTATTATTAGATGTACCCCGATACTCTCAGATACTCTACTTTTCATTTCTTTTTGGGTCTGGCTTCGGCCAGCTAGTTGTATTTGATTAGTGAGCTGGGAGAGACATATGTATTATTGAGAGTTACTTTCTGCACTTTACTTTTCTGCTTTATCTGAGATGTATTAGTTACTGTTTAGCTCTGTTTATGCTCTTTTATTATATCATCTATATTTGAGCAGGTTACCAGCGCTTCGTATACACGGGAAATTCTGTGTATACGGCGGATCTGTAGACGGGCCCGGGTTCTGGTTTACACCCGGGGCGTGACAGATTAAGTTGGTATCGGAGCTTAGGGATAGGTCAATTGGGACTTAGGAAACCCTAGGCTTTTGGCAGACCCTAGGAAGGCAGGGCGTGAGTGACGTGACATTATGCGAAAGTCGGCAATTTGGTCATATATTATTTTGACTCTTCCAGGGAGTGAAGAGGGATTGGCATGTCCTGTTCCTGGCGAACTATTATGTTGGCTGCAGACAACATAAGGTTACAGAAATAGGAGGATGCCTTTGACTTTCGCTAGATTGGGTCGTGTGTGGTTTCGGTACTGATCTGTGGTTTCTTGTGTGGCAGGATGCCTCCCAGGCGGCGGATTCCTACCCGGGGTACCCCTACACCCCCGGAGGGGCCGGAGCAGTCCGGACCTTCAGAGATTGCTGAGTTGAGGGCCATGGTGGCCCAGCTGGCGGAGGGTCACCGCCGGCAGGAGCAGAGGTTCGAGCAGCTGCTTGCTCAGGTTGGGGCCCCTCCCCCTACTACTACTGAGGCCCCCGCACCACCTGTTGTACCACCGACTATACCGCTTGTGCCTACGGCACCATCTTCGAGCAGCGGGGCCCCGGGAGCGATCCGACCTTTGGCTCCCGAGGAGGAGCAGGAGTTTACTGATAAACTCACCCATTTCTGCAAGCGGGGACCGCCTAGATTCTCGGGGCGGAGCACTCACCCTTGGGAGGTTGGGACGTGGCTTTCAGCAATGGAGAAGTTGTTCCGAGACTTCTTCATCGATCAGAAGTACCGGGTACACATGGCTGTGCATTGTCTGGATGGAGATGCGGACACGTGGTGGCGTCGGGTGGAGCCCCTGGAGTTTCAGATCACCCGGCAGCTACCTTGGGCAGAGTTCAAGAGGATGGTCCTGGACACTTACTTTTCCACCAGCGTGAAGAAAAAGGTAGAGGATGACCTGAAGAATCTCCAGCAGGGCGACCGGTCGGCATGGGACTACTTTCAGGAGTTTTCGCGACTGCTCAGCTGCGTTCCCTACGTCACGAGGGATGGACCACATCAGGTGGAGCTCTTCGAGTCGGGCCTGCGCCCGGAGCTCTATACCTTGGTGCATGCACAGAGATTACAGACCCTGGAGGAGGCGGCCGAGCATGCACAGTGGATCGAGAGAGGAGACCACGTTGTCGCCAGACGTGGGGGCCTGGCCGCTCAGGGATCGGACAGGAAGCGGCCAGCGCAGGATGATGGGGGACAGGCCAGCTCCTGGAGGCCGCCCCGACCCCCGCCGCCTCAGTTCTCAGGCCGCGGGCGTTCGGAGCGGCGAGGGCATGGTGGATCTCAGAGGCCCCCACAGCACCAGCAGCAGCACTCACGACAGCAGCAGCATTCTCAGCAGCAGAGGTCGCAGTCCCGGCACCAGGGATCTCAGCGGCAGAGGCAGCAGCAGCAGGGGAGGCAGCCCCAGACCCCAGCCAGGTGCATTTTCTGCCAGGGACAGCACTCTCCTGATACTTGTGACCAGAGGTTTGGCCGCTGTTACCGGTGCGGACAGTCGGGCCACGTTCGAGCTACTTGCCCTTATGCGCCAGCACCGGCTCCTTCCTCAGCATCAGCCCCACCGGCGCCCCAGCAGCGGTCCTATGCTCCAGCGAGCAGGGCCCCTTCTTCCCACCCGGCAGATCACCGACCACCGGCACAGAGCGGGCGGGTTTATGCCGCCCAGGTTGCGGACTCCCTGGCAGCCGACCACGTGGTGGCAGGTATCGTTTTACTTTCTGGCAGTAGAGCTCGCACCTTATTTGATACCGGGGCATCACATTCTTTCATCAGTAGAGCATTTGCATCATCTCATGGACTAGAGTTAGGTCGGTTGCCACGTGCGTTAGAGGTACGGGTTCCGGAGCATACTTTACTTGTAGAGGAGTGTTGTTGGTCTTGCCCTGTACAGATCGAGTCGTGGATCTTGCCAGCGGACCTGATGGTCCTGAGTCAGCTGCGAGACTTTGATATGGTACTTGGGATGGACTGGCTGACTCGCTATTATGCGACTATTGATTGTGCCGCGAGGACGGTGACTTTTAGCGAGCCAGGCCAGGAGGTGATTGTCTACAGACGATGCCAGAGTACCTTCTTCGCCACGATAGTTTCGACTTCTCGTGCGAGGCAGATGATGCGCAGTGGATGCGTGGCCTTTTTGGCCAGTGTGGTTGAGGGGCCTGCGGCGGCACCGGGACTCGCGGATATCCCTATAGTCCACGAGTTCCCGGATGTTTTCCCACCAGAGCTGACTAGTATGCCGCCGGATAGGGAGATCGAGTTTTTGATTGACGTAGTCCCAGGAACTGCGCCAATCTCTAAGGCCCCTTACCGAATGGCACCGGCGGAGCTGCGGGAGTTGAAGGCGCAACTCCAGGATTTATTGGATAAGGGTTTTGTGAGGCCGAGTGTATCACCTTGGGGAGCACCGGTGCTGTTCGTGAAGAAGAAGGATGGTTCACTTCGTCTTTGTGTGGATTACCGAGAGCTGAATAAAGTGACCATCAAGAACAAGTACCCTTTGCCGCGCATCGACGACTTATTTGATCAGCTGCAAGGGTCTTGTGTCTTCTCTAAGATTGATTTACAGTCTGGTTACCACCAACTGAAGGTGAAGACCGAGGATGTTCCTAAGACAGCATTCAGGACTCGGTACGGGCATTACGAGTTCACCGTCATGCCTTTTGGATTGACTAATGCCCTGCCGCATTTATGGATTTGATGAACAGGGTCTTTCGACCTTATCTGGACCGGTTTGTGGTAGTGTTCATCGATGACATCCTGATTTACTCTCGGAGCGATGTGGAGCACGAGGAGCATCTAAGGATAGTGCTGCAACTTCTGGGGGAGAAGAAGTTGTATGCCAAGTTGTCTAAGTGCGAGTTTTGGCTTCGAGAGGTTGCCTTTTTGGGCCATGTGATTTCAGCCGCGGGAGTGGCGGTAGACCCGGCGAAGATTGAGGCGATCCGGGATTGGCCCCGACCGACGACGGTAGCAGAGGTTCGCAGTTTTATGGGCTTGGCAGGTTATTACCGTCGGTTTGTGGAGGGTTTTGCGAAACTTTCCGCACCCCTCACTCGTTTGACGCGCAAAGGAATCAAGTTCATCTGGAGTGAGGATTGCCAGAGAAGCTTCGAGGAACTGAAGACCAGATTGATGTCAGCTCCTATCCTTTCCCTCCCTGTTATGGGGAAAGGATACGTGATCTACAGTGACGCATCGCATAGTGGACTCGGGTGCGTGCTGATGCAGGAGGGTAAGGTAATCGCTTATGCTTCGCGACAACTCAAGGATTATGAGAAAAATTACCCTACCCATGACTTGGAGCTAGCGGCTGTGATCTTCGCACTGAAGTTGTGGCGCCACTATCTGTATGGGGAACACTGCGAGATTTACACCGACCACAAGAGCCTGAAGTATCTGTTCACGCAGAAGGAGCTCAATCTGAGGCAGCGCAGATGGTTGGAGCTGTTAAAGGATTACGATGTGGACATACTTTACCATCCCGGCAAGGCAAACGTGGTCGCTGATGCCCTGAGCAGGAGAGCAGTGCAGAGCTTATCTATGATGATCACCGATCAGGCGCCATTACTGGAGCAGATGAGGCGGTTAGAGCTTGAGGTGGTGTCCCCTGGGGTTTCTGCTAGACTATTGTCCTTGGTCGTGCAGCCCACTCTGTTGGACAGGATTCGGGAGAAACAGAGTGAGGACCCCCATCTGATGAGGATTCGAGAGCAGATTCCGGCTGGAGAGGCAGGGGATTTCTCAGTTGATGCTTCGGGAGTACTACGGTACAGGGACCGAGCTTGCGTGCCTATGGACTCGGAGACTCGAGAGCAGATCTTGCGGGAGGCTCATTATACACCTTATACCATCCATCCTGGTGGGACTAAGATGTATAAGGACCTCAAGGCACAGTTCTGGTGGAGCGGCATGAAAAGAGATATTGGCAGATTTGTGGCGCACTGCTTAACTTGTCAGCAAGTAAAGGCTGAGCATCGTGTACCTGCTGGCAAGTTGCAGAGCCTCCCGATCCCTGAATGGAAGTGGGATCATATCACTATGGATTTTGTCACGGGATTGCCGAGAGCTCAGACTGGAGCGGATGCGATCTGGGTGGTCGTGGACAGACTCACCAAATCCGCTCACTTTATACCAGTTCAGATGACTTGGCCATTGGATCGACTGGCACAGGTGTACTTGGCCGAGGTGGTCAGATTGCACGGGATACCCATTTCCATTGTGTCGGATAGGGACTCGAGGTTTGTCTCACACTTTTGGAGGAGTTTACAGACGGCCCTAGGGACACGGCTTCGCTTCAGCACAGCTTTTCACCCACAGACGGACGGACAGTCAGAGCGCACCATTCAGACTCTCGAGGATATGCTACGAGCATGCGTTCTGGATTTTGGGGGCGGGTGGCACCGACATCTGGGATTGGTCGAGTTTGCGTACAACAACAGCTATCAAGCGAGCATCCAGATGGCTCCGTTTGAAGCGTTGTATGGGCGCAAGTGTCGGTCACCCCTATATTGGAGTGATGTGGGCGAGAAGAAGACCTTGGGTCCTGATCTACTATTGGAGGCAGAGGAGAAGGTCAGACTGATTCGACGACATCTGGAGACAGCTCAGAGCCGGCAGAAGAGTTATGCTGACACCCGACGACGAGACTTGGAGTTTCAGGTGGGCGATCATGTCTTTTTGAAAGTCTCGCCGTCGAAAGGGATTCGGAGATTTGGGATTCGTGGAAAACTGAGCCCTCGTTATATCGGACCTTTTGAGGTATTGGAGCGCATCGGGCCAGTTGCCTACCGGCTTGCACTTCCTCCCAGATTGGCTAGTGTTCACGACGTGTTTCACGTATCCACCCTGAGGAGATATGTTCATGACCCGTCGCACATCATTGATTTCGTCCCACTGGAGGTTGCGGAGGACTTGAGCTATGTCGAGCGGCCACTGCGGATTTTGGACCGCGAGGTTAGAGAGCTGCGCAGCCGGGCCATCCCTTATGTGAAGGTTCTGTGGAGCAACCAGGGCGAGCGCGAGGCTACTTGGGAGCTGGAGTCAGCGATGTTGGATGCCCACCCCCAATTGTTTGAGGCCCCGACTTGAGGTATGATTTTAGTTTCGAGGACGAAACTTTCTTTTAGTGGGGGAGGATGTGATGATCCAGGTTTCCATGCACTGTTTTCCCGTGAATCCAAGTGTGAAACACCTAATGATGGTGTTTGATCCACAGTGTGTCAAAGGGACAGCACAGGTGGGTCCGTGGCAGTATTTATTGTTAGTTTGGCCTTCGGCGGGGTTTGCCGAATTTTAGAAAAGTTTCTAGGCCAAACGGATGGCGTATTTGGATCCAGCGCGGAAAAACGCTTGAAAACGGCTATTTATTTGCCGGATTTGGAGTCCGGATGCCCAAAAACGGACTCCCGGAAGTTTCTAATGTCTCCTGGTGCATGGGGGAAGGCCGTGGACCGCCGGATGCCACGTGGCGGGCCCTCATTGGCTGGCCCGCAGCGCCCGGTGCATGGAACGGCGCGGCGGGGTGCACGGACCCGGCGCACAGACACGTGGCGCATGGCTACTGGCGGGCTCTCGGGACTCGGCGCAGGGGACAACGTCTGCGGCCGGTCAGGCGGCGCCTGCCCGCGCGCCTGACCGCACAGTGCGTTGGACGCGCGTCGCCTCGCCATTGGCGACCGCCTGCGGGGTTGACCGCGCGGTCGGGACGCGCGTCGGCCGCTGGCGCGCCCCGCACGGCTGTTCGCTGTGCAGGATGCGCGCCGATCTCCTGTGGGGACGCGCGTCGCGTTCTGATTGGTTCCGCCCGGTCGGACGGGACGCGTCCGACCCGCCCTGGCGGATCCGGGCCCAAACTTGGCCCGAATCCAATAACTTGGGTTTTTCTCCTTTTTAATTCTTTTAAGGGCATTGGAAGCCCGATTTCTCCCTTTCTGTTTGGAATCACTCCGAGCTCCCTCTTAGACATTTCTTCCTCTCCCAATCCTTCATCCACTGTAGTAATCTCAAGAATTTTAAAGGCTCGGATCCCAAGGTTTGCATTTATCCGGCGCGGCGCGACGATCGTTCTACGGCTACCAGATTCGTCGCATTTCGGTGTTCTAGCTCCCCCGGCTCACCCCGACATCCGGTTTTTACGATTTTTGCGCCGTCGGATTCTAGACAGGTAGGGCTTCACTTCCTCTTTTATGAGTTTCTCTTGATTCAGAGGTTTTGATGGTGGTTCTGTGGCTTCTTTCTGACCCTTTTTCCGTCGCGGAGTTTTGGGACAGCACCATCTCGTTTTGGCGATAACTTCGCGCTCGAGCATCGAAACAGGGCGACTCAAAAGGGGATTTGCATCTACGCGTCGCGAGGAATCTCCTGGAATTTTCGTGGATTTTTGTGGAATTTCCCTGAAGGTGAGGAATCCCTTTTTACAGAATTTTATATCGCTGTTTTGGGATGAATGTATTGTTTGAGGTGGTCCTCTTGTCGATTTTCGTTCTCAGCACAGAAAAATCGTGGGAAAACGTGCAGGTACTTGTTTCGACCGGATCGTCGCGTAGATCGCAGTGTATATTTTTCTGGGAATTTTGTGGGCACGTGTCGCAGGTAAAAATGGCTGAACAGTAAATCTGAATTTGGGAGACAGATTTTGGGTTATACTTGAATTGTAATTTGTGTGTGTTCTTTGGGATCTTTGGCACAGTGTTGCGGGGTTTTCCGGAGCGAGCGCGGACTTAGCCTTTGAGGACCGGATTTAGCGCTCGAGGTGGGTACCGTTGTTTACCTCCTACTTATGATGTCCCCACTAGGCCTATTGGAGTGCTTCACTATTATGTTGCTAAATGAACCGGAATAAGTTAAAATGGCATTTTGGTTGAGAATTGGACTTATTGCTTGGGCTACATCTTAAAATGGACTAAGTATTAATGAATGGATGATTCTTATATTAATATGTCGTTTAAACCTCACGGGGGGGGGGGGGGGGAGTTTTGCTATAAAGGACTATCTTACTCGTACACTTTGGGACCTCTTATGCTTATGTGATAAATGGATATGAGATAACTTAGCAAATGAAAGTTTAACTAGTGGCATACCTCTCTATTGGGAAAGATAATAATATTTAAACCCTGTTTTTAAATAAAGGACTTTGCATGCTTAAATGGACATCTAGTTAGGCCGCCTTTTTCTGCTACACTATCATGCTGGAATTGACTTAGGAGAAACCTTGCTTTTCTCTTCTTTTATTTATATTCGGGGGGATAGTGCGCTCGGGTTCGAGCAGGGACTGGGATAGTGTAGTCAGACAGTTGTGGGCTTTGGGACAGGCAGGCTGGGAGGGCCGGGCATTGCGGCAAACGCGGATCTTTGGCGGTTGACCGGACAGTGGTTATTGCATCAGATTGGGATAGAGGGTTTGGATTTCTTTTAGTGGATGGGTTTTCCACCGTGATCAGAGTCATGATCCGGTCCTGCTGATTTGGTACTTGTTACCCAGGCATTATACTCGTGTGGGTCGCTCCCCTCGAGTGCCACTCCGGAGTGTGCGTTTTTACAGGCTTCGAGTCTTCGAGACTCCCTTTTCCTATCGGTGTTATGCGTAGGCTGGCATACCCGATTTGGCAGGCAGAGCAGGCAGTACCAGTGCTTACTGGTGTATCGATTGGGTCTAGACAGGCAGGCGTTGACATTCTGATGCATACATATAGCTAATCTATCAGTTAGCTCATTAGAGGCATGTAGTGGTAGCTCTATTCATCATCAGCAGTTTTAATTACAGCTTACCACCTTTGTTCATCTTTTCTGCCTCTTATAGTCCTAGTGGGCACATTTGTGTTGAGGTCTACCCACTAGGAGGAGGCTACTGTTTTATAGTAGTTCTCACTCCCCACTGCTTTTCTTCTTCTCTTCCCCTTTGTTTTGCAGAGTCGTCTGCGGCTGTTGCAGGACCCTCCACTGCGGACCGAGGTAAGAGGATCGCGGACTAGATAGCGGTCCACCCAGGCACCAGTTCTATTATTAGATGTACCCCGATACTCTCAGATACTCTACTTTTCATTTCTTTTTGGGTCTGGCTTCGGCCAGCTAGTTGTATTTGATTAGTGAGCTGGGAGAGACATATGTATTATTGAGAGTTACTTTCTGCACTTTACTTTTCTGCTTTATCTGAGATGTATTAGTTACTGTTTAGCTCTGTTTATGCTCTTTTATTATATCATCTATATTTGAGCAGGTTACCAGCGCTTCATATACACGGGAAATTCTGTGTATACGGCGGATCTGTAGACGGGCCCGGGTTCTGGTTTACACCCGGGGCGTGACAGCCCAAATAGTCCCACATCGGATGTGGATGGAATTGTGATTGGGTTTATATGAGACATGGACACTAGTAATAATAACTGGGCTTAAGCATTTTGGGCTGTTGTTTGGGCCCAACGAGTTATTATTGCTAGTGGGTCGGATCGTTACACAGTTTGAATCAGTGATCTCGAGGCATTATGTACTTGTAGAGTATTGGATTGGATAGAGTACCGACTCCGCCGTGGTGCGCGAGGGATTGGAAAGTGTTGGAACATGTGTGTTTTCAGGTTACAGCGGAGTTCGGGAGGTTTCGGTTTGATGCGGAGGCCCCGAAGGCGAAAAGTGAGTTGGAGTTGGCAATTAAAGGATTTAAGTAATAAATTGTAAGCCGCTTTGGAGCTGAGAAAAGGAGGGAGAAAAGAAATGAGAAAAGAATACAAGTGAGGATTTTTCTTGTGAGAGTACCGGATTGTTGGATTGAGCACACCGACTCCACCGATGAGCTTTTTGAGTGGGAAAAAGCTCTGGACATGTGTATTTTATGTTTACAGTGGAGTTCGGGATGTACCGAATCGATGCAGAAGACTTTAGATGGAAAAGTGAGTTGTCGGCGTCGAATTGGAGAGCCCAGCTTGGTTCAGCATTTTGGGGCATTGCGTACCGGAACGCAATGTTGGTACCGGAACCAATTGCTTTGGAGAAAAACCGAGGGACTTCGGTTTGGGAAAAGCTTCAGGAATTTTCAAAGTCCCTGGGTAACGGTACTGGGCAGTGGGTACCGGTACGCCAGTGTTACTTTGGCTTGAGTACCGGAACGCGAGTAAGGGTACCGGTACTCAATGGTGGATACAGTAGAGTTGGCTCTCGGTTTGAGATTTTTGAGATTAGGTACCGGTACGGGGACCCGTGTACCGGTACTCAGCCCCCAGATATTTGTGAAAGCAAGGGTAAAAGAGTATTTCACATCCCAACACCCCTGTTGACTGCGTAGACCCCTCTCTTCTCTATATATGGACTCCTTCTCCTCCTCTCTTCTCAGCTGGAAGCGACAGAAAGAAAGGAAAGAAAGAAGAAAAGAGAGAATGCAAGAAAAGAAAAGAGAAGAAGAGAAAGAGAGTGAGAAAGATTGAGAGTGAGTTAGAGAGGGTGTGGCTGTGGGTCTTTGGTGGTGTGTTCTTCGCGCCGAGGCTTCGGATACCGTTTGCGAGCGCGTTGGAGAGCGCGACCGATTTAAGGAGAGCTTGGATGGAGCTCGCAGGCGCGCGTACACCGTGCGGAGGTTAGTACTATGCGTTCGAGTTTTTGGATTTTGGCTTTTTCGCGGATTTTCAGTATTGGACAGACAGGGATTTTGAGCTTGGGAAATGGATTAATTCCATCTTTTTATTCTTCCCTGTGATGAGAGGGTGCAGCGGAGTGCTGTCCGGGCCGCGAGGAGCGCGCGGTACGGCCCTGCGCACTGTGCAGAGCCGCGGGGTAGCACCGGCAGTCTGCACAGGTGGAGCCGACAGCTTGGATTTTGTGTTGACCGTGAGTTGACCGAGCGCTGTTGGAGCATCCCTAAGGCCATTGGAGGGTGCTGTGGGCTTTCGGGATTTTTTCTGGACTCTTGGCAGAGGTGCGCGCCGCGAGGAGCCGAGGTGCTGTTTCGGCAAAATTTGACAGTGAGCGGTGCGGCGCTTCACCGACTTCAGCGTTTGCCTGCGTAATGCATTTGAAGTGGGTTGGAATTTCTTCAAGATGTATGGAATGCCCTCTAAAGCTATTGAATGCATGTTGATCATGTTTAGCTTATTTATTTGCATAGCTGGTAAATCTGATAGTTGCCTAGAAAATTGTAGGAAGACATTTATGAGCCTCATATATTTTTAGCACGATCTAGGGATGATTTGACACTAGACTGCATGATTAGTTGGCATTAGATTGGCATCTGAACCATTTTAAAAATCGCCGGACCGGTTTTAGTGAAAACTGAGATTTGAAAATGGTTTTGAATTATTGAGATCTTCCCGAGGGGTTTGAGTAGGTTCAGGATGCATGTGTTCTCATGCCAGAGGGCCGAGTGGATCTTTAGAGCTCTGTGGGATGAGTTCTAGTGTCATATGAGGTTGAGATTCCTTGTTGAGATCGATGGGATTATTCTAGATCGTGAGTTGTGCATTTCTGATTTGGTAGTGGAGATGGTTCTCCGACTTAGCTTTGAGAGTTTGGGCTTTGGCAGATGGAGTCGTGGAGAGTTTTCCCGACTAGCCATTAGATTATGCATTATCAGATTGAGCCGGGGAAGGTTCCCCGACGTTGCTATTGGTTATTGGGCTTTATCAGATCGGGTCGTTGAGAGTTCTTCGACTGATTATTTGATGAGTTGGGTATTTCCAGATTGAGTCATGGAATGTGTTAAGGATTTTATCTTGGCGTATTTCGTGAAATGGTTAAGTCTTGAAGATTGAAGATGAAGATGGTTGGATCATTTACCTCAATCTCAAGAAAGAAGAATTCAAAAGGATCAGGTACGTTTAACTAAATAAGTTTGGTGATCCGAATACTTCTTACAGTGTAGAAACACTTGGATGGATTCTTAAATCGCATAAAATAAAAAACCGGACAGGTTATATGTTTAGGATCCGGATCAGGGTACTACAGTCCGGACCCCGAACATATGGTAGTTCATGCGCAAATCCAGTCCGGAACACATTTGTTCAGTCCAGACCCCGAACGTGGATTTTGCAGAAACTGCATGAACAGTCCGGACCGTGGATCTTCAGTCCGGACCCCGAACATGAGTTTTTCTGGAAAAATTCAGTTTAGCGACGACAGTCCGGATCGCATTATTCCAGTCCGGACTGTCGACCCGAAAACTTCCAGATAAGGTTGGTAATCCCTAATTCTATCTTTAGGGTAATCCACAATAAGTTTTTCATCTCCGTAAAAGAACGAGGAATATAAACGGATAAAAAACTTATAGATCCACATATAGAGAAGAAAGGAAATAACTAGATTTAATTCTATGTTTCTTCATCTATATTAATTAATTTGATTCTAGGTTATCTTACTCAGATTTTGAGTAGAATCAAATTAATGAATACTTAGATGGTATTTTCGATCTATCTTTGATCTAAGTATTCGGCGGATCATCACCACCAAGAAAACAACGATTTTTTCCCAAAATCGGCGCGTGGATTCGCGTGGACTTGTGGATTTAAGGTACTACCGCTCTCGTGGATCGGAGCGAGTTACGTTCGTGGATTCGAGACATACTACTTGGTGGAGACCGTGGATCCGGTCAGACGTCGTGGACTCGACGTTGGACGCCGTGGATTCGACGTTGGACGCAAATCGTGGATTCGAGGCGCGTTGCGGAGCGAGCGGAGAAGATCAACTCGGAGCATATGGAAAAAAGGTTGAGTCGTCTATGAGTGCGTTATATCACCTTTGTGCGTGTTATAATCTTAGTTGATTTCACACCGTGTTATCGGTCCCGTGGTTTTTACTCCTGGTTTTGGAGTTTTCCATGTAAAATCTTGCGTGTTATTTTTCATTTCCGCATTGGGTGTTTAATTACGCAAAGATTTTTGAGTGTTTATTGTTTACACCTATTCACCCCCCTCTAGGTGTTTTTTCCCCTATTTAGATCCATATTAGTCATAACCCAACAAGTGGTATCAGAGCGGGAATAGGGTAGTAAACAATGGTTGAAGGTGGAAACATCAACAGACCCCCATTCTTCGATGGAACAAACTATGCCTACTGGAAAGTACGGATGAGAGCATTTCTTATTTCCATCGATGAACGGGTGTGGCAATCAATCGAGTTAGGATGGTCAAATCCAACTGAAATTATTGCTGATGTTCACACTATCAAACCTAGGGTCGAAATGGACCAAGGAAGAGATTGAGTTATCTTCTTACAACGGCAAAGGAATTAACGCCTTATTTAATGCTTTGTCACAAATTGAGTTCTCTCGCATCTCGGCATGTGAGACTGTGAAAGAAATCAGGGATGTTCTACAAGTTACACATGAGAGAACAAACCTTGTGAAGATTCAAAAACTGCAAATGCTTACGAGCAAATTTGACTCTATTTTCATGGCAGAAAATGAATCTTTCACAGATTACTATACACGATTGCAAGACATCGTGAATACATGTGCTAACTTGGGAGAGAAAATTCCAGAATCTAAAGTTGTAAGAAAAATTTTAAGGACTCTTCCTGAAAGATTCGTTCCAAGGTTACGGCCATTGAAACTATTAAACACCCGGACGAAATTCGTGTGGTAGAAGAATTAGTTGGTGCACTTCAAACATATGAAATGACATTTCCTACTAACTATTCTTCTGGAAAGGCATCCTCTTCTAAGTCTTCAGGTTTTGCATTGAATCAACAAAAGAAGAAGACGCGGATTCATCCTCCTCGGACGATGGCGATAACCTATCTATGGGGATTTTGAGAAGCAAATTGCTCTCTTGACAAGGAAATTTCGCCGAAACTTTCGAATGGGTAATTCTAGTAAAACTTCATCCTTCGTAAAGGTCAAAGAAAGGCAAAGGGAACTCAAGCTTTAAGTCAAGGAAAGCAAGAGAGTTTTCAAGGATAAGAAAAACTCGGAGGGACAAGTCCAATGCTTTCAAGCGCCGAGGCTACGGCCACATCTCAACGGAGTGTCCTGTTACGGCATTTTGGTTTGGCATATTTCGTGAGTCAAGTCAGTGAGTTGAGTCGAGTCTTAAAGGGATCAAATTGTCAATCAGCATTCAAAGACTTAGAGAAGATTCAACAAGAGCTCAAGTTGACACTCAGTGTCTTGAGTCTTGAAGATTGAAGTTGAAGAATTGTGGATCAGTTACATCAATCTCAAGAAGAAAGTATTCAAGAGGATCAGGTATGTTTAACTAAATAATTGTGGTGATCCGAATACTTTCTTATAGTGTAGAAACACTTGGATGAACTTTTAATTGCATAATAATCAAAAACTGGTGTTCGGACTTGTTCAGGATACGGATCAAAGCAGCCAACGATCCGGATCCCGAAGGTTGTTGCTTCATACAAGACTTCGATCCGGATCCATGCAATTTCCGATCCGGATCCCAAATGTTAAGTTTTCTGTTTTTATGAACGATCCGGATCGGGCCTTGCAATCCGGATCCCGAACCCTTGGTTTTCTGGAATCGTCAATCTCGTTACGACGATCCGGATCGCAATAAATCTGATCCGGATCGCCGTCCTGAAAATTTCCAGATAAGTATGTTTTTGATTCTTATCTCTTTCCAAAGGTTTCTAAACTATAAAAGACACTTAGGGTTTCTCAAAAACGTGGGATACGGCCGATCTTTTTATAAAACTCTTGAGAGCACCCCTAGAGGCTAGGTTTTTATCGATCTTCTTTAGCCTCTTTTAGGTCAATTCGACGGTTCTTTCAAGAACATATCTTTGTCGAATTGATCTAATCTTTGCTTAGAGATTTCTTCTACGACGTTCCTCAATGAGAATCTAAGCAAAGGATCACCATCGAAGTCAATATTCTTATCGACTGAGTTTGCGTCGTGGATTCGACGTGGCATCGTGGATTCGGTGTGCTAAAGGCGTTTCGTGGATTCGAACGTGTGCTCGTGGATTCGAGTGGCGTTCGTGGATTCGACGTGTGCAGTGGGCGTGCAAATCGGTGGAGCGCGAGGTCCAAGAAATTGAAGGAGGGGTTAAATCCGTGGAGACGGTAATCACCTGTTATTCTTCTTTTCTTAGGGATTGTTATTGCGTGGATATCCAACCGGTCAGCGCAAGGTCGAAGAAGCTGAAGGAGGGGTTTGAGTCCGTGGAGTCGGTAATCACCTGTTATTCTTCTATTCTTTGGATTGTTATTATGTGCGTGTGTGGAGTCCCGTGGTTTTTTCTCACTGGATT
>CM055063.1:41976365-41995053 GCA_029204045.2 Tillandsia leiboldiana | reverse complement strand
TGGCGCCCTACGTAATTCCTGCCCGTCAGCGGGAGTTGGTTCGTAGGTGGGCGCAGGATTTGGACCCTCGACCAGATGCTGCAGTCACTCGTTGGTCGAATTGTGCACGTTCATGTGCAGTGATTGCTACCCAAATACGGGATTCTCCCCCGCTTGAGCATTTATCATGGCGGGCTTGGTAGCCCGTTAGTTGACCTCACATTATTGTTAGTCACTATCTGTGGTTATTTTTTGTCTCGTGAGGACTTAGTTGGCTGACCGCGGTCTGGCGTGGTACCCCCTAAGAACTCCTTTTTTGTGTAGTTCCATACCCTTTTGGGGTTTTTTGCCCGCCCCATTTTTTTTTTCCTTCCTCTCTCTTGTTTTTGCAGAGTCTTAGCGAGTGTTCTGATTCTCGTTTGTTTCTCGAGGCCAGGGAGTCCGCGCGCTAGATCCACCACGTCGTTGGAGAGTAGCGGTACCCACTGCCCCTTCAGAGGAGACCTCATAGATTGGCTATTTTGTTTTTCCGTCTTTTAAGAGACTGTTTGTAGTGAGGATGATATGTATTGCGTGCCTGTACACTTGAATGGTATTGTATTGGGAGATATCTCCCTGTTGAGTCTTTTCAGCTTGGTATATGAGGATATTGTATCATTACATTTTGGGAGATGGACATTGTTTGTATTATTTCCAGTTGTACAGTGGTGCTTTAGTTTACAGCGATTTTTCCTTTATAGCTCTGATCCTGTTTAGCTCTAGTACGTTTCTTGCAGGTAGGACGCTTCGCCTATGCGGGTTTGTTGGCATAGGTTCGATCGTTTGGCGAGCCCGGTTTGCAGTTTCTACCCCGGGGCGTGACACCTTTGAACTTGAAGACCTTCGAATAGGTGAGGTAGGCTTGTTGTCGTTGTATGCAGTGAATTCCGTCGTCGGAGGAGGAGATACCGACTGGGGCACAAAAACTACTGTTACTCGAACTAGACTGTCTCAGTTCGCTTGTATCCGAGGGCCGAATGGTTTGTGTTTGACCAAGACCAAGCATCTTATCCAACTTGCTCCTTCCCAGAAGAAAATCGCTTCAAATCATCCTGAGTGGAAAATGGTCTCGTCATTTCCTTTTTTCATGTCGAGCCTCGGAGTAGAGATTCAGAAGTAACCTGGCTTTATCCCCACCATTTAACGTGTTCCTTCTCGAAATGCTCATTTTTCTCTTGAAGGGAAACATTTATTTTGATCAAGTTATCCCTTTCCACTTCAAGAGCGTTTGAGAGAGAAGTTGCCCTTTTTGCTTCTTCTTCGAGACCCTGCAATCTCCCTCTCAAACCCTTGTTTTTGCTTTGCCAGTTTCTTTGAATCCTTTAAAAGTTTATGGTAGGCAAAAGCAAAGTCTTCACCTTGGATTTACTCGATTCGTTGTCCGTTGCATTCTTTTCAACTTGGGAGGAGTTAGACAAGTGAATTGGATGTACTTGCCATTAAGCATATGTAAGGTGAAGTTGTGGCGCGTGGAACGCCGTTGCAGCTATTTTCTTCAGCATGGAAGATACTCATTTGACGTTGAGGTGTCATCCAAGTGACGGCTTGATCACCTTCTTCTCTCATTCGGATCTTCTGGGACAATGTAGGTTTTTATAGGATCCACAAGGATCTAAATAGGTACTATCAAACAACTAGAGGGGGGGTGAATAGGTGTAATACTTAAAAACTCAATCTCAGTGCAAAATAAAAACCAATGCGGAAAATAAAAACAGCACACCGAGATTTACGTGGAAACTCCAATCCAGGAGAAAAACCACGGGACCAACACGCAATAACAATCCACTAAGAATAGAAGAATAACAAGGTGATTACCGACTCCACGGACTCAAACCCCTCCTTCAGCTTCTTCGGACCTTGCGCTGACCGGTTGGATATCCACGCAATAACAATCCCTAAGAAAAGAAGAATAACAAGGTGATTACCGTCTCCACGGATTTAACCCCTCCTTCAATTTCTTGGACCTCGCGCTCCACCGATTTGCACGCCCACTGCACACGTTCGAATCCACGAACGCCACTCGAATCCACGAGCACACGTTTCGAATCCACGAAACGCCTTTAGCACACCGAATCCACGATGCCACGTCGAATCCACGACGCAAACTCAGTCGATAAGAATATTGACTTCGATGGTGATCCTTTGCTTAGATTCTCATTGAGGAACCGTAGAAGAAATCTCTAAGCAAAGATTAGATCAATTCGACAAAAGATATGTTCTTGAAAGAACCATCGAATTGACCTAAAAGAGGCTATAAAGAAGACGATAAAAACCTAGCCTCTAGGGTTGCTCTCAAGTGTTTTATAAAAAGATCGGCCGTAGCTCCCACGTTTTTGAGAAACCCTAAGTGTCTATTTATAGTTTAGAAACCTTTGGAAAGAGATAAGAATCAAAAACATACCTTATCTGGAAATTTTCAGGACGGCGATCCGGATCAGATTTATGCGATCCGGATCGTCGTAACGAGATTGACGATTCCAGAAAAACCAAGGGTCGGGATCCGGATTGCAAGGCCCGATCCGGATCGTTCATACAAAATAGAAAACTTAACATTCGGGAATCCGGATCGGAAATTGCATGGATCCGGATCGAAGTCTTGTATGAAGCAACAACCTTCGGGATCCGGATCGTTGGCTCTGATCCGGATCCTGAAACAAGTCCGAACACCAGTTTTTGATTATTATGCAATTAAAAGTTCATCCAAGTGTTTCTACACTATAAGAAAGTATTCGGATCACCACAATTATTTAGTTAAACATACCTGATCCTCTTGAATACTTTCTTCTTGAGATTGATGTAACTGATCCACAATTCTTCAACTTCAATCTTCAAGACTCAAGACACTGAGTGTCAACTTGAGCTCTTGTTGAATCTTCTCTAAGTCTTTGAATGCTGATTGACAATTTGATCCCTTTAAGACTCCGACTCAACTCACTGACTTGACTCACGAAATATGCCAAAACCAAAATGCCGTAACAATCTCCCCCTTTGGCAATTTCGTGATAAAACCCAAAAATACATAAAAGCGCTCAAGTCACTCATCTTAAACCAAAAAAAAAACGAAACTCAATGTCATCACCAAAACATTGATTTTCTTTGCGTGAAAGATCCAATAAATACAAAATTACATTTGAACCAAACAGTGCTAGAACATACTCTATGACTTAGGACTTGGAGTCTTAAAGTGATGTAATTCCTGCAAAACAAAACTCCAAACAAAATCAAACGTTAGTTGTTAGAAATTAAAATCCTACATTTGATCCGTCTTCCTTTTGGTTCTTTTGTTTTTCTGCTCTTTCAATTTTTTCTTTGTCTCCCCCTATCTTGAGCATCTCTAACATGTTCTCCATGTTCTTGAGCATCTATGTTCTCCCCCTTTGTGGTACGATCATCATTTTCCGTTCTCCCCCATTTTTCCATTTTCGTTTCGTTTGTCCTCTCTTGATGATCTCATCTCCGTCATTTCTCTTCTCCCCCTTTTTGTCACAAATTGTCAAACAGTGAACATACTAGACAAAAGGAAATCACTAACAATATTAGTTCATAGAGAAAGAGAGATAAAAGCTCAGTTCTGGTATATAACAAAAATGCAGATTCCGTACCTGTACCAGAAAGCAAAAATCAAATAATTTCTTGAAACAAATCCAGATTTTAGAATCTTTTCAAATACCGATTTGTATTCCATCAAGAAATCAATTTAAGTGCTTTAAACAGTGAATTCACACAGATGTCATTCAATCCAATTAATTTCACAAAATTAAAAAGATTTACTCCAAAATCATGAAAAATAAAGGTAAAACATTATAAACCGTTTTTCATGTTATATTCATCAAACACAAGTCATCAAAAATAATCTTGAGATCCAAAGTCTATCAAGATGTAACGGATTTACAAAGATGACATACGGAGATTTCCAAACGACATCAATCTTGAATTCTACCCTTTCAAATTGAGATAATCACTAAAATACCTGAGGGTGGCTCTTTGAGCATCTTTCAACTATCCCACCTTATACCAACCAGGAGATTGTTCAAAATATAAGAGTTTTGCATATAAATCTCCAAATGCTTCAACTAAAAATTTCAAGAAATAATTTTCAAGCATCAAAACATGTGGTAGCTTCACACACAGACCGGACGACCGGGGTGGCAGCTATTTCCAACATGTGGTGGTAGTTTTCACACTCCTTTCGGATGTAACTCTTTCCACATCTTTTGCAAATCATTTCAATACCCTTGTAAGAATGCAATCTCTTACGTGAAAGAATTAAATCCCAAATTTTAGTCTATCGGTTGTCTCACGTTTATCACAATGAATTCACACAACCGAGATAGATTAAGCATCTAAAGATCACACATGATTTCTAAAATTTGATGCTTATAATATCAAAAACTCCTATAATGAAGTATCTTCAGGATTATGATTATGGAGTAAAGTTGATAATCCATATAAAATTAAATTGGAGTGATTGAAAGTGAAAATCCTTTTCATTCAATGCACTTGTTCATTAAAAACCTTTTGTTTAAATAACAAAACATAAAAACGAAGAGCATTGAAAACATGTAATGCAGAGATTCAGAAAAATATGAAGGGAAAACCAATCAAAGCATTACATACAGTCATAAGCTAATTAGAACTTAAGACACGGAAAGATATCACCTTTCCGAATCCAAAATCGCTGGATTTGGGTTGTCTTGATTCGTTGTGGCCGGGGGTTGTCCGCTTTGACTGTTGGTCCACCTTAGGTCTTTGCCTCGTAGTGATCCACTTGTATGATTGATATTGTGGCTCGGACCTTTGGTGGGTTGAGTGAACTCCTTTGACTTGATGTGTCTTTTGATTCCGTTGAGTTCGCTCCGTAGATGAAGTTGCCGAAGAATTCTTCTTTCTCTTTTTCGGGCAATCCTTCACCAAATGTCCTTCAAGTCCACATAGGTGACAAGTTCTTCCTTTCAATTTAGTTGTGGAACTTGAAGCCTTCACAGTTTGGTTCTTTTTAAATCCCAAACCAACCTTGCTTGATTGACCTAATCCGGACATACAATCAAGTTTCTTGGAACCAGTTGAAAGCCTTTGTATGTCGGATTTAAGTTCATGAACTTGCTTGGTCAAAGCTTGGTTGGTGACATGAATCTCCTCAAACTGTTTTTCTAGAAAACCAATCTTGTCCGTATATGATTTAGCGTTTGTCTCCGATTGGTTTAGCTTTTCTTGGAGGATTTTATTGTTATTCAATAAACGTCCTTGTTCCTCCTCGAGATCATGAAGTTTTATCTTTAAAGCATGATTCTCGTCTTGATTCTCAAGTCGTTGCTTCCTCAACTTCTTGATATGCTTGGCCATCTTCTTCGATTCCGCAAGAAGTTGTTGATATGCCTCAACGAGTTCTTCCTCGTCCGACTCCCCCTCGCTTGATGACTCTCCGCCGGTTGTTGATGTTTCATACAAAATCAAAGGAGTAGAGTCAGTGACTAATGATGATAAACAATTATTAGAAGAGGGAAAATGAGAGGCATGAGAAGCAACGATTTTTTCCTCTTTACTTGAGGTCGATTCATTAGAAGTAGAATCGTCCCAAGTTTTCGCTTGCAAAGCCTTCTTTTTATATGATTTCGGAGAAGGACAATCCGTTGAAAAATGGCCGTAGCCTTTGCATCGATAGCATTGGATTTCCCTTTCAAAATCATCTTTTTCTTTTTCTTTAGAAGGTTTTGCAAAGCTTTTGAGTTTAGAGGATTTAGAACCCGATGATCCTTTAGAAGATTTCGTGGATGAAGATCCATCGGTTCGATTCTTCCAAAACTTCCGACGAAATTTCTTTACGATCCGCGCCAATTGTTCTTCAAAATCGGCAAAAGAGATTTCATCGTCGGAACTTGATTCGCTATCTTCTTCCTTTGTTGATTTGAATGCAATACCTGTAAGCTTAGAAGAAGACTTGGAAGAAACTTGATTAGTAGGAAAAGTCATTTCATAAGTTTGCAAAGCACCTACTAATTCCTCTATACTCATCTCATCCGGATGACTAACGGTTTCAATGGCGGTAACCTTTGCCCTAAACCGTTCCGGAAGAGTCCGAAGTATCTTTCTTACAATTTTCGACTCCGGGATCTTTTCTCCTAAATTAGCACATGTATTTATTACATCTTGAAGTCTAGTGTAATAATCTGTAAACAATTCATGCTCATCCATATGAATAGAGTCAAATTGACTTGTAAGCATCTGGAGCTTTTGAATTTTTACAAGATTAGTACCCTCATGTGTAATTTTGAGAATATCCCAAATTTCCTTTGCGGTTTCACACGCGGAAATTCGTGTGAACTCAGTCGAGGAAAGAGAATTAAATAAAGCGTTCATACCTTTCCCATTGTAAGAAGATCTTTCAAATTCCTCTTTGGACCATCTAGAGCGAGGTTTTGGGGTAGTAGAATTTCCTACTTCCTCAACAGGATGCACCCAACCGTATTCCACGGATTGCCATACCCGCTCATCAATTGCGATGAGAAAAGCTCTCATCCGCACTTTCCAATAAGCATAATTAGTCCCATCAAAAAGAGGAGGTCTATAAATATTACCACTTTCACCCATCATGATAGATAAACCTAAAACCCGCTCTGATACCAATTGTAGGTTTTTATAGGATCCACAAGGATCTAAATAGGTACTATCAAACAACTAGAGGGGGGGTGAATAGGTGTAATACTTAAAAACTCAATCTCAGTGCAAAATAAAAACCAATGCGGAAAATAAAAACAGCACACCGAGATTTACGTGGAAACTCCAATCCAGGAGAAAAACCACGGGACCAACACGCAATAACAATCCACTAAGAATAGAAGAATAACAAGGTGATTACCGACTCCACGGACTCAAACCCCTCCTTCAGCTTCTTCGGACCTTGCGCTGACCGGTTGGATATCCACGCAATAACAATCCCTAAGAAAAGAAGAATAACAAGGTGATTACCGTCTCCACGGATTTAACCCCTCCTTCAATTTCTTGGACCTCGCGCTCCACCGATTTTGCACGCCCACTGCACACGTTCGAATCCACGAACGCCACTCGAATCCACGAGCACACGTTTCGAATCCACGAAACGCCTTTAGCACACCGAATCCACGATGCCACGTCGAATCCACGACGCAAACTCAGTCGATAAGAATATTGACTTCGATGGTGATCCTTTGCTTAGATTCTCATTGAGGAACCGTAGAAGAAATCTCTAAGCAAAGATTAGATCAATTCGACAAAAGATATGTTCTTGAAAGAACCGTCGAATTGACCTAAAAGAGGCTATAAAGAAGATCGATAAAAACCTAGCCTCTAGGGTTGCTCTCAAGAGTTTTATAAAAAGATCGGCCGTAGCTCCCACGTTTTTGAGAAACCCTAAGTGTCTATTTATAGTTTAGAAACCTTTGGAAAGAGATAAGAATCAAAAACATACCTTATCTGGAAATTTTCAGGACGGCGATCCGGATCAGATTTATTGCGATCCGGATCGTCGTAACGAGATTGACGATTCCAGAAAACCAAGGGTTCGGGATCCGGATTGCAAGGCCCGATCCGGATCGTTCATACAAAACAGAAAACTTAACATTTGGGATCCGGATCGGAAATTGCATGGATCCGGATCGAAGTCTTGTATGAAGCAACAACCTTCGGGATCCGGATCGTTGGCTTTGATCCGTATCCTGAACAAGTCCGAACACCAGTTTTTGATTATTATGCAATTAAAAGTTCATCCAAGTGTTTCTACACTATAAGAAAGTATTCGGATCACCACAATTATTTAGTTAAACATACCTGATCCTCTTGAATACTTTCTTCTTGAGATTGATGTAACTGATCCACAATTCTTCAACTTCAATCTTCAAGACTCAAGACACTGAGTGTCAACTTGAGCTCTTGTTGAATCTTCTCTAAGTCTTTGAATGCTGATTGACAATTTGATCCCTTTAAGACTCGGACTCAACTCACTGACTTGACTCACGAAATATGCCAAAACCAAAATGCCGTAACAGGACACTCCGTTGAGATGTGGCCGTAGCCTCGGCGCTTGAAGCATTGGACTTGTCCCTCCGAGTTTTTCTTATCCTTTGAAAAACTCTCTTGCTTTCTTGACTTAAAGCTTGAGTTCCCTTTGCCTTTCTTTGACTTTACGAAGGATGAAGTTTTACTAGAATTACCCATTCGAAAGTTTCGGCGAAATTTCCTTGTCAAGAGAGCAATTTGCTTCTCAAAATCCTCCATAGATAGGTTATCGCCATCGTCCGAGGAGGATGAATCCGCGTCTTCTTCTTTTGTTGATTTCAATGCAAAACCTGAAGACTTAGAAGAGGATGCCTTTCCAGAAGAATAGTTAGTAGGAAATGTCATTTCATATGTTTGAAGTGCACCAACTAATTCTTCTACACGAATTTCGTCCGGGTGTTTAATAGTTTCAATGGCCGTAACCTTGGAACGAAATCTTTCAGGAAGAGTCCTTAAAATTTTTCTTACAACTTTAGATTCTGGAATTTTCTCTCCCAAGTTAGCACATGTATTCACGATGTCTTGCAATCGTGTATAGTAATCTGTGAAAGATTCATTTTCTGCCATGAAAATAGAGTCAAATTTGCTCGTAAGCATTTGCAGTTTTTGAATCTTCACAAGGTTTGTTCTCTCATGTGTAACTTGTAGAACATCCCTGATTTCTTTCACAGTCTCACATGCCGAGATGCGAGAGAACTCAATTTGTGACAAAGCATTAAATAAGGCGTTAATTCCTTTGCCGTTGTAAGAAGATAACTCAATCTCTTCCTTGGTCCATTTCGACCTAGGTTTGATAGTGTGAACATCAGCAATAATTTCAGTTGGATTTGACCATCCTAACTCGATTGATTGCCACACCCGTTCATCGATGGAAATAAGAAATGCTCTCATCCGTACTTTCCAGTAGGCATAGTTTGTTCCATCGAAGAATGGGGGTCTGTTGATGTTTCCACCTTCAACCATTGTTTACTACCCTATTCCCGCTCTGATACCACTTGTTGGGTTATGACTAATATGGATCTAAATAGGGGAAAAAACACCTAGAGGGGGGTGAATAGGTGTAAACAATAAACACTCAAAAATCTTTGCGTAATTAAACACCCAATGCGGAAATGAAAAATAACACGCAAGATTTTTACATGGAAAACTCCAAAACCAGGAGTAAAAAACCACGGGACCGATAACACGGTGAAATCAACTAAGATTATAACACGCACAAAGGTGATATAACGCACTCATAGACGACTCAACCTTTTTTCCATATGCTCCGAGTTGATCTTCTCCGCTCGCTCCGCAACGCGCCTCGAATCCACGATTTGCGTCCAACGTCGAATCCACGGCGTCCAACGTCGAGTCCACGACGTCTGACCGGATCCACGGTCTCCACCAAGTAGTATGTCTCGAATCCACGAACGTAACTCGCTCCGAATCCACGAGAGCGGTAGTACCTTAAATCCACAAGTCCACGCGAATCCACGCGCCGATTTTGGGAAAAAATCGTTGTTTTCTTGGTGGTGATGATCCGCCGAATACTTAGATCAAAGATAGATCGAAAATACCATCTAAGTATTCATTAATTTGATTCTACTCAAAATCTGAGTAAGATAACCTAGAATCAAATTAATTAATATAGATGAAGAAACATAGAATTAAATCTAGTTATTTCCTTTCTTCTCTATATGTGGATCTATAAGTTTTTTATCCGTTTATATTCCTCGTTCTTTTACGGAGATGAAAAACTTATTGTGGATTACCCTAAAAGATAGAATTAGGGATTACCAACCTTATCTGGAAGTTTTCGGGTCGACAGTCCGGACTGGAATAATGCGATCCGGACTGTCGTCGCTAAACTGAATTTTTCCAGAAAAACTCATGTTCGGGGTCCGGACTGAAGATCCACGGTCCGGACTGTTCATGCAGTTTCTGCAAAATCCACGTTCGGGGTCTGGACTGAACAAATGTGTTCCGGACTGGATTTGCGCATGAACTACCATATGTTCGGGGTCCGGACTGTAGTACCCTGATCCGGATCCTAAACATATAACCTGTCCGGTTTTTTATTTTTATGCGATTAAGAATCCATCCAAGTGTTTCTACACTGTAAGAAGTATTCGGATCACCAAACTTATTTAGTTAAACGTACCTGATCCTTTTGAATTCTTCTTTCTTGAGATTGAGGTAAATGATCCAACCATCTTCATCTTCAATCTTCAAGACTTAACCATTTCACGAAATACGCCAAGATAAAATCCTTAACACATTCCATGACTCAATCTGGAAATACCCAACTCATCAAATAATCAGTCGAAGAACTCTCAACGACCCGATCTGATAAAGCCCAATAACCAATAGCAACGTCGGGGAACCTTCCCCGGCTCAATCTGATAATGCATAATCTAATGGCTAAGTCGGGAAAACTCTCCACGACTCCATCTGCCAAAGCCCAAACTCTCAAAGCTAAGTCGGAGAACCATCTCCACTACCAAATCAGAAATGCACAACTCACGATCTAGAATAATCCCATCGATCTCAACAAGGAATCTCAACCTCATATGACACTAGAACTCATCCCACAGAGCTCTAAAGATCCACTCGGCCCTCTGGCATGAGAACACATGCATCCTGAACCTACTCAACCCCTCGGGAAGATCTCAATAATTCAAAACCATTTTCAAATCTCAGTTTTCACTAAAACCGGTCCGGCGATTTTTAAAATGGTTCAGATGCCAATCTAATGCCAACTAATCATGCAGTCTAGTGTCAAATCATCCCTAGATCGTGCTAAAAATATATGAGGCTCATAAATGTCTTCCTACAATTTTCTAGGCAACTATCAGATTTACCAGCTATGCAAATAAATAAGCTAAACATGATCAACATGCATTCAATAGCTTTAGAGGGCATTCCATACATCTTGAAGAAATTCCAACCCACTTCAAATGCATTACGCAGGCAAACGCTGAAGTCGGTGAAGCGCCGCACCGCTCACTGTCAAATTTTGCCGAAACAGCACCTCGGCTCCTCGCGGCGCGCACCTCTGCCAAGAGTCCAGAAAAATCCCGAAAGCCCACAGCACCCTCCAATGGCCTTAGGGATGCTCCAACAGCGCTCGGTCAACTCACGGTCAACACAAAATCCAAGCTGTCGGCTCCACCTGTGCAGACTGCCGGTGCTACCCCGCGGCTCTGCACAGTGCGCAGGGCCGTACCGCGCGCTCCTCGCGGCCCGGACAGCACTCCGCTGCACCCTCTCATCACAGGGAAGAATAAAAAGATGGAATTAATCCATTTCCCAAGCTCAAAATCCCTGTCTGTCCAATACTGAAAATCCGCGAAAAAGCCAAAATCCAAAAACTCGGAACGCATAGTACTAACCTCCGCACGGTGTACGCGCGCCTGCGAGCTCCATCCAAGCTCTCCTTAAATCGGTCGCGCTCTCCAACGCGCTCGCAAACGGTATCCGAAGCCTCGGCGCGAAGAACACACCACCAAAGACCCACAGCCACACCCTCTCTAACTCACTCTCAATCTTTCTCACTCTCTTTCTCTTCTTCTCTTTTCTTTTTCTTGCATTCTCTCTTTTCTTTCTTTCTTTCCTTTCTTTCTGTCGCTTCCAGCTGAGAAGAGAGGAGGAGAAGGAGTCCATATATAGAGAAGAGAGGGGTCTACGCAGTCAACAGGGGTGTTGGGATGTGAAAATACTCTTTTACCCTTGCTTTCACAAATATCTGGGGGCTGAGTACCGGTACACGGGTCCCCGTACCGGTACCTAATCTCAAAAATCTCAAACCGAGAGCCAACTCTACTGTATCCACCATTGAGTACCGGTACCCTTACTCGCGTTCCGGTACTCAAGCCAAAGTAACACTGGCGTACCGGTACCCACTGCCCAGTACCGTTACCCAGGGACTTTGAAAATTCCTGAAGCTTTTCCCAAACCGAAGTCCCTCGGTTTTTCTCCAAAGCAATTGGTTCCGGTACCAACATTGCGTTCCGGTACGCAATGCCCCAAAATGCTGAACCAAGCTGGGCTCTCCAATTCGACGCCGACAACTCACTTTTCCATCTAAAGTCTTCTGCATCGATTCGGTACATCCCGAACTCCACTGTAAACATAAAATACACATGTCCAGAGCTTTTTCCCACTCAAAAAGCTCATCGGTGGAGTCGGTGTGCTCAATCCAACAATCCGGTACTCTCACAAGAAAAATCCTCACTTGTATTCTTTTCTCATTTCTTTTCTCCCTCCTTTTCTCAGCTCCAAAGCGGCTTACAATTTATTACTTAAATCCTTTAATTGCCAACTCCAACTCACTTTTCGCCTTCGGGGCCTCCGCATCAAACCGAAACCTCCCGAACTCCGCTGTAACCTGAAAACACACATGTTCCAACACTTTCCAATCCCTCGCGCACCACGGCGGAGTCGGTACTCTATCCAATCCAATACTCTACAAGTACATAATGCCTCGAGATCACTGATTCAAACTGTGTAACGATCCGACCCACTAGCAATAATAACTCGTTGGGCCCAAACAACAGCCCAAAATGCTTAAGCCCAGTTATTATTACTAGTGTCCATGTCTCATATAAACCCAATCACAATTCCATCCACATCCGATGTGGGACTATTTGGGCTGTCACGCCCCGGGTGTAAACCAGAACCCGGGCCCGTCTACAGATCCGCCGTATACACAGAATTTCCCGTGTATATGAAGCGCTGGTAACCTGCTCAAATATAGATGATATAATAAAAGAGCATAAACAGAGCTAAACAGTAACTAATACATCTCAGATAAAGCAGAAAAGTAAAGTGCAGAAAGTAACTCTCAATAATACATATGTCTCTCCCAGCTCACTAATCAAATACAACTAGCTGGCCGAAGCCAGACCCAAAAAGAAATGAAAAGTAGAGTATCTGAGAGTATCGGGGTACATCTAATAATAGAACTGGTGCCTGGGTGGACCGCTATCTAGTCCGCGATCCTCTTACCTCGGTCCGCAGTGGAGGGTCCTGCAACAGCCGCAGACGACTCTGCAAAACAAAGGGGAAGAGAAGAAGAAAAGCAGTGGGGAGTGAGAACTACTATAAAACAGTAGCCTCCTCCTAGTGGGTAGACCTCAACACAAATGTGCCCACTAGGACTATAAGAGGCAGAAAAGATGAACAAAGGTGGTAAGCTGTAATTAAAACTGCTGATGATGAATAGAGCTACCACTACATGCCTCTAATGAGCTAACTGATAGATTAGCTATATGTATGCATCAGAATGTCAACGCCTGCCTGTCTAGACCCAATCGATACACCAGTAAGCACTGGTACTGCCTGCTCTGCCTGCCAAATCGGGTATGCCAGCCTACGCATAACACCGATAGGAAAAGGGAGTCTCGAAGACTCGAAGCCTGTAAAAACGCACACTCCGGAGTGGCACTCGAGGGGAGCGACCCACACGAGTATAATGCCTGGGTAACAAGTACCAAATCAGCAGGACCGGATCATGACTCTGATCACGGTGGAAAACCCATCCACTAAAAGAAATCCAAACCCTCTATCCCAATCTGATGCAATAACCACTGTCCGGTCAACCGCCAAAGATCCGCGTTTGCCGCAATGCCCGGCCCTCCCAGCCTGCCTGTCCCAAAGCCCACAACTGTCTGACTACACTATCCCAGTCCCTGCTCGAACCCGAGCGCACTATCCCCCGAATATAAATAAAAGAAGAGAAAAGCAAGGTTTCTCCTAAGTCAATTCCAGCATGATAGTGTAGCAGAAAAAGGCGGCCTAACTAGATGTCCATTTAAGCATGCAAAGTCCTTTATTTAAAAACAGGGTTTAAATATTATTATCTTTCCCAATAGAGAGGTATGCCACTAGTTAAACTTTCATTTGCTAAGTTATCTCATATCCATTTATCACATAAGCATAAGAGGTCCCAAAGTGTACGAGTAAGATAGTCCTTTATAGCAAAACTCCCCCCCCCCCCCCCGTGAGGTTTAAACGACATATTAATATAAGAATCATCCATTCATTAATACTTAGTCCATTTTAAGATGTAGCCCAAGCAATAAGTCCAATTCTCAACCAAATGCCATTTTAACTTATTCCGGTTCATTTAGCAACATAATAGTGAAGCACTCCAATAGGCCTAGTGGGGACATCATAAGTAGGAGGTAAACAACGGTACCCACCTCGAGCGCTAAATCCGGTCCTCAAAGGCTAAGTCCGCGCTCGCTCCGGAAAACCCCGCAACACTGTGCCAAAGATCCCAAAGAACACACACAAATTACAATTCAAGTATAACCCAAAATCTGTCTCCCAAATTCAGATTTACTGTTCAGCCATTTTTACCTGCGACACGTGCCCACAAAATTCCCAGAAAAATATACACTGCGATCTACGCGACGATCCGGTCGAAACAAGTACCTGCACGTTTTCCCACGATTTTTCTGTGCTGAGAACGAAAATCGACAAGAGGACCACCTCAAACAATACATTCATCCCAAAACAGCGATATAAAATTCTGTAAAAAGGGATTCCTCACCTTCAGGGAAATTCCACAAAAATCCACGAAAATTCCAGGAGATTCCTCGCGACGCGTAGATGCAAATCCCCTTTTGAGTCGCCCTGTTTCGATGCTCGAGCGCGAAGTTATCGCCAAAACGAGATGGTGCTGTCCCAAAACTCCGCGACGGAAAAAGGGTCAGAAAGAAGCCACAGAACCACCATCAAAACCTCTGAATCAAGAGAAACTCATAAAAGAGGAAGTGAAGCCCTACCTGTCTAGAATCCGACGGCGCAAAAATCGTAAAAACCGGATGTCGGGGTGAGCCGGGGGGAGCTAGAACACCGAAATGCGACGAATCTGGTAGCCGTAGAACGATCGTCGCGCCGCGCCGGATAAATGCAAACCTTGGGATCCGAGCCTTTAAAATTCTTGAGATTACTACAGTGGATGAAGGATTGGGAGAGGAAGAAATGTCTAAGAGGGAGCTCGGAGTGATTCCAAACAGAAAGGGAGAAATCGGGCTTCCAATGCCCTTAAAAGAATTAAAAAGGAGAAAAACCCAAGTTATTGGATTCGGGCCAAGTTGGGCCCGGATCCGCCAGGGCGGGTCGGACGCGTCCCGTCCGACCGGCGGAACCAATCAGAAACGCCGACGCGCGTCCCCACAGGAGATCGGCGCGCATCCTGCACAGCGAACAGCCGTGCGGGGCGCGCCAGCGGCCGACAGCGCGTCCCGACCGCGCGGTCAACCCCGCAGGCGGTCGCCAATGGCGAGGGCGACGCGCGTCCAACGCACTGTGCGGTCAGGCGCGCGGGCAGGCGCCGCCTGACCGGCCGCAGACGTTGTCCCCTGCGCCGAGTCCCGAGAGCCCGCCAGTACCATGCGCCACGTGTCTGTGCGCCGGGTCCGTGACCCCGCCGCGCCGTTCCATGCACCGGGCGCTGCGGGCCAGCCAATGAGGGCCGCCACGTGGCATCCGGCGGTCCACGGCCTTCCCCCATGCACCAGGAGACATTAGCTAAACTTCCGGGAGTCCGTTTTTTTGGCATCCGGACTCCAAATCCGGCAAATAAATAGCCGTTTTCAAGCGTTTTTCCGCGCTGGATCCAAATACGCCATCCGTTTTGGCCTAGAAACTTTTCTAAAATTCGGCAAACCCCGCCGAGGCCAAACTAACAATAAATACTGCCACGGACCCACCTGTTCTGTCCCCTTTGACACACTGTGGATCAAACACCATCATTAGGTGTTTCACACTTGGATTCACGGGAAAACAGTGCATGGAAACCTGGATCATCACATCCTCCCCACACTAAAAGAAAGTTTCGTCCTCGAAACTAAAATCATACCTCAAGTCGGGGCCTCAAACAATTGGGGGTGGGCATCCAACATCGCTGACTCCAGCTCCCAAGTAGCCTCGCGCTCGCCCTGGTTGCATCCACAGAACCTTCACATAAGGGATGGCCCGGCTGCGCAGTCTCTAACCTCGCGGTCCAAAATCCGCAGTGGCCGCTCGACCTAGCTCAAGTCCTCCGCAACCTCCAGTGGGACGAAATCAATGATGTGCGACGGGTCATGAACATATCTCCTCAGGGGTGGATACGTGAAACACGTCGTGAACACTAGCCAATCTGGGAGGAAGTGCAAGCCGGTATGGCAACTGGCCCGATGCGCTCCAATACCTCAAAAGGTCCGATATAACGAGGGCTCAGTTTTCCACGAATCCCAAATCTCCGAATCCCTTTCGACGGCGAGGACTTTCAAAAAAGACATGATCGCCCACCTGAAACTCCAAGTCTCGTCGTCGGGGTGTCAGCATAACTCTTCTGCCGGCTCTGAGCTGTCTCCAGATGTCGTCGAATCAGTCTGACCTTCTCCTCTGCCTCCAATAGTAGATCAGGGACCCAAGGTCTTCTTCTCGCCCACATCACTCCAATATAGGGGTGACCGACACATTGCGCCCATACAACGCTTCAAACGGAGCCATCTGGATGCTCGCTTGATAGCTGTTGTTGTACGCAAACTCGACCAATCCCAGATGTCGGTGCCACCCGCCCCCAAAATCCAGAACGCATGCTCGTAGCTATCCTCGAGAGTCTGAATGGTGCGCTCTGACTGTCCGTCCGTCTGTGGGTGAAAAGCTGTGCTGAAGCGAAGCGGTCGGTCCCTAGGGCCGTCTGTAAACTCCTCCAAAGTGTGAGACAAACTCGAGTCCCTATCCGACACAATGGAAATGGGTATCCGTGCAATCTGACCACCTCGGCCAAGTACAACCTGTGCCAGTCGATCCAATGGCCAAGTCATCTGAACTGGTATAAAGTGAGCGGATTGGTGAGTCTGTCCACGACCACCCAGATCGCATCCGCTCCAGTCTGAGCTCTACGGCCAATCCCGTGACAAAATCCATAGTGATATGATTCCACTACTTCCATTCAGGGATCGGGAGGCTCTGCAACTTGCCAGCAGGTACACGATGCTCAGCCTTTACTTGCTGACAAGTTAAGCAAGTGCGCCACAAATCTGCCAATATCTCTTTTCATGCCGCTCCACCAGAACTGTGCCCTTGAGGTCCTATAACATCTAGTCCCACCAGGATGGATGGTATAAGGTGTATAATGAGCCTCCCGCAAGATCTGCTCTCGAGTCTCCGAGTCCATAGGCACGCAAGCTCGGTCCCTGTCACTTAGTACTCCCGAATCATCAACGAGAAAAGCCCCTGCCTCTCCAGCCGGAATCTGCTCTCGAATCCTCACTCAGATGGGGTTCTCTCACTCTGTTTCTCCCGGAATCCTGTCCAACAGCGTGGGCTGCACGACCAAGGACAATAGTCTAGCAGAAACCCCAGGGACACCACCTCAAGCTCTAACCGCCTCATCTGCTCCAGTAATGCGCCTGATCGGTGAATCATCAATAGATAAGCTCTGCACTGCTCTCCTGCTCAGGGCATCAGCGACCACGTTTGCCTTGCCGGATGGTAAAGTATGTCCACATCGTAATCCTTTAACAGCTCCAACCATCTGCGCTGCCTCGATTGAGTCCTTCTGCGTGAACAGATACTTCAGCTCTTGTGGTCGGTGTAAATCTCGCAGTGTTCCCCATACAGATAGTGGCGCCACAACTTCAGTGCGAAGATCACAGCCGCTAGCTCCAAGTCATGGGTAGGGTAATTTTTCTCATAATCCTTGAGTTGTCGCGAAGCATAAGCGATTACCTACCCTCCTGCTCAGCACGCACCCGAGTCCACTATGCGATGCGTCACTGTAGATCACGTATCCTTTCCCCATAAATGGAGGGACAAGGATAGGAGCGACATCAATCTGGTCTTCAGTTCCTCGAAGCTTCTCTGGCAATCCTCACTCCAAGATGAACTTGATTCCTTTGCGCGTCAACAGTGAGGGGTGCGGAAAGTTTCGCAACAACCTCCACAAACCGACGGTAATAACCTGCCAAGCCCATAAACTGCGAACCTCTGCTACCCGTCGTCGGTCGGGCCAATCCCGGATCGCCTCAAATCTTCGCCGGTCTACCGCCACCTCACACTCGGCTGAAATCACATGGCCCAAAAAGGCAACCTTCGAAGCCAAAACTCCCACTTAGACCTTTGCATACAACTTCTTCTCCCCAGAATTGCAGCACTAATCCTATATGTCTCCTCGTGCTCCACATCGCTCCGAGTAAAATCAGATGTCATCGATGAACCCTACCACAACCGGTCCAGATAAGGTCGAAAGACCCTGTTCATCAAATCCATAATGCGCAGGGCATTAGTCAATCCAAAAGGCATGACGGTGCACTCGTAATGCCCGTACCGAGTCCTGAATGCTGTCTTAGGAACTCCTGGTCTTCACCTTCATTGGTGGTAACCAACTGTAAATCAATCTTAGAGAAGACACAAGACCCTTGCAGCTGATCAATAAGTCGTCGATGCGCGGCAAAGGGGTACGTGTTTCTGATGTCACTTTATTCAGCTCTCGGTAATCCACACAAAGAACGAAGTGAACCATCCTTCTTCTTCACGAACAGCACGGTGCTCCCCAAGGTGATACCCTCCCTCACAAAACCCTTATCCAATAAATCCTGGAGTTGCGCCTTCACCCCGCCAGCTCCGCCGTGCCATTCGTAAGGGCCTTAGAGAT
>CM055063.1:41925492-41976265 GCA_029204045.2 Tillandsia leiboldiana | reverse complement strand
TTTACTCAGATTTTGAGTAGAATCAAATTAATGATACGTAGAATGGTATTTCGATCTATCTTTGATCTAAGTATTCGGCGGATCATCACCAACAACAAAACAACGATTTTTCCCAAAATCGTGCGCGTGGACTCGCGTGCCTTGTGGATTCAAGGTACAAGCTCTCGTGGATCGGAGCGAGGTACGTTCGTGGATTGAACTACACTGGTGGGACGACCTGGATCGGTCAGACGTCGTGGCTCGACGTTGGACGCCGTGGATTCGGCGTGGACGCAAATCGTGGATTTCGATGCGCGTTTGCGGAGCGAGCGGAGAAGATCTACTCGGAGCGTATGGAAAAAAGGTTGAGGTCGTATGTGAGTGCGGTTATATCACCTTTGTACGTGTTATAATTTAGTGATTTCACCGTGTTATCGGTCCGTGGTTTTTTACTCATGGTTTTGGAGTTTTCCACTAAAAAATCTTGCGTGTTATTTTTCATTTCCGCATTGGGTTTTTAATACGCAAAGATTTTTGAGTGTTTATTGTTTACACCTATTCACCCCCCTCTAGTTGTTTTTTCCCCTATTTAGATCCATATTAGTATAACCAACAAGTGGTATCAGAGCGGGAATAGGGTAGTAAACCATGGTTGAAGGTGGAACATCAAGAACCCCCGTTCTTCGATGGAACAACTAGCCTACTGGAAAGTACGGATGAAAGCATTTTTATTTCCATCGATGAAACGGTGTGGCATCAATCGAGTTAGGATGGTCAATCCAACTGAAATTATTGCTGATGTTCACACATTCAACCTAGGTCGAATGGACCAAGGAAGAGATTGATTTATCTTCTTACAACGGCAAAGGAATTAACGCCTATTTAATGCTGTGTCAAATGGAATTCCTCGCATCTCGGCATGTGAGACTGTGAAAGAAATCAGGGATGTTCTACAAGTTACACATGAGGAGAACAAACCTTGTGAAGATTCAAAAACTGCAAATGCTTACGAGCAAATTTGACTCTATTTTCATGCAGAAAGGGAATCTTTCACAGATTACTATACACGATTGCAGACATGTGGAATAATGTGCTAACTTGGAGAGAACATTCCAGAATCTAAAGTGTAAGAAAAATTTTAGGACTCTCCTGAAGATTCGTTCAAGGTTACGAGCATTGAAACTATAAATACTCCGGACGAAATTCGGTAGAAGAATTAGTTGGTGCACTTCAAACATATGAAATGACATTCCTACTAAATTTTCTGGAAAGGCACCTCTTCTAGTCTTCAGGTTTTGCATTGAAATAACAAAAGAAGAAGACGCGGATTCATCCTCATCGACGATAGCATAACCTATCTATGGAGGATTTTGAGAAGCAAATTGCTCTCTTGACAAGGAAATTCGCCGAAACTTTCGAATGGGTATTCTAGTAAACTTATCCTTCGTAAAGTCAAAGAAAGGCAAAGGGAACTAAAGCTTTAAGCAAGAAAGCAAGAGAGTTTTTTCAACGGATAGAAAACTCGGAGGGACAAGTCCACATGGCTTAAAGGACAGATGGCTACGGCACAATCTCTACGGAGCGTCTGTTACGGCATTTTGGTTTTGGCATATTTCGTGAGTCAAGTCAGTGAGTTGAGTCGAGTCTTAAAGGGATCAAATTGTCAATCAGCAATCAAAGACTTAGAGAAGATTCAACAAGAGCTCAAGTTGACACTCAGTGTCTTGAGTCTTGAAGATTGAAGTTGAAGAATTGTGGATCAGTTACATCAATCTCAAGAAGAAAGTATTCAAGAGGATCAGGTATGTTTAACTAAATAATTGTGGTGATCCGAATACTTTCTTATAGTGTAGAAACACTTGGATGAACTTTAATTGCATAATAATCAAAAACTGGTGTTCGGACTTGTTCAGGATCCGGATCAGAGCCAACGATCCGGATCCCGAAGGTTGTTGCTTCATACAAACTTCGATCCGGATCCATGCAATTTCCGATCCGGATCCGAATGTTAAGTTTTCTGATTTGTATGAACGATCCGGATCGGGCCTTGCAATCCGGATCCCGAACCCTTGGTTTCTGGAATCGTCAATCTCGTTACGACGATCCGGATCGCAATAAATCTGATCCGGATCGCCGTCCTGAAAATTTCCAGATAAGGTATGTTTTTGATTCTTATCTCTTTCCAAAGGTTTCTAAACTATAAATAGACACTTAGGGTTTCTCAAAAACGTGGGAGCTACGGCCGATCTTTTTATACAACTCTTGAGAGCAACCCTAGAGGCTAGGTTTTTATCGATCTTCTTATAGCCTCTTTTAGGTCACTTCGACGGTTCTTTCAAGAACATATCTTTGTCGAATTGATCTAATCTTTGCTTAGAGATTTCTTCTACGGTTTCCTCAATGAGAATCTAAGCAAAGGATCACCATCGAAGTCAATATTCTTATCGACTGAGTTTTGCGTCGTGGATTCGACGTGGCATCGTGGATTCGTGTGCTAAAGGCGTTTCGTGGATTCGAAACGTGTGCTCGTGGATTCGAGTGGCGTTCGTGGATTCGAACGTGTGCAGTGGGCGTGCAAAATCGGTGGAGCGCGAGGTCCAGAAATTGAAGGAGGGGTTAATCGTGGAGACGGTAATCACCTTGTTATTCTTCTTTTCTTAGGGATTGTTATTGCGTGGATATCCAACCGGTCAGCGCAAGGTCCGAAGAAGCTGAAGGAGGGGTTTGAGTCCGTGGAGTCGGTAATCACCTTGTTATTCTTCTATTCTTAGTGGATTGTTATTGCGTGTTGGTCCCGTGGTTTTTCTCCTGGATTGGAGTTTCCACGTAAATCTCGGTGTGCTGTTTTATTTTCAGCATTGGTTTTTATTTTGCACTGAGATTGAGTTTTTAAGTATTACACCTATTCACCCCCCCTCTAGTTGTTTGATAGTACCTATTTAGATCCTTGTGGATCCTATAAAAACCTACAATTGTATCAGAGCGGGTTTTAGGTTTATCTATCATGATGGGTGAAAGTGGTAATATTTATAGACCTCCTCTTTTTGATGGGACTAATTATGCTTATTGGAAAGTGCGGATGAGAGCTTTTCTCATCGCAATTGATGAGCGGGTTATGGCAATCCGTGGAATACGGTTGGGTGCATCCTGTTGAGGAAGTAGGAAATTCTACTACCCCAAAACCTCGCTCTAGATGGTCCAAAGAGGAATTTGAAAGATCTTCTTACAATGGGAAAGGTATGAACGCTTTATTTAATTCTCTTTCCTCGACTGAGTTCACACGAATTTCCGCGTGTGAAACCGCAAAGGAAATTTGGGATATTCTCAAAATTACACATGAGGGTACTAATCTTGTAAAAATTCAAAGCTCCAGATGCTTACAAGTCAATTTGACTCTATTCATATGGATGAGCATGAATTGTTTACAGATTATTACACTAGACTTCAAGATGTAATAAATACATGTGCTAATTAGGAGAAAAGATCCCGGAGTCGAAAATTGTAAGAAAGATACTTCGGACTCTTCCGGAACGGTTTAGGGCAAAGGTTACCGCCATTGAAACCGTTAGTCATCCGGATGAGATGAGTATAGAGGAATTAGTAGGTGCTTTGCAAACTTATGAAATGACTTTTCCTACTAATCAAGTTTCTTCCAAGTCTTCTTCTAAGCTTACAGGTATTGCATTCAAATCAACAAAGGAAGAAGATAGCGAATCAAGTTCCGACGATGAAATCTCTTTTGCCGATTTTGAAGAACAATTGGCGCGGATCGTAAAGAAATTCGTCGGAAGTTTGGAAGAATCGAACCGATGGATCTTCATCCACGAAATCTTCTAAAGGATCATCGGGTTCTAAATCCTCTAAACTCAAAAGCTTTGCAAAACCTTCTAAAGAAAAGAAAAAGATGATTTTGAAAGGGAAATCCAATGCTATCGATGCAAAGGCTACGGCCATTTTTCAACGGATTGTCCTTCTCCGAAATCATATAAAAAGAAGGCTTTGCAAGCGAAAACTTGGGACGATTCTACTTCTAATGAATCGACCTCAAGTAAAGAGGAAAAAATCGTTGCTTCTCATGCCTCTCATTTTCCCTCTTCTAATAATTGTTTATCATCATTAGTCACTGACTCTACTCCTTTGATTTTGTATGAAACATCAACAACCGGCGGAGAGTCATCAAGCGAGGGGGAGTCGGACGAGGAAGAACTCGTTGAGGCATATCAACAACTTCTTGCGGAATCGAAGAAGATGGCCAAGCATATCAAGAAGTTGAGGAAGCAACGACTTGAGAATCAAGACGAGAATCATGCTTTAAAGATAAAACTTCATGATCTCGAGGAGGAACAAGGACGTTTATTGAATAACAATAAAATCCTCCAAGAAAAGCTAAACCAATCGGAGACAAACGCTAAATCATATACGGACAAGATTGGTTTTCTAGAAAAACAGTTTGAGGAGATTCATGTCACCAACCAAGCTTTGACCAAGCAAGTTCATGAACTTAAATCCGACATACAAAGGCTTTCAACTGGTTCCAAGAAACTTGATTGTATGTCCGGATTAGGTCAATCAAGCAAGGTTGGTTTGGGATTTAAAAAGAACCAAACTGTGAAGGCTTCAAGTTCCACAACTAAATTGAAAGGAAGAACTTGTCACCTATGTGGACTTGAAGGACATTTGGTGAAGGATTGCCCGAAAAAGAGAAAGAAGAATTCTTCGGCAACTTCATCTACGGAGCGAACTCAACGGAATCAAAAGACACATCAAGTCAAAGGAGTTCACTCAACCCACCAAAGGTCCGAGCCACAATATCAATCATACAAGTGGATCACTACGAGGCAAAGACCTAAGGTGGACCAACAGTCAAAGCGGACAACCCCCGGCCACAACGAATCAAGACAACCCAAAATCCAGCGATTTTGGATTCGGAAAGGTGATATCTTTCCGTGTCTTAAGTTCTAATTAGCTTATGACTGTATGTAATGCTTTGATTGGTTTTCCCTTCATATTTTTCTGAATCTCTGCATTACATGTTTTCAATGCTCTTCGTTTTTATGTTTTGTTATTTAAACAAAGGTTTTTAATGAACAAGTGCATTGAATGAAAAGGATTTTCACTTTCAATCACTCCAATTTAATTTTATATGGATTATCAACTTTACTCCATAATCATAATCCTGAAGATACTTCATTATAGGAGTTTTTGATATTATAAGCATCAAATTTTAGAAATCATGTGTGATCTTTAGATGCTTAATCTATCTCGGTTGTGTGAATTCATTGTGATAAACGTGAGACAACCGATAGACTAAAATTTGGGATTTAATTCTTTCACGTAAGAGATTGCATTCTTACAAGGGTATTGAAATGATTTGCAAAAGATGTGGAAAGAGTTACATCCGAAAGGAGTGTGAAAACTACCACCACATGTTGGAAATAGCTGCCACCCCGGTCGTCCGGTCTGTGTGTGAAGCTACCACATGTTTTGATGCTTGAAAATTATTTCTTGAAATTTTTAGTTGAAGCATTTGGAGATTTATATGCAAAACTCTTATATTTTGAACAATCTCCTGGTTGGTATAAGGTGGGATAGTTGAAAGATGCTCAAAGAGCCACCCTCAGGTATTTTAGTGATTATCTCAATTTGAAAGGGTAGAATTCAAGATTGATGTCGTTTGGAAATCTCCGTATGTCATCTTTGTAAATCCGTTACATCTTGATAGACTTTGGATCTCAAGATTATTTTTGATGACTTGTGTTTGATGAATATAACATGAAAAACGGTTTATAATGTTTTACCTTTATTTTTCATGATTTTGGAGGTAAATCTTTTTAATTTTGTGAAATTAATTGGATTGAATGACATCTGTGTGAATTCACTGTTTAAAGCACTTAAATTGATTTCTTGATGGAATACAAATCGGTATTTGAAAAGATTCTAAAATCTGGATTTGTTTCAAGAAATTATTTGATTTTTGCTTCTGGTACAGGTACGGAATCTGCATTTTTGTTATATACCAGAACTGAGCTTTTATCTCTCTTTCTCTATGAACTAATATTGTTAGTGATTTCCTTTTGTCTAGTATGTTCACTGTTTGACAATTTGTGACAAAAAGGGGGAGAAGAGAAATGACGGAGATGAGATCATCAAGAGAGGACAAACGAAACGAAAATGGAAAAATGGGGGAGAACGGAAAATGATGATCGTACCACAAAGGGGGAGAACATAGATGCTCAAGAACATGGAGAACATGTTAGAGATGCTCAAGATAGGGGGAGACAAAGAAAAAATTGAAAGAGCAGAAAAACAAAAGAACCAAAAGGAAGACGGATCAAATGTAGGATTTTAATTTCTAACAACTAACGTTTGATTTTGTTTGGAGTTTTGTTTTGCAGGAATTACATCACTTTAAGACTCCAAGTCCTAAGTCATAGAGTATGTTCTAGCACTGTTTGGTTCAAATGTAATTTTGTATTTATTGGATCTTTCACGCAAAGAAAATCAATGTTTTGGTGATGACATTGAGTTTCGTTTTTTTTGGTTTAAGATGAGTGACTTGAGCGCTTTTATGTATTTTTGGGTTTTATCACGAAATTGCCAAAGGGGGAGATTGTTACGGCATTTTGGTTTTGGCATATTTCGTGAGTCAAGTCAGTGAGTTGAGTCGGAGTCTTAAAGGGATCAAATTGTCAATCAGCATTCAAAGACTTAGAGAAGATTCAACAAGAGCTCAAGTTGACACTCAGTGTCTTGAGTCTTGAAGATTGAAGTTGAAGAATTGTGGATCAGTTACATCAATCTCAAGAAGAAAGTATTCAAGAGGATCAGGTATGTTTAACTAAATAATTGTGGTGATCCGAATACTTTCTTATAGTGTAGAAACACTTGGATGAACTTTTAATTGCATAATAATCAAAAACTGGTGTTCGGACTTGTTCAGGATCCGGATCAGAGCCAACGATCCGGATCCCGAAGGTTGTTGCTTCATACAAGACTTCGATCCGGATCCATGCAATTTCCGATCCGGATCCCGAATGTTAAGTTTTCTATTTTGTATGAACGATCCGGATCGGGCCTTGCAATCCGGATCCCGAACCCTTGGTTTTCTGGAATCGTCAATCTCGTTACGACGATCCGGATCGCAATAAATCTGATCCGGATCGCCGTCCTGAAAATTTCCAGATAAGGTATGTTTTTGATTCTTATCTCTTTCCAAAGGTTTCTAAACTATAAATAGACACTTAGGGTTTCTCAAAAACGTGGGAGCTACGGCCGATCTTTTTATAAAACTCTTGAGAGCAACCCTAGAGGCTAGGTTTTTATCGATCTTCTTTATAGCCTCTTTTAGGTCAATTCGACGGTTCTTTCAAGAACATATCTTTTGTCGAATTGATCTAATCTTTGCTTAGAGATTTCTTCTACGGTTCCTCAATGAGAATCTAAGCAAAGGATCACCATCGAAGTCAATATTCTTATCGACTGAGTTTGCGTCGTGGATTCGACGTGGCATCGTGGATTCGGTGTGCTAAAGGCGTTTCGTGGATTCGAAACGTGTGCTCGTGGATTCGAGTGGCGTTCGTGGATTCGAACGTGTGCAGTGGGCGTGCAAAATCGGTGGAGCGCGAGGTCCAAGAAATTGAAGGAGGGGTTAAATCCGTGGAGACGGTAATCACCTTGTTATTCTTCTTTTCTTAGGGATTGTTATTGCGTGGATATCCAACCGGTCAGCGCAAGGTCCGAAGAAGCTGAAGGAGGGGTTTGAGTCCGTGGAGTCGGTAATCACCTTGTTATTCTTCTATTCTTAGTGGATTGTTATTGCGTGTTGGTCCCGTGGTTTTTCTCCTGGATTGGAGTTTCCACGTAAATCTCGGTGTGCTGTTTTTATTTTCCGCATTGGTTTTTATTTTGCACTGAGATTGAGTTTTTAAGTATTACACCTATTCACCCCCCCTCTAGTTGTTTGATAGTACCTATTTAGATCCTTGTGGATCCTATAAAAACCTACATGTCCCAATAAGAATCCGATGAAGAAGAAGGTGATGCAAGCCGTCACTTGGGATGACACCTCAACGTCAAATGAGTCATCTTCCAGTGCTGAAGAAAATAGTGCAACGGCGTTCCACGCGTCCACAACTTCACCTTACATATGCTTAATGGCAAGTACATCCAATTCACTGTCTAACTCCTCCCAAGTTGAAAAGAATGCAACGGACAACGAATCGAGTAATTCCGAAGGTGAAGACTTTGCTTTTGCCTACCATAAACTTTTAAAGGATTCAAAGAAACTGGCAAAGCAAAACAAGGGTTTGAGAGGGAGATTGCAGGGTCTCGAAGAAGAAGCAAAAAGGGCAACTTCTCTCTCAAACGCTCTTGAAGTGGAAAGGGATAACTTGATCAAAATAAATGTTTCCCTTCAAGAGAAAAATGAGCATTTCGAGAAGGAACACGTTAAATTGGTGGATAAAGCCGGTTACTTCTTGAATCTCTACTCCGAGGCTCGTCATGAAAAAATGGAAATGACGAAGACCATTTTCCAACTTCAGGATGATTTGAAGCGATTTTCTTCTGGAAGGAGCAAGTTGGATAAGATGCTTGGTCTTGGTCAAACAAACCATTTCGGCCTCGGATACAATCGAACTGGAGACAGTCCTAGTTCGAGTGGAACAGTTTTTGTGCCTTAGTCGGTATCTCCTCCTCCGACGACGGAAATCACTGCATACAACGACAACAAGCCTACCTCACCTATTGCGAGTTCTTCAAGTTCAAAGGTGTCACGCCCCGGGGTCGAAACTGCAACCCGGGCTCGCCAACAGATCCGCCACCTATGCCAAACCCCGCATAGGCGAAGCGTCCTACCTGCAAGAAAAGTACTAGAGCTAACAGATATCAGAGCTATAAATGAAAATCTGCTGTATAACTAAAATCAACCACTGTACAACTGGAAATAATACAACAATGTCCATCTCCCAAAAATGATAATGATACAATATCCTCATATACAAAGCTGAAAACTCAACAGGGAGATATCTCCAATAAATACATCAGTGTACAGGCACTCAATACATATCATCCTCACTACAACAGTCTCTTAAAAGAGGAAAACAAAATAGCCAATCTACTGCAGGTCTCCTCTGAAGGGGGTACCGCTACTCTCCAACGACGGGTAGGGATCTAGCTCGCGACTCCCTGGCCTCGATCAACAACCGCAGAATCAGTAACACTCGCTAAGACTCTGCAAAACAAAGGAGAGGAAGGAAAAATGAGGGGGAAAACCCCCAAAGGGTATGGAACTACACAAAAAAGGGAGTTCTTAGTGGGTACCACCGCCAGACCCGACGGTCAGCCAACTAAGTCCTCAAGAGACATAAAATAACCAAAGAAGTGGGACTGAACAATAATGCTGATGTCACCTAACGGCTACCAAGCCTCCATATAAATGCTCAAGAGGGGAGAATCAAAGTATGGTATGCAATCACTAGCACATGAAGTGCACAATCGACCCAATCGAGCTGACTGCCACATCTGGTCGAGTCAAACCTGCGCCCCACCTACGACCAACTCCCGCTGACGGGCAGGAATTACGTAGGGCGTCCAAACATACTAACTCGCTATCGAGTAGTGGCTCATGCAGGTAATAGTCGGAATCCACGCTCTCTCTCAGAACGGATAGCCTCAAGATGCTCAACCTCTCACACAACGATCAACAACTCACAATGACCTTGGGACCACCGTCAATCCCCAAACGGTTCCCAACAACACTAGCACTGGTCTAAACACAGCTACTAGACTCTACTCGGTCCCCCTGACACAAGTGCAACAATAAAGTAAATGCCTGTAACGACCTCAATCTGGTGCCACAAGTAAAATTGGTACTGCCTGCTGTGCCTGACAAATCGGGTATGCTGGCCAAAGCATAACACCGATAAGGGATAGGAGTCTTAAGGACTCAAAGTAAGTAACAGATCGGCCACTCTAACCGTCCGATCGCACACTCCGGAGTGGCACTCGAGGGGAGCGACCCACACGAGTAAAGCATCACCGGGCAATAACCGCGCCGGTGTGATAAGTATCAAAAGCAGGACTGGATCATGACTCTGATCAAAGTGGGAAAGCCCAACCACTAAAGAAAGCCTCGGTCCTCAATCAGATGCAAAAATACTCAAATAGTGGGAACTCTGTCCACTAGAGAAATCTGATACCCAATATGGTGCATAAATAAATATCCGGGCAACCGCCCAATATCCGCGGTTGCCGCAATACCCTGCCGTCTATAATCAAGTCCTATAACCGACCTCCGGTCAACCGCCCAAAGTCCGCGGTCACCGGAAACCCTGCCAACCGCAATCCAACACAACCCGTCCCTGACACCAATGTCCCGGCTAGACTACCCCAGACCCCTGCTCGCACCTGAGCAACACAGACCGCCTGACTAACAAAGAAGGAGAAAAGGATAACATGGTTTCTCCTAAGTCAAGTTTCAAAAGTAGTGCAGCAGTAAAAGATGGCCTAACTACATGTCCATACAAGCATGCTTTTGTCCTCAGAAACGTTAAAAGTGGGTGAAACATATATTAGCAAAACATGCTAAAGTATTCCTACTGTGGTATACCAATCTTACCCAAGTAGGCCATCCCTTGCTTACCTCTCGCTCATATTTGTTGTACATCGAATATGCCTGCTATCAGTCATATAGGGGTGACATCCCCACAAGTTCACTTACATTCACCATAATGTAAAATCTTATACAGTTACCAAATTAAGCCTACCCACCTGAAGTGCTCAATCCAAGGCAAACCTGGGGTCGGTGAAGAGCGTGGCCACTTGCACGCACAATCCGCTGAACCCGTATCCACGGTACATGTCGCGCAAACCTCGGCTCCTAGCAGTGTTCCAAAAACACTCGCGAACCCTCCTGGGTACAACAAAAGGTCGAAAGTTACACTTTTATTCCAAAAATATCCAAGTACATACAAATCTGTTGGAACAGTCCCAAAGATGCGGATTTTTCACCTGCAGCGAGAACTCAGAAAAATCTAACATAAATACTATCGCGATCCTCACGTCGAGACCTTCGAAACGGTTACCTGCACGTCCAATTCCGAGCCCCGTAGGCCGAGTTACAAATTCCACAACGCGATGAGCGCGAAACTCCACAACATACACAACTGTATCACATTGCACAGAAGAACAAGAAAAGTATACCTTCGGGCAATTTCCAGAAAAATCCCAGAAAAATACGATGATAATCATCGCATCGAGTAGATGCAAAAAGTGCACAAGAGCGTCTCAATCCGATGCCCGGTTGCGGAGATATCCTCGAAACAACACGCTGTCCTCTAGAAAACACTCACAGCAAAAGACCACCAGTAAACATGGAAAAACACCTTGAAAAGCGCGAAACTAGGGAATGTTGAACATAGCCCTGTCCGTCGCGGATCCAGCAGCGAAGAAATCACTCGAAAAGGTGGTCGGAGTAGGCCGGGGGAGCTCGCGCACCGAAACGCGACGAAGGGGAACACAAATGGACGAGCGTCGCGCCGCGCCGTAAAAAGGGAAACCTCGGGATGCGTGCCATGTAAAATCTACGAACCCTGCAGATGGATGCAGCACTGCGCGAGGAAGAAAGTTGCTGAGGGCGCCGCAGCGAGGGGAGGCTCGGAAATGGCGGAAAAAGGGAGAGGAAGAAGGCTCAGATCGCTTAAATAGGCTCCAGAAAACAAATAGCGAAATACCGAATATTTCCCCACTTCCGGGCGCCCGATTCTTCCGGATTGCTACAGTGTTGGGCACGGCCCAACACTGTGCGGGCCCGAATCACACACAGGCCTCCACGTCGCCCGCAAAACAGCCAACAGCCGTGCGGGGCCATCCCCCGCACGACACGTGGCCCAACGGGAAGCCCAAACGTGGCGACGCCCCGGTCAGCGCACCTGCCGCGCCCACGTGCACGCGCAGGCGCGCCGCCTGGCGCCCCTGCCAGCCGCGGTTCCCGAGGCACCCCGCCTGCACCGTGGTCCCGGTGCACAGAACCAATCCTATCACAGCCCGCCACGTGTCCAGCCCTCGGTGCACGCCGGCCCCGTGGACCGCGCACCTGCCCGCGCGCCCGTCCGCACGCTGTGCGCTGCCCGCGCCTGCCCGTGCCCGCGCCGATGCACTCCGCCGTCGCCGGCGCTGCCCCAGCCGCCGGAACAGTACAAGATGCCTCAAAATCCATGCCGGGTCATCCGAGCTCCGAAAAATACAAGTAGGTAGTCCATTTTCATCGTTATCGTGCGCTGAATCCAAATCTGGTGTCCGATTTGCCAAAATCCAACTCTAAAAATTGTCGAAGGCATCCGGAAAGGTGTTCTTTTGTCCAAACTTCACGCTGAGTCCAATTTTAATATCCACTTCGCACGAAACCACTTCTAAACATGCGACGGGGTCCTACGATCACTCACATGATCTATTTTAAGCCCGAAGTCCATCACTTCTGTCCAAATTGTGAACAAACACCACAGACACACTACGTATGCCTCCAGAAGTTGCCAATCAACCAGTAATCACATCATGGGGATCCAGGTCCTCACGTCCTCCCCCACTAAAGAAAGTTTCGTCCTCGAAACTAGCTCAATTCCACCAGGAGTGACAAATACCAAGGGTAAGTACTCAACATCATCATCTCCAGCTCCTAAGTCATCACTCACTCCCCGGGATTATTCCTCAACAACAACAACAGCAACATTCAGTGCGGCATAGCCCGTTTGTGCAATTCCCTCATCTCACGAGCCAGAATTCGCAACGGCGTCCCTCGCACTCCAAACATTCCTAGATCTCAAATGGGACGAGTAAATCACGGGCGAGGGATCCAAAAACATAACCTTCCTGAGTTGAGACATGAAACACAACAGGGGGTTCCATCAAAAGTTGGGGGAAACAAGATAACTGCCAGTGCAACAGGCACCAACCCACAACCTGTGCCAACTCAACCAAGGCAACCCGAAGCACACCCACACGATTATCCAATAAGGAAAAAGAGTCCTAACAAGGAGGGGTCCTCACTCGGTCACTCCCGAATCTTGACCATCCGAGTGAACTACTCAGCCACGGTCTATCATCCAAAGGAACCCTCAGGGACACAACCACAAGCCATGTTCACCTCAACAGTCCACACTGCCCCAACTGTGGAATCATCAAACTCAACCCCAGACAGCTTCCCTGCTCTAGGTACCCGCCATCACAGTGGCCCTGTCGGGGTAATCCAGAATGCTCAACAATAACCCAACGATAACTCCACGGTCACAATAGAAGGCATCACTAAAACTCGCAGATCTCTCTCCCAACACTGGAAATGCTAGCATTGGCGTTGGTATCAGTCTCATCATCCGATTGCCAAGCTCTCCTGGCACTGCCCAGCCCAAGAAGCCCTTTACCTTGACCATAATTGTCGACCTCGGCCAATTCCCAAATGGTATCAATATTGGCCGGATTCCCACCGCTGCCACTACGGCTAACACAATGTGACCCAAGAAGGTATGCCTCTGAAGCTAAAACTTGTACTCCAATAACACGGCATACAGCTTCTTCCACCCAAGCATTATAGCACATCCATAAGTGCTCCTCGTGCTTCAAGTCGCTCTGGGAGTAAATTCGAATATCCCTAGAGGATCTGGTTACCAATCCAATCAAGTACAGCTGGAGCACAATTCCTCAAATCATAAGAGTGGCAGGGCATTAATCAATCCACTTGGCCTTACTATGAGCTCATGATGCTCTACCGTGTCCTGAACGCCATCTAGGCAAGATCCTCGGCTGTCTGATTCCAAGTAGGTACTCACACCATACTATAACTGCCGAAGTATGACTCCATCAAAAGGTCCTAGATACCACCCGGACCTGTCTACACTCGAACCATGAAAGGACCCTCACAGTCGTGTATCAACGACGTGGCATCACCACCGTGTATCAACGGCGTGGCATCACCACCGTATATCAACGGTGTGGCAGTAGGTCAAACAGACCCCTCGATCCATCAGATCCTGCAACTGCGCCATCAGCTCTCTCAGCTCTACCGGCGATATCCAATGAGGTGCTGTCGAGGGTGGCGCGGTTCCCCGAACCACGTCAAACTCAATCTCTATCTCCCTAACCTGCGGCATCTCCTACAGCTCAGGTGAAATCACACCCGGGATCTCGTGGGCAACAGAGATATCCTTGAGTCCCGGTGTCGCCGAAAGCACCCCTCACACTGTCGCTATAACCTGCGCGCTCTAGTAATCTCAACAAGCAAGCCTCCTCTTGTCTGCCTTGCCGAAGATCAAAGTCCTCTTTCGCCGCAGTCAAACATTCTGTGGCACTATGCCAACCAAAACCCAAGCACTAGATCAAAACACCGAACTGCCACAATTACCAATAAGTCAGCCGGCATAACTCACGGCCTCTACTGCACTGGACATGATCCACAAGCCTACTCCACATGCACAACACCAACAGGAACCTGTTCCTCGAGTGCACGTGGTAACAAATCTACCTCTAGTCCATGCAGGAACGCAACATGCTCTAACTCTAACTGCTGTGATGGAATCCCACTTGCGACACTCAATCCACTACCGTGGTGCCCTCCAACCGGGCGGCACAGATTTATCTACTCAATGCAAGTGGTTGTCGCTCAATTTGCCTGAAAATCAGGACTATCCACATATGGAGCACGACCTCTGTCTCTGCTCACACCGAGGCGACGAATAAGGTCCTCCGTAGATAATAAATCCACACTACCGCTGCGCCACTCTGATATAGATGCTGATGCTGCCATCGGGGTCCACCCGATCTCTGGCATCTCAGGAACCCGTCATCCTGGAAAAGAAATCAGAAGTGCCTCTGCCGGCCGATTTGTCCTCCATCACCCGGCGCCAAGCGCCAATATCCTGAACTCGCCTCTAGGGGCAGATCCGTATCCAAAGGAACTGCAACTCCACGCTTCCTACACAACGCCTACACCATCGAGGCGTCAATAATCCGTAACTGAGGGACTAACTAAACTGAAAGATATCCTGGCGCAATCCACTCCCAGCCACATATCCTATGCGCCTCGTCCCTCGAACCTGGAGTGCGTAGTTTAATAACTGCCAAAAACTCTCTAGCACAGGGAGGCTCTCAATTGATCACTCCATCACCACCAACCACGACTCTGGCTCCAAATGCTCCAACTCAATCTTACGAGTCGGGGTGGTTCATCTGCCAAATCTGGCTCAATAGATCGATCGCGTCCCCTCAGCTCACCAGCTGTCAACTATCCACCCTACCTCGGTGCCTTGCCACTAAACATTGGCACAAAGGGGGCTACTCACTCCATCGGTGCCACAGAAATCCCCGCCACTGAGGATACTGCAACCGGGTGGTCTCGGAAGGAAGCACTGTCGAGCTGCCCGTTGCTCCGACAACTGTGTCAATAAGACCAGTTGCTCGCTCACTCTGCCGCTGATAAGCCTCTAACAATCCTGTCATCTGGGTCCGGAGCGCTCTGACCTCAATCCGGGTATTCGGCCCAAAACCAACCGCTCAAGCTCAACTACTATGACAGGATACACACGGGTCAAAACCCAGCGTCGGGGAGACACCGCTCGCCATGACGAAACTGCAAAACAGCACACAACAACGCTCGACCCAATCCACCGAAAGTCTAAAGCATGTCACCCGTTCCACCGCATTATGTTGTCTGCAGCCAACATAATTACTTAGGAGAATAAACATGCCAATCACTCTTCCCGTCCCTTGGGAGAGGTATAAAACTCAATCAGGACTCTCGCTATAAATCATGACTCTCACGAAGTCAACCAAGGGTCAAACCATAAGCCTAGGGTTTCTAAGTCCAGCATGACCTACAACCTAGGCTCTGATATCTGTTAGCTGTAGTACTTTTCTTGTAGGTAGGACGCTTCACCTATGCGGGGTTTGGCATAGGTGGTGGATCTGTTGGCGAGCCCGGGTCGCAGTTTCGACCCCGGGGCGTGACAGATTAGGTTGGTAGGTAGGATGCTTCGCCTACGCGGGATTTGGCATAGGTGGCGGATCTGTTGGCGAGCCCGGGTCGCAGTTTTGACCCCGGGACGTGACAGATTAGGTTGGTATAGAGCTATAAATGAAAATCTGCTGTATAACTAAAATCAACCACTGTACAACTGGAAATAATACAACAATGTCCATCTCCCAAAAATGATAATGATACAATATCCTCATATACAAAGTTGAAAACTCAACAGGGAGATATCTCCAATAAATACATCAGTGCACAGGCTCTCAATACATATCATCCTCACAACAACAGTCTCTCAAAAGAGGAAAACAAAATAGCCAATCTACTGCAGGTCTCCTCTGAAGGGGGTACCGCTACACTCCAACGACGGGTAGGGATCTAGCTCGCGACTCCCTGACCTCGATCAACTACCGCAGAATCAGCAACACCCGCTAAGACTCTGCAAAACAAAGGAGAGGAAGGAAAAAGAAGGGGGAAAACCCCAAAAGGGTGTGAGAACTACACCAAAAAGGGAGTTCTCAGTGGGTACCACCGCCAGACCCGACGGTCTGCCCACTAAGTCCTCAAGAGACATAAAATAACCAAAGAAGTGGGACTGACCAAGAATGCTGATGTCACCTAACAGCTACCAAGCCTCCATCTAAATGCTCAAGAGGGGAGAATCAAAGTATGGTATGCAACCACTAGCACATGAAGTGTACAATCGACCCAATCGAGCTGACTGCCACATCTCGTCCAGTCAAACCTGCGCCCCACGTACGACCACCTCCCGCTGACTAACTCGCTATCGAGTAGTGGCTCATGCAGGTTATAGTCGGAATCCACGCTCTCTCTCAGAACGGATAGCCTCAAGATGCTCAACCTCTCACACAATGGTCAACAACTCACAATGACCTTGGGACCACCGTCATTCCCCAAACGGTTCCCAACAACACTAGCACTGGTCTAAACACAGCTACTAGACTCTACTCGGTCCCCCTGACACAAGTGCAACAATAAAGTAAATGCCTGTAACGACCTCAATCTGGTGCCACCAGTAAAACTGGTACTGCCTGCTGTGCCTGACAAATCGTGTATGCTGGCCAAAGCATAACACCGATAAGGGATAGGAGTCTCAAGGACTCAAAGTAAGTAACAGATCGGCCACTCTAACCGTCCGATCGCACACTCCGGAGTGGCACTCGAGGGGAGCGACCCACACGAGTAAAGCATCACCGGGCAATAACCGCGCCGGTGTAATAAGTATCAAAAGCAGGACTGGATCATGACTCTGATCAAAGTGGGAAAGCCCAACCACTAAAGAAAGCCTCGGTCCTCAATCAGATGCAAAAATACTCAAATAGTGGGAAACTCTGTCCACTAGAGAAATCAGATACCCAATATGGTGCATAAATAAATATCCGGTCAACCGCCCAATATCCGCGGTTGCCGCAATACCCTGCCGTCTATAATCAAGTCCTATAACCGACCTCCGGTCAACCGCCCAAAGTCCGCGGTCACCGTAAACCCTGCCAACCGCAATCCAACACAACCCGTCCCTGACACCAATGTCCCGGCTACACTACCCCAGACCCCTGCTCGCACCTGAGCAACACAGACCGCCTGACTAACAAAGAAGGAGAAAAGGATAACATGGTTTCTCCTAAGTCAAGTTCCAAAAGTAGTGCAGCAGTAAAAGATGGCCTAACTACATGTCCATACAAGCATGCTTTTGTCCTCGGAAACGATAAAAGTGGGTGAAACATATATTAGCAAAGCATGCTAAAGTATTCCTACTATGGTATACCAATCTTACCCAAGTAGTCCATCCCTTGCTTACCTCTCGCTCATATCGGTTGTACATCGAATATGCCTGCGATCAATCATAGAGGGGTGACATCCCCACAAGTGCACTTAAATTCACCATAATGTAAAAACCTTATACAGTTACCAAATTAAGCCTACCCACCTGAAGTGCTCAATCCAAGGCAAACCTGGGGTCGGTGAAGAGCGTGGCCACTTGCACGCACAATCCGCTGAACCCGTATCCACGGTACATGTCGCGCAGACCTCGGCTCCAAGCAGTGTTCCAAAAACACTCGCGAACCCTCCTGGGTACAACAAAAGGTCCAAAGTTACACTTTTATTCCAAAAATATCCAAGTACATACAAATCTATTGGAACAGTCCCAAAGATGTGGATTTTTCACCTGCAGCGAGAACTCAGAAAAATCCAACATAAATATTGTCGCGATCCTCGCGTCGAGACCTTCGAAATGGGTACCTGCCCGTCCAATTCCGAGCCCCGTAGGCCGAGTTACAAATTCCACAACGCGATGAGCGCGAAACTCCACAACATACACAACTGTATCACATTGCACAGAAGAACAAGAAAAGTATACCTTCGGACAATTTCCAGAAAAATCCCAGAAAAATACGATGATAATCAACGCATCGAGTAGATGCAAAAAGTGCAAAGGAGCGTCTCAATCCGATGCCCGGTTGTGGAGATATCCTCGAAACAACCCGCTGTCCTCATGGAAATACTCACAGCAAAAGACCCCTAGTAAACATGGAAAAACTCCTCGAAAAGTGCAAAACTAGGGAATGCTGAAAATACCTAGATCGTAGCCCTATCTGTTGCGGATCCAGCAGCGAAGAAATCGCTCAAAAAGGTGGTTGGAATAGGCCGGGGGAGCTCGTGCACCGAAACGCGACAAAGGGGAACACAAATGGACGAGCGTCGCGCCGTGCCGTAAAAAAGGAAACCTCGGGATGCGTGCCACGTAAAATCTCTGAACTCTGCAGATAGATGCAGCACTGCGCGAGGAAGAAAGTTGCTGAAGACGCCGTGGTGAGGGGAGGCTAGGAAATGGCGGAAAAAGGGAGAGGAAGAAGGCTCGGATCGCTTAAATAGGCTCCAGAAAACAAATAGAGAAATACCGGATATGTCCCCACTTCCGGGCGCCTGATTCTTCCGGATTGCTACAGTGTTGGGCCCGGCCCAACACTGTGCGGGCCCGAATCGCACAAGGGCCTCCACGTCTCCCGCAAAATAGCCAACAGCCGTGCCGGGCCATCCCCCGCACGACACGTGGCCCAACGGGAAACTAAAACGTGGCGCCGCCCCGGTCAGCGCACCTGCCGCGCCCACGTGCGCGCGCAGGCGCGCCGCCTGGCGCCCCTGCCAGGCGCGCCGCCTGGCGCCCCTGCCAGGCGCGGTTCCCGAGGCACCCCCGCCTGCACCGTGGTCCCGGTGCACAGAACCAATCCTATCACAGCCCGCCACATGTCCAGCCCTCGGTGCACGCCGGCCCCGTGGACCGCGCACCTGCCCGCGCGCCCGTGCGCCTGCCCGCGAGCGCGCCCGCGCGCTGTGCGCTGCCCGCGCCTGCCCGCCGCCGCGTCTGTGCCTGTCCGTGCCCGCTCCGCCGCCCTCCGCCCTCGCCGGCGCTGCCCCAGCCGCCGGCACAGTACAAGATGCCTCGAAATCCGTGCCGGGTCATCCGAGCTTCGAAAAATACAAGTAGGTAGTCCATTTTCATCGTTTTCGTGCGCTAAATCCAAATCCGGTGTCCGATTTGCCAAAATCCAACTCTAAAAATTGCCGAAGGCATCCGGAAAGGTGTTCTTTTGTCCAAACTTCTCGTTGAGTCCAATTTTAATATCCACTTCGCGCGAAACCACTTCTAAACTTCCGACGGGGTCCTACGATCACTCACATGATCTATTTTAAGCCCGAAGTCCATCACTTGTGTCTAAATTGTGCACAAACACCACCGACACACTACCTAGGCCTCCAGAAGCTGCCAATCAACCAGTAATCACATCGTGGGGATCCAGGTCCTCACAAAAGGTATGTTTTCGTTGTGGTTTTGCAGGGCACATACGAAGAGATTGCAAGATGGGAGCGAAACGATCAACTCAAGCGCCTCTTGCAACAACTAAGAAAAAGGTGATTCCCCGGAAATCAAAGGAAAACTTTTCAAAGGAAAAGAGCCTTGGTAGTTCACCCCACAAGACGACGACATCAAAGAAAAGCAATCAATCAAACAAGACGCTTTCACCAAGGGTAATAACTTCACAATCATTGCCGACGTACTCCAAAACTCTAAAGGTTTGGGTACGCAAAGGTGAATTCTTCCTTTGTCTTTGAACCACGTTGGTACCAACCGGCCCTTAGAATTACTGCACATGGACTTAATGGGGCCGACTCGTCAACCATCTTTGGGAGGTAAATGGTACATTTTTCTTTTGGTTGATGATTTCTCTAGATATTCATGGGTAACATTTTTAAAAGAGAAAGCGGATACTTTCGACTCTTTTCATGAGGTTTGTCATCGTATTATGATTGAACGAAATGAAAAGATCGTTCGTGTTCGAAGTGATAGAGGTGGAGAATTCATCAATTCTAAATTCATTGATTTTTGCACTTCTAACGGCATAAAACATGAATTCTCAGCACCCTATACACCTCAGCAGAATGGTGTAGTCGAGCGCAAAAATAGGGTTGTACAAGAGATGGCGCGTGTTATGCTTCATTGCCGGAAACTACCGTTACATTTTTGGGCTGAAGCTGTGAACACCGCCGTCTACGTTATTAATCGAGTGTATTTGCGCCCGGGAACTATAAATACACCATATGAGCTATGGTTCTGGAGAAAACCGAATATCAAATATTTTCGAATCTTTGGGAGTCGCTGTTACATTTTACGTGATCGTGAAAATCTTGGTAAATTCGACTCTCGAAGTGACGAAGAGATTTTCATGGGTTATTCTACAAACAGTAGAGCATATCGGATATTTAACTTGGAATCTAAAATGATGGTAGAATCTATTAATGTTAAAGTAGATGAAGCTTTTAATTTTGCATCTGATAAATCTACCCCGGATATGTCTCTAGATGATGATACTCCTGTAAATGCATCTTCTCATAATAACTCTTTTCATAAAGTTGATGGATCTAATGGTTCTTCTAGTTTATCTTATATGCAGGAATCATCACACGTACCTCCGAGTACTCCATTACCTCAAACGCTACGTATCTCCAAGGATCATCCAGAATCGAACATTATTGGAGACCCACAAGAAGGAGTCAGGACTCGGAGACAATTGGTTTGTGGAATCGCATGTTACGTCTCCATGGTAGAACCAAAGAACATCGATGAAACTCTTCAGGATGACTACTGGATTGAAGCAATGCAGGAAAAGCTCCATCAGTTCGAAAGAAACAAAGTCTGGGAACTAACGAAGCCACCGAAGCAACACAACGTGATTGGTACTAAATGGATTTTCAAGAACAAGAAAAATGAGGATGGTACCATCATCAGGAACAAAGCACGCCTAGTTGCTCAGGGCTATTCTCAAATTGAAGGAATAGACTTTGATGAGACGTTCGCCCCAGTATTTCGACTCGAGTCGATTCGAATTTTGTTCGCAATTGCTTGTCATTTTAAAATCAAACTCTTTCAAATGGACGTTAAGAGCGCATTTTTAAATGGGTTTTTAAACGAGGAAGTTTATGTGGCTCAACCGAAAGGTTTCGTTGACTATAAACAACCTAACCTTGTTTTTCATTTGAAAAAGGCTCTTTACGGTCTAAAACAAGCACCGCGAGCGTGGTACGAAAGGTTGACAAAGCACCTTTCAGAAAAGGGCTACACTCGAGGGGGAGCAGACCGGACTCTCTTTGTGAAGCATTATCAGGATAACTTCATTGTAGCACAAATCTATGTCGATGACATTGTATTTGGTGCAACTAGAGACAATATTGCTTCTAAATTCGCTGAAACCATGGAAAGCGAATTTGAGATGTCTATGATGGGCGAACTAACTTACTTTCTTGGATTGCAAGTGAAACAAAATGAAGAAGGCATCCATCTGTGCCAATCCAAGTATGCAAAGGAGTTGGTCAAGAAGTTTGGATTAGAAAATTCTAAAGACTTTCCGACTCTAATGGGAACTAGCAATAAGGGATTAGGAAGTGAATCTCTTAGTGAAAGTGTAGACGAGAAGCTTTATCGTAGCATGATTGGATGTCTACTCTACCTCACGGCTAGTCGCCCGGATATATCCTTTAGTGTTGGGATCTGCGCGAGATATCAGTCAGCACCAAAGGAGGTTCACCTGAAAGTGGTGAAAAGGATCATCCGGTACGTCAAAGGAACTTTGAATTTCGGAATTTGGTATTCTATGGGAACAACGCTTGACATTATAGGATATTCAGATGTCGATTGGGCAGGATTTGTGGATGATCGGAAAAGTACGAGTGGTGCATGTTTTTATCTTGGCCATTGCCTTGTTGCATGGCATAGTAAAAAGCAAAAATGCATTGCACTCTCGACTGCCAAAGCAGAATATATCTCAGCGGGTAGTTGTTCAACTCAACTCATTTGGATGAAAAGCGTGTTGAGCGACTTCCGAATTTCAGCAACTTAGGTAACTATTCTTTGTGACAACACTAGTGCTATAAATATTTCTAAAAACCCTGTGTTGCACTCAAGAACTAAACACATTGACCTTAGATATCATTTTCTAAGAGAGCTAGTTGAATCAAGTATTCTTCAAATTTCTTATATTTCAACTGAGGATCAATTAGCTGACATTTTAACAAAACCTTTGGATCAAAAACAATTTATTCATTTGCATAAAGCAATTGGAATGCTTTCATTGAAATAACTCTTTTTGAAACATTGCTTAGGTTAGATTTTATTTTTGTGTTTGCGTTCTTTATCTATGCTTGAACATAGAACTTTAATTGAGCATTAGTATAATTGACTTTACTTGCATCCCTTCATATTTTTAAGAAATTTATTATGGTTTGGATATCATGATAATTCATTTGATGCAATGATCATTTATATCAATTAGTCCATTTTTAATTGATCAAAGTCAATTTCTCTCTCAATGATCTCTTGGTATAGTTTTTATCATATTTGAAAATTGAGTTAAGTATGAACTCGAGATCAATTTTTGGTTGAATACCTTATATCTTAAATAATTGATAGCCAATTGAGGGGGAGTCTATTAAAATATTTATGCTCAAAAGATGTAGAAAAGGTTGCATCCCAATGAGGAGTGTGAAAACTACCACCACATGGAGGAAAGAGCTACCACCTCGGTCGTCCGAGTACTGTGTGCAGCTACCACATGTATACCAAGCATGGTTTTTCGAATTAATTAGATAAAATGCTTTTTGGAATACTTGATTCTATCAAATTCCAAGGTTGGTATAAGGTGGGGATTTTATTTGAAAGATGCTCAAAGAGCCACTCCTTATAATAAATTGACTAGATATATTATCTAACATATCTGGGATTTCAAACATTTATCGATCTTGGTGTTTCATTTTCTTACCATATTAATGATTTGATAAACGCATTACTCATAAGATTATGATAGATGTCATTGAACATGTTCAACTTTAAAGGTTTTAATTTTTATAAATTTTCATTTCATTACTTGGATATTATTGATAGATTTAGCATAATCTATTTCTTTTGATATGAAATGATGACTTTTGTTTAAAGTTGACATGCAAAAGTGCTTACATACTTTTTCTGAATTTTCTGGAATTTTTCTAAATTTTTCTGAAGAAAAAGTTGCAGCCAATCCGGACTGGAATTCCTGTTCCGGATCCCGAACACAGGAATTCTCTACGGGTAGCCGATCCGGACTGGATTCATGAGGCAGTCCGGACCGCGGCTAGGGTTTTATAAGAAACAAAAGGGATTTGATTTCTTTTTACAACAATCTTTTGTTTCCAAGTCTCCAGAGCTTCTCTCTCTAGAAATCAACCAATTTGGAGCCTTTCCAACTCGAGTTCTTCGGATCAAAGTAAGTTTTTATGATCAAAACTTCGTTTTTTCACAGACTTTCTCTCTTTTCTCAAAAATGTGAATGAAATCTTGTAACTTTTTCGTTTGAGATTGGTTTTTGGTCAAATTTCTTTTGAAATAAGAACTCTGAGTAGATTAGTTTTGATTATATGCTAGGTATTCTCTTGATTAACGGATTTTTGGGCTTCGATTTCTGAAAATTCGGTTTTATGGCATATAATGAGAATTTTTTGAAAATCATGGGATTGATCTATTTTTAAAATTCTTTTTGCAAAACTAATTTGATTCTTAGTCTCTCTATATGATAATGATTGTTTAGGTACAATTTTTCAAATTTTTGAAAATAAATAATTTTTTCGTGTTCTTGAGTCTTTGCTCGCAGGTTTCTCAATTCTTAAGCACTATCAGCAAAAATGGTTTTTGTTTGGATTATTGTGCTCATTGTAGCGTTAGTAGGAACCCGAGCATCTGTTAAAAAGGAACAAGATGGAACAAATCAAGAAGAGACGAAGAATGTTCCTCAAATTGAGTCAGAATCAGAAGACGAAGAAGATTGGGACGCATATTGTAAAGAAGTACAACAGGCTGTTGATGACGAAGATAGGTTTTATTTAAAGAACAAGAAGCTGATGAAGTCTTCCTCAACAACTAAGCAGTACACTAGGCGAAAGAATTCAAGGGGTAGTGGAATTCGGATCAATGAACCCCTCGTCAGAGCTCACTCTCTGCCTAGAAAATCTCCATGGAATGAAGGTCAAAATGCACCGTCCGCATCCACACAACCTCCTTCGACCTCCAGGAAGGATACCACAGAAACTAATATATTGTCTTCCATTCAACAAGAACAGAGAAGATTGTCTGTGGAACAAGAAAGAATGTCCACTGACATACACCAGATGAATAGAAAATGTTCAAAGATATCAAGATTACTTAAAGGAATTTTGAACAAGTTGGATTGTAGCAGTTCCGACAAGTCTGATCCAGAATGACCATTTGCTTTAAAAATCTAATCTTGGGTTTTTCTGTTGTTCTAATTATCTTTTGCAGGTTTTAGTTCTTACACTTTCCTTTAGAACTTTTAACTCTACCTTCGTTTTGTAATTTTGGCTTTGTTTGTGACAAAAAGGGGGAGAGAGATTAAGAAACATGAACAACCGATATGAACAATGGTTTGAAAAGTTTGTGAGAATTTTGGAATACTGAAACCTGGAAGGTAATGAACAATGGTTTGAAAAGTTTGTGAGAACTTTGGAATACTGAAACCTGGAAGGTAAGTATACAACAACTTTGGTAGGTAAGTATACAACAACTTTGGTTTGGTTTTGTATTGTAAATATTTGCATGTCTCGACCAACTATTTGACTAACTATTTGGGCATGTATTATTACTAACAAGCTGTTGTTGACTAACAAACTTATGACATTTGGTTTTTAATGCTTAGAAGATATGTCTATCTCTGATTGCTATCTTAATACATATCTGATTTCATAAATGTCATATGAGTATAAACTTCATCTCTCTGGTTGGTTTTTGAATGAATGTTAAATTCTTGAGGTATCTAACGATTTCTCTTGTCAAGAATTACTTCTTTTTGCAGAGAGTACAAATGTCTAAGTCTAGAGTCTGTTTTAGGAGTTTATCTCGTGTATTCATTTTTATTTGGATCTCAAATGTAAATTTTTGATTTTCTTGAGTGGATCTATGTTTTCTCACAAAACCGCCAAAGGGGGAGATTGTTAAGGATTTTATCTTGCCGTATTTCGTGAAATGGTTAAGTCTTGAAGATTGAAGATGAAGATGGTTGGATCATTTACCTCAATCTCAAGAAAGAAGAATTCAAAAGGATCAGGTACGTTTAACTAAATAAGTTTGGTGATCCGAATACTTCTTACAGTGTATAAACACTTGGATGGATTTTTAATCGCATAAAAATAAAAAACTGGACATGTTATATGTTCAGGATCCGGATCAGGGTACTACAGTCCGGACCCCGAACATAGGGTAGTTCATGCGCAAATCCAATCCGGAACACATTTGTTCAGTCCGGACCCCGAACGTGGATTTTGCAGAAACTGCATGAACAGTCCGGACCGTGGATCTTCAGTCCGGACCCCAAACATGAGTTTTTCTGGAAAAATTCTGTTTAGCGACGACAGTCCGGATCGCATTATTCCAGTCCGGACTATCGACCCGAAAACTTCCAGATAAGGTTGGTTTTTGATTCTTATCCACTTTCAATGGTTTCTAACCTATAAGTAAACCCTAATTCTATCTTTTAGGGTAATCCACAATAAGTTTTTTATCTCCGTAAAAGAACGAGGAATATAAACGGATGAAAAACTTATAGATCCACATATAGAGAAGAGAGAAAATAACTAGATTTAATTCTATGTTTCTTCATCTATATTAATTAATTTGATTCTAGGTTATCTTACTCAGATTTTGAGTAGAATCAAATTAATGAATACTTAGATGGTATTTCCGATCTATCTTTGATTTAAGTATTCGGCGGATCATCACCACCAACAAAACAACGATTTCCCAAAATCGGCGCGTGGATTCGCGTGGCCTTGTGGATTCAAGGTGCTACCGCTCTCGTGGATTCGAAGTGAGGTACGTTCGTGGATTCGAGATGTACTACTTGGTGGAGACCGTGGATTCGGTCAGACGTCGTGGACTCGACGTTGGACGCCGTGGATTCGGCGTTGGACGCAAATCGTGGATTCGAGGCGCGTTGCGGAGCGAGCGGAGAAGATCAACTCGGAGCATATGGAAAAAGGTTGAGTCGTCTGTGAGTGCGTTATATCACCTTTGTACGTGTTATAATCTTAGTTGATTTCACCGTGTTATCGGTTCCGTGGTTTTTTACTCCTGGTTTTGGAGTTTTCCATGTAAAAATCTTGCGTGTTATTTTTCATTTCCGCATTGGGTTTTATTACGCTAAGATTTTTGAGTGTTTATTGTTTACACCTATTCACCACCCTCTAGGTGTTTTTTCCCCTATTTAGATCCATATTAGACATAACCCAACAGAATGTTTTCCGACCGAGTTATGATCATTTGGCATTCGAGTTTCCGATCTTTTTGATCGTGGATTTTAGCCTGCATGTGCCGCTTATTGAGCCAGATGAGACACGCTTGTTACTCGGTGGGGTCGCTCCCCTCAAGTTGCCGCTCCGGATGCGATGACGATGATGATGATGATGATGCGCCTGATGAGGCTGCTTTGCATGATATTGTGATAGTCCGTTCGGGCACCCTACGTTGGAGTAGTTGGGGCGATCGGACACCCTACGTTGGAGTAGTAGGGAGGCGCAGGCTTGACTGAGCCAGTTTTGGCAGTCACTGAGATTTGAGTTATTGTGAGCTCTTCGTGAGCGAGTGGAGGCATAGCATGTTATTAGATGAGTTTTTTCTTTGAGCATGGTACTTGAGGTATATTAGCAGTGGCGAGAGTATGCATAGCAGGTTCATAGTAGAGGTTTCCTTGAGCATGATGTTGTGACATATTAGCTGTAGCTCATTTCCCGATTTTCTATATATCTATCTTCATACCTATCTGTTTGCCTCCAGTAGACTTAGTGGGCATATCGTGGATATTGGTGACGGTACCCACTGGGAACTACCTTCTGCAGTAGTTCTCACACCCGCTGCGGTGACAGGTTTCCTGAGGTTGCTGTTCCGGCTTGGTTCGCGTGGAGACAGCTGTTCGAGGTGAGGACGTGGCCGAGTAGTTCCTTACCAGCATTGAGAGTCAGAGGTAGATGCACCCTGTATTTTTTATGATTACACTTTTGTACTGGACAGTCTGAGAGATTGTGAGGATTGTATTTTATTTACATAGCGGTAGGGACTATGTATTCATGATTTTGTATATTCAGATGTTCAGTTGTGATTCTGTAGCTACTAGTTTTATTTCAGCTCTGATACACGTTTAGCTATAGATCTGACTTGCAGGTTAGACGCTTCGTCTGTGCGGGGGTTTCCGTACAGATGTCGGATCTGTTGGCGAGCCCGGGTCGCAGTTTCGACCACGGGGTGTGACAACTTACCTGCGGGAAGTCGGTCCTCGGCTTTCACTTGTTGACATGTCAAGCATTGAGCCACAAATTTTCCAACATCTTTCTTCATGCCGGGCCACCAATAAAGCAACCTTAAGTCCTTGTACATTTTGGTGCCACCTGGGTGAAGAGAATAAGGTGATCGGTGTGCTTCCTTCAGGATCTCTTCTTTGATCTCCAAATCCGCCGGTACATAAAGTCGACTTCGAAAATGAAGTACGTCGTGATCGTCCACATGAAACTCACCTGCTCGGCCATCCACAAGTGTAGCCCGAATCTTTTCCAAACTAGGATCTTGGACTTGTTTCATCTTGATCCTTTCCATAAGGGTCGGTTGCAACATCAATGCCATCAATCTCTTGGGTGTCTCGGGTGCTACAACCTCCAACTCCAACTGTCTCATATCTTGAAGTAATGGTTGTTGGTAAGTGATCATCATCGCTAAGTTTTCCACTGATTTGCGACTTAGAGCATCCGCCACTACATTTGTTTTACCGGGATGGTAGAGAATAGTCAAATCATAATCCTTAAGAAGCTCCAACCATCTGCGCTGCCTAAGATTCAACTCCTTCTTACTAAAGAGGTACTTTAGACTCTTATGATCAGTATATACCTCACAATGCTCACCGTATAAGTAGTGTCGCCACAGCTTCAATGCAAATACCACGGCGGCTAATTCCAAATCATTAGTGGGATAGTTTTTCTCGTAGTCCTTTAATTGACGAGAGGCATAAGTAATAACCTTCTCGTTTTGCATCAAAACACACCCTAACCCACTCAAGGAAGCATCACTGTAGATCAGTATCCCGCTCCTGCAGTAGGAAAAGCCAAGATCGGGGCGGTTGTCAATCGTTCCTTCAATTCCCTGAAGCTTCTCTCACACGCATCATTCCAAATAAACTTGGTGCCTTTATGTGTTAGTCGCGTGAGGGGAGTAGATAACCTTGCAAATCCCTCAACAAAACGCCGATAGTAGCCGGCCAGACCGATAAAGCTCCGGATCTCGGTGATGTTCGTCGGTCTAGGCCAATCCTTGATTGCCTCAATTTTCTTGGGTTCCACAGCTATTCCTTTATCCGATATTACATGTCCCAAGAAAGCTACCTCTCGTAGCCAAAACTCACATTTCTTCAACTTGGCATAGAGCTCTTTCCCCCGAAGTAATTGCAATACTTGCCGCAAGTGATCCTCATGCTCTTCGTCACTTCGAGAGTACACCAAAATGTCGTCGATGAACACCATGACGAATCTATCCAAAAAGGGCTTGAAGATACGGTTCATCAAATCCATAAAAGCTGTCGGGGCATTAGTGAGCCCAAACGGCATAACAGTAAACTCATAGTGTCCATACCGTGTCCTAAAAGCCGTCCTAGGAACATCCTCGGGCTTGATCTTGAGTTGGTGGTATCTAGACTGAAGGTCAATCTTCGAATACACTCTTGATGTAGGATACCGAACTTCTAAAAGTAGAAGTTAGACATTAAGTAGAATATGCCCAATTAATTCAAAGAAATCCTAATTAACCATAGGTAAAATGTGCAAGTTCAACTTTTAAATACCATATAGAAGTTACGGTAGGATATAGTAAGTCGAAAAAATTATTATATAAATAAAAATAAATAAAAATAGTGTAAGATACTATTTTTATTAGACTCATAGAAGCATAATATAGGTTGAAAATGACCTGCGCCGAAATCGGAGCGAACACAGAAGATTTAATATTTTCTGTGAGAGACGGGGCAGATAAATTAGCAGAAAATTCACAGTGTCGGAAAATTCCGAAAAAATTCGGGGAACTCCGTAATATTATTTTAAGGCCACCGAAAAAGTTTCGCGTTGATCGGATGCCAGATAGTGAGAACGGGCTCCGCCAACAGTGTCGAAAAATTCTGAGAAAATTACGGGAGCTTCGTAATTATGTTTTAAGGTTACAATAAAAGTTTCGCATCAATCGGATACCCGAGCAGTGAGAAAGGTACCTGACAGCGATTTTAAGTACAGCGAGACTTTTGGTGACCCAAAAATAGCCCAAACTGAAAATTTAAAATATCTCGTGATAAATTAAGTTGAGATGAGCCTGCCCGTCAAATTTGAGCACAAACGGACATCCAGAAGGGTTCCGCAGGCAAGTATCAGATAAAATTGGACTAAATAGTAAATTAACACTATTGTTGGGGGGTCCTGTATGCATAAAAGCTACTTTCCCCTTTTCTTCTTCTTCTCCACCCACGCACCCCACACACGCACTCATACAGAGCACACCTCCATGGAAGGCTCTCTCGTTCCTTCTCACCTCACTTTCTCTCTCTAAAATTACTCACTCTAACGCGCACGAAATCGCGGAGCGATTTGCGAGGAGCCTAAGGCGAGCGAGGGCGAGCTTTTGAACCAAGAAAAGCTTGGAATCCTAGCTCTTTGAGGTGAGTTTTGTAAAAAAATAGATTTGGTTTTGCCGTAATGTTTTTAGATCTAAAATCTATATGATCTTAGAAGAATTCTTGTCGAAGAAATCGGCGAAAATCGTGGAAAAATCATAATGAATGTGTATATGAAACCTAGGGTTAAGAGAGGAGTTTTTGGATTTTCATGGGATTGATCTCATTTGAACCTATGGAAACCCAATTACTATGTAAAGAAACGTGTTGGCGAAGACGGATCGACATTCCGTCAAACGGTCGAAAAGTTAGAGCCGAAATACGCGCTCTAGGACTTTTGAGGCAAAAAGAAAAATAATTACATTAGTAATTTTGGTGGGGGATTTAAATGGAATCCTTCCATCATGGAGGGGTTTTGGGTAAACCCTTGACGATCCAGGCCACGAATCGTGGAAGTTCGTCGTCTTTCGTCGGCGCTTTTGCGCACACGTGAAAACACTAAGCATAGTACTTGGAGGTTATTAATAGGCCGTTTTGGACTTGTTTAGGACATCCGACTTGAGGCGACCCTTGTGATCGAGACCGGTTCTCCCGTAGATATTTTTTTGGAGAGCCGAGCCGAGCCAAGGACCCGAGGTGGGTGGTGCTCTTACCGAAGCCGTTGGGCTTCTCTCTATGTCTTAGCCACTTACACCATTGCATATCGCACCATTGCATTGTAGGATAGTATGTATTGCCATCTTTATACTTTCCGGTTGATATAGATATTTAGCAAATGTTATGCTATTATGTTGGATTGGGAAAGATTGGGTCGATACCGAGGAATCCTATAGTGCGGATTGGGTGTTGGACTTGTGAGTCGACAATAAATGAACGAGTGGCATATATGTAGAAATTGTGAACACCACACAATAAATGAACGAGTGGCATATGAAAAGTAGTGTAGGTAAACCTATCATGACACATGTGAGACATAGGTTGTGTATTATCTATAGGGATCTCAGTTGCTATCAACCTTATAGATAGGGTATCCTCGTGTGGAGAGGATTGGATCATGCTCATAGTCTGTTTTAGGCTGGTGGAGGTCGCTCCTCTACGGCCGCCTACTCCGGAGTTGGTCACGGGGCACGCCACCCCGAGGGACAGTCAGGTCCCGCAGACGCGTTCGATTGGTAGGTTGAGACACAGTCTCCCTCGTCGTGATAGTGAGCCGTGGGCAACCTTCGGGTGTGCCGTGAGATTTGAGATGAAGTGTTAAAAACCACACTTCTTGAAAATGAGTTAGAGAACAAGTATGAAATAGTACTTCATGGACATAGTGATATATTTGGATATCTCTCCCCTGAGCATGCATACATGTCTTCCGTGTTGGGCATAGTAGAGTAGTTATTTACTGCATTTACAGTTTTCAGATATATCTATCTATCTATCTATCTGCTTGTGCCCTCTTGGACCTAGTGGGAAGACCGGTGGAGTCGGTGGCCGAACCCACTGGGAACTATGGACCATAGTTCTCACCCCACTATTATTACAGGGCCGAGTACAGGTACTCCCGGCGAGGATCGCGGTAAGGGCTTGGCGCCCTAGAGACGTTGGTAGCAGCCTCCCTACATCTATAGCTTTTGTCACCTTGTCTTTACATTTTGAGAGTAGATGTTGTATAGGGTGAGGATGTTTTGGATGTGATTTATGTATTATTCATATGCTCGAATGGAATGGTTGTAATAGATAGAGTTTCTCTCTTTGTTACTTGTATGTTTACTTTTATATACTCGTACCTTGCTCTTATGTTCTTGTTAGCACTGGTTGTGCTCTCGTTGTGATTGTGTATATCTAGAATTAATTCCTGGGTGATTCTTGTACATGATCTTGTCGCTTAGCCTTGGGCGGACAGGGGAGGTTCTGTCAGTTCGGCGTCTGTTCAGCGCGCCCGAACCTTGCCAAATTGGTAGCGGTTTCGGGGCGTGACAGGTAAAGTGGTATTAGAGCAAGATAAGAGCAAGTAAAGAGAGAGAGTCTAGGATGACTTAGGAAACCCTAGGCTGGTAAACCCTAAGGTTGTAGGGACGTGAGTGAAACGTGAACCCTTGACGTTGGCGGAAGTGAAATCGATTGGGTCAAAGAAGATTATATGTCTCTAATTGAGAATAGAGACGGATTCAAGTGTGCTTGTTCGGTGACACGAAGTGTTATGTCGGCGGCCGACGGCATGATGCTAAGGGTCTAGGACTAGTATGCTTGTATGCTTCCGCCCGATTTATTATTGAGTTGTCTAGTTTCGTAAATGCTAAGGAGCTATCGGGTTAAACTAACTGACTAAGTTCTTGTTTCCAGGAAAGAATGTCAGGGAGACGCCACACTCGTAGGTCCTCTCCGGTGCCGCCTCCAGCGGCGCCCGAGCAGTCGGGATCTGGCGAGGTGCAGGGGCTGCGAGAGCAGGTCGCTGCTTTGGTAGGCGCGATGGAGCGCCAGGAGGCTCGATGGGAGCAGCTCCAGTCACTGTTGGAGCAGCAGGCAGCGTTGGCGGCCGCGACGGCGGCTGGGAGCCGTGATCCGCCTGCACCCTCGACTCACGCGCCGGGAGCGGTTGAGGGTGAGGGCGTGGGGGCCGTTCCACTGTCGGCGTGCCCCCTTCCGAGGAGTGCGCCTCTGGCGGCATCGGGTTCTACTACACCCGATATGACGGCGGAAAAGGCGGAGCGGGAGCGCGCATTGGCAGTTCTGATGCAGTTCCTAAAGTTCAAACCTCGGACCTTCGAGGGAGGGAAGATGGAGTCGGCGGTAGTGGAGTTGTGGTTAGGCGCTATGGAGACTATCTTTGGAGATCTCCCTGTCCTGGAAAGGGACAAGGTGCCCCTGGCCACGCATAGTTTTGGAGAACCGGCGTTAGTATGGTGGAAGCGGGTGCAGCGTGACCGACCCGCGCATCTTCCTCCGATGTTGTGGGGGGAGTTCAAGAGGACGGTGTACGGGCACTACTTTCCCGACGCCGATAAGCGAGTGATGAAGGAAAAGTTCCGCAAGCTGCAGCAGGGAAATCGCTCGGTGATGGAGTACGAGGAGGAGTTCTCCCACATCATCGACTGTGTTCCCGATGTTGTTCGCGACGATGCGGACCGGGCCGATTGGTTTCTGCGGGGGCTTAAGCCCTGGATCTACCGGGCCGTGCAGCTGTTCAAGCTCACGACCTACGCCGAGGTTCTTGATCGAGCGCTGTGGGCAGAGCACGGGGATGCCCATGTGCGCGAGGAGCGCGAGATGGCGGCGGGGTCCAAGGATAAGGGCAAGAAGCGCCAGGGCGGTGGTTCGGGGGCACAGTCTAGCTCCAGGAGGCCCCCGAAGCAACCGAGATCGCAGCCGTGGAGGCAGGGACCACGGCTGTGATGACCTGGATCTCTGCAGAGCTGTGGTAGAGTCATTGGTGACATCTGGGAGCCTGTTTTGTGTGTCGGAGGTGTTTGTGCACCAATTGGACACAAGTGGCGGACTTCGGGCTTAATGGATCACGTGGGTGATCGGTGGACTCCGTCGGATCGTTAGAAGTGGTTTCGCGCGAAGCGGATATTAAAAATGGACTCAGCGCGAAGTTTGGACCAAGGATTACCTTTCCGGATGCCTTCGACAAATTTTGGGGTTGGAATTTGGCAAAATGGACATCAAATTCGGATTCAGCACGCGAAAACGGTCAAAACGGACTACCCACTTGTTATTTTTGAGCATCGGGTACTGTTCATGCCGGAACAGTGTTTCCGGCGGCGGCGGGCAGCGGCGGAGCAGCCGCGGGCTGCGCGGAGGGCAGAGGCGCGGGCCGCCCGGTCCACGCGGCAGGCGTGCACCGGGGGCTGGACGCGTGGCGGCTCGGGAGTGGGCCGGTCCGCGGGGTGCGGTCTACGGAGAGTGCGGGGTGCACGGTGGACCGGGGTGGACACGTGGCGGCCGGTGGTTGGTGCGGTGTAGAGCGCTCAGTGCACCGAACGGGAGAGGGTGGCCTCGGGGCGCGTGCCCGACAGGGTTGGCAGGCGGCGCTGGCAGGCGGCACGTGGGCGCGACCGCGGTTTCCCGCGCGTTGGGGGCGCCACGCGTCGGCGGAGTGGTGGGCCACGTGGCGCAAGGCGACTGGGCGGTTCGGCTGTCCGCTGTTGCGGGGGCGACGTGGAGGCCCGTGGAGCTTTCGGGCGCGCACAGTGTTGGGCCGGGCCCAACACTGTAGCCGCCCGAAAACGGGAGCGCCCGGAAAAAAGGACACGTTGGGTATTTTCGGATTTGTTTCTTCCAGCCTATAAAAAGGCCGAGTTCAGGTTCTGGGAACTTCTTTTCTGCGCGGATTTTCACTGTGCAACCTTCACAAGAAATGCTCCTCTCCCTGTGGCGATTCTATCTGCAGAATTCCAGATTTTTTAGCTGCACGCATCCCGAGGTTACCATTTTTACGGCGCGGCGCGACGCTCGTTCGTTTGTGATCTTCTTCGTCGCATTTCGGTGCGAGGACTCCCCCAGCTTACTCCGACCTCCGAATGAGGCGATTCTTGCGCCGTTGGCTTCAAGACAGGTAGGGCTATGTTTCCCATGTTTACTGGTTTTTCCCATTCCGAGCTTTTCATGGGTTTTTCGGATCATATTGTGACCTCATTTTCTGGGGCGGAGTTTTGGGACAGCGGTGTGGTATTTTGGCGATATCTTCGCGCACAGGCATCGGATCGGGGCGATTCAATAGTCGTTTTGCATCTACACATCACGAGGAATATCCCCAAATTTTCTTGGAATTTTCTGAATTTTGCCCCGAAGGTGAATATCCCTGTTTATAGAACCTTGTGGTTCAGTTTTTGTGAGCAGTTTGTTTCGAGATGGTTCTCTTGTCGGATTTGTTTCTCAGTGTAGGAAACTCGGATTTGAGTGTGCAGGTAGTCGTTTCGACGGGTTCGTCGCGAGGATCGTGACAGTATTTTTCTTGGAATTTTCCGGGCATTTCTCGCAGGTAAAAACAGGGGAACTGTGGACTGTTGTGTTTGGGACAGTTTTGTGTGAGCATTGTATGTTATTTATGTACGTTCTTTTGGGAATTTTGTACAGCGATCGCGGCGGCTTATCGGTTTGGGCGAGGGCACTTTTTGGGACTTGGAATTAGTGATCGAGGTGGGTGGTTGTTGTTTACCTCTATTTTGACATGCTCACTAGGAATATTAGAGTGATCCCTTTATTTGGACAGCATGCTTAAGTGATATAAATTGTGAGCTTTTCCTATGGAAATTACTATTGTGGATATTTGATAGTGGTTGGGACTTATACATGTTTGTATGGATGGAATGTTAGCGTTTAACCTTGCATGTGGATTGGATTATTTATCATGGGCTTTATGATTATCCTGTTAGTGGTTGGTACTATTTGAGGACTTTATGACATGCATAGGTGGATGGTGATGCTTAATCATGGATTATAGACATGTGTGGTTGGATAATGTTTTAGCATGATGGTTATATCTATGCGGAGTTATTAATTGTTACACATGTGGAACCACTATTGGTCGCCTTTTTCTTTATTTCCTTGAGAACACTTGCATGCTTGTTTGGACATCTAGGTAGGCCATCTTTTATCGCTACACTTTCATGCTGGAACTTGACTTAGGAGAAACCTTGTTTGCTTCTTTCTCCTTTTCGTTAGTCAGGTGGGTTTGCTCGGGTTTGAGCAGGGGTTTGGGATAGTGTAGCCGGGGCCTGGATTATGGATCATGGGTTTTGGCGGTGACCGCGGATATTGGGCGGTTGACCGGATGTCGGTTATAGGACATCGGTGATAGGGCATGATTATGGACTAGAGGGTTTTGTGGCAACCGCGGATAGTAGGCGGTTGACGGTTATGGACCGGTAGCTCCCCTCGAGATCCCCTTCGGAGGCCGGGGCTGGACGGTTATGGACAGGTTTGCTATCACATCGGCGCGGCTTATTTGCCCGATGATGAGGGCGGCAGCAGGAATTTTGCTATCACATCGGCGTGGCTTTCTTGCCCGATGATGAGGGCGGTACAGATTGGGTTTATCTGGGACGGTTGGTTATTGTGGCATACGGTTATTCCAGTCTAGGACTGTATTTTAGAGGCATAGTAGTGGTAGATTTTCCTTTTGCAGCGGTTTCATTTCTTACCACTCTTCTTTCCTTTTTGCCTCTGGTAGGCCTAGTGGGTGTGTCATAGTTTGAGGTTTTACCCACTAGGGGAGGCTACTGGTTTACTAGTAGTTCTCACCCCCATTCTTCTTTCCTCTTTTTCTTCTTCCTTGTTTTGCAGTGTCTTCTGCGGGTGCTGCTGGGCTTTCAGCGGCGGGTCAAGGAGAGAGGACGGCTGAGTAGATAGATCTCGAGGCAGGATGAGCGGGTTAGCTGGACTGTTGGTGTACCCAGGTTTCCTCAGACGGTTGTACTTTTACATTTGGGACTGGCTTTTGCCAGCAGGTTGTATTTATTTTGGGTGAGCTGGGAGAGACAGATGTATCATTTATACAGATGTATTGTATTTTATTTCCAGCTTCAGTCTGAGATGTATTAGTTTTTAGTTCAGCTCTGTTTTTATCGCTCTTTTATTGTTATCTCTTATATCTGAGCAGGTTTGGCGCTTCGTGTACACGGGAAATACCGTGTGCACGGCGGATCTGTAGACGGGCCCGGGTTCTGGTTTACACCCGGGGCGTGACAGATTAGGTGGTATCAGAGCTTAGGGATAGGTCATTTGGGACTTAGGAAACCCTAGGCTTTTCGGCGGACCCTAGGATGTTAGTGCGTGAGAGACGCGACATTTTACGAAAGTCGGTGATTTATTTGTTTGACTCTTCCTGTGAGTGAAGAGGGATCGACATATCCTATTTTTGTGGGACAGTTATGTTGGCTGCAGACAACATAAAGTTACAAAAATAGAGGGATGTCTTTGACTTTCGCTAGATTGGGTCGAGTGTTTGGGGTGTGCTGATTTGCGGTTTTGTCGTGGTGAGCGGTGTCTCCCCGACGTTGGGCCCTGACCCGGGTGCACCTTGGTGCGGCAGTTGGGTCTGAGCTGGTTGTTTCGGGCCGGATACCCAGATTGGAGTCTGAGAGCTCCGGACCCGAAGGGTAGGTGTGTTGGAGGCAGATCAGCATCGCAGTGGCACAGTTGTCGGAGTGGTGACACAGTTGTCGGATCAGCGCAGTGGCACAGTTGTCGGAGTGGTGACACAGTTGTCGGATCAGCGCAGTGGCACAGTTGTCGGAGTGGTGACACAGTTGTCGGATCAGCGCAGTGGCACAGTTGTCGGAGTAGCGAGTAGCCCCCTCCGTGCCGACGTTTAGTGTTGCGGCACCGAGGTAGGGTGGACAGTTGACAGCGGGTAAGCTGTGGGATTGCTTTGATCAAGCGAGCCAGTTTTGGCGGATGAGTCACCCCGATTCGTGGGATTGAGTATGGAGCCTTGGAGGCAGGGTCTTGTTCGGTGGGGCATAGAGAGTACTTGAAGGTCTTTTATGGCAAGAGTTGACGCAGTTGCTGAACTGCACGCTCCATGTGTAGAGGGACGGAGCGCATAGGATATGAGTGTCTGAGGGTGGATTGCGTCGGGATACCTTTTAACTCTTTGGGTCCCTCCAGTACGGATTAAGGACGCCTCATGGGAGTAGGCGCCGGGTGTGGAGCGTGGTATTGTAGTTCCTTGGGTTGGGATCTACCGCCTGGGGCGAGTTCTGATTGAGGCGCTTGGCGCCGGGTGATGGAGGACAGATCAGTCGGTGGAGGCATTCCCGATTTCTTTTTCCAGGATAGTGGATTTCTGAGACTGTCGGAGCACATATGTTACATCGGTCGGTGTGGTGGTTATTTGTTGGGCTGGCGGGTTCGGTTTCCTTTCGCGGTGGTTGATAATGCCGCAAGGACAGTTTTCTTGGGGAGCCAGGCCCGGAGGTGTCGGTGTACTGGGGTTGTTTGAGGGTTATCTCCGCCTCTATAATTTTGACTTCGGGAGCGAGGCAGATGTTTCGCAGTGGATGAGTAGACTTTTGGCTGTGTGTTGATGCCGGAGAGTCGGGGAATTGCTTCTACATCCCGACGGTTTAGAGATTAGAGAGCAGAGTCTACGTGATCAGTTGGGGGGACTTATATTGGGTACCTTGGGGGTACAGAGGTATTGGGATCGAGCATTTGTGCCGATGGACTTGTGATTGGTTATTTACCCCCTCTATTTGGTTGAGATTCCGGAGTGAGGAATAACTTTAGTTTCGAGGACGAAACTTTCTTTTTGTGGGGGAGGATGTGATGACCTGGATCTCTACAGAGCTGTGGTAGAGTCATTGGTGACATCTGGGAGCCTGTTTTGTGTGTCGGAGGTGTTTGTGCACCAATTGGACACAAGTGGCGGACTTCGGGCTTAATGGATCACGTGGGTGATCGGTGGACTCCGTCGGATCGTTAGAAGTGGTTTCGCGCGAAGCGGATATTAAAAATGGACTCAGCGCGAAGTTTGGACCAAGGATTACCTTTCCGGATGCCTTCGGCAAATTTTGGGGTTGGAATTTGGCAAAATGGACATCAAATTCGGATTCAGCGCGCGAAAACGGTCAAAACGGACTACCCACTTGTTATTTTTGAGCATCGGGTACTGTTCATGCCGGAACAGTGTTTCCGGCGGCGGCGGGCAGCGGCGGAGCAGCCGCGGGCAGCGCGGCGGGCAGAGGCGCGGGCCGCCCGGTCCACGCGGCAGGCGTGCACCGGGGGCTGGACGCGTGGCGGCTCGGGAGTGGGCCGGTCCGCGGGGCGCGGTCTACGGAGAGTGCGGGGCGCACGGTGGACCGGGGTGGACACGTGGCGGCCGGTGGTTGGTGCGGTGTAGAGCGCTCGGTGCACCGAACGGGAGAGGGTGGCCTCGGGGCGCGTGCCCGGCAGGGTTGGCAGGCGGCACTGGCAGGCGGCACGTGGGCGCGACCGAGGTTTCCCGCGCGTTGGGGGCGCCACGCGTCTGCGGAGTTGTGGGCCACGTGGCGCAAGGCGACTGGGCGGTTCGGCTGTCCGCTGTTGCGGGGGCGACGTGGAGGCCCGTGGAGCTTTCGGGCGCGCACAGTGTTGGGCCGGGCCCAACACTGTAGCCGCCCGAAAACGGGAGCGCCCGGAAAAAAGGACACGTTGGGTATTTTCGGATTTGTTTCTTCCAGCCTATAAAAAGGCCGAGTTCAGCTGCTGGGAACTTCTTTTCTGCGCGGATTTTCACTGTGCAACCTTCACAAGAAATGCTACTCTCCCTGTGGCGATTCCATCTGCAGAATTCCAGATTTTTCAGCGGCACGCATCCCGAGGTTACCATTTTTACGGCGCGGCGCGACGCTCGTTCGTTTGTGATCTTCTTCGTCGCATTTCGGTGCGAGGACTCCCCCGGCTTACTCCGACCTCCGAATGAGGCGATTCTTGCGCCGTTGGCTTCACGACAGGTAGGGCTACGTTTCCCATGTTTACTGGTTTTTCCCATTCCGAGCTTTTCATGGGTTTTTCGGATCATCTTGTGACCTTATTTTCTGGGGCGGTGTTTTGGGACAGCGGTGTGGTATTTTGGCGATATCTTCGCGCACAGGCATCCGATCGGGGCGATTCAGGAGGCGTTTTGCATCTACACATCACGAGGAATATCCCCATATTTTCTTGGAATTTTTTGAATTTTGCCCCGAAGGTGAATATCCCTGTTTACAGAACCTTGTGGTTCAGTTTTTGTGAGCAGTTTGTTTCGAGATGGTTCTCTTGTCGGATTTGTTTCTCAGTGTAGGAAACTCGGATTTGAGTGTGCAGGTAGTCGTTTCGACGGGTTCGTCGCGAGGATCGTGACAGTATTTTTCTTGGAATTTTCCGGGCATTTCTCGCAGGTAAAAACAGGGGAACTGTGGACTGTTGTGTTTGGGACAGTTTTGTGTGAGCATTGTATGTTATTTATGTATGTTCTTTTGGGAATTTTGTACAGCGATCGCGGCGGCTTATCGGTTTGGGCGAGGGCACTTTTTGGGACTTGGAATTAGCGATCGAGGTGGGTGGTTGTTGTTTACCTCTATTTTGACATGCTCACTAGGAATATTAGAGTGATCCCTTTATTTGAACATGCATGCTTAAGTGATATAAATTGTGAGCTTTTCCTATGGAAATTACTATTGTGGATATTTGATAGCGGTTGGGACTTATACATGTTTGTATGGATGGAATGTTAGCGTTTAACCTTGCATGTGGATTGGATTATTTATCATGGGCTTTATGATTATCCTGTTAGTGGTTGGTACTATTTGAGGACTTTATGACATGCATAGGTGGATGGTGATGCTTAATCATGGATTATAGACATGTGTGGTTGGATAATGTTTTAGCATGATGGTTATATCTATGCGGAGTTATTAATTGTTACACATGTGGAACCACTATTGGTCGCCTTTTTCTTTATTTCCTTGAGAACACTTGCATGCTTGTTTGGACATCTAGGTAGGCCATCTTTTATCGCTACACTTTCATGCTGGAACTTGACTTAGGAGAAACCTTGTTTGCTTCTTTCTCCTTTTCGTTAGTCAGGTGGGTTTGCTCGGGTTTGAGCAGGGATTTGGGATAGTGTAGCCGGGGCCTGGATTATGGATCATGGGTTTTGGCGGTGACCGCGGATATTGGGCGGTTGACCGGATGTCGGTTATAGGACATCGGTGATAGGGCATGATTATGGACTAGAGGGTTTTGTGGCAACCGCGGATAGTAGGCGGTTGACCAGATGTCGGATGTGGGACATGTTTGTGATTGTGGGTTATTACGGCGACCGCGGATATTGGGCGGTTGACCGGAGGTCGATTGTTAGACCTGGTCGTGGATTGTGGGGTATTGCGGCAATCGCGGATATTGGGCGATTGTGTCACGCCCCGGGGGTACGAATCGCGCGGAAGAGGAGCCACCGATGCCCCTGAATCAGCCATATATTTTTTTTTTGTAAAACATTACTCCCCGGCGCGTGCACAGACCCGCCGCATACATAAATTCGCTCTGCAAATGGGCAGAGGCCCCTTTGTATATGCACGGCGTCTCGGCTACAAAGTGTCTCACAAGGCGTAGTACATACAATCTCTAACCAAACAATTCACATGACATTCTAGCATTCACTTAGAGTATAGAGGCCGGTGTTTTGAAAGGATAAATAATCACAAGGTTTTGAAAGCAGCATCCACACGATGCCCTCGTTTGTGAAAACAGTTCGCAAACACATAAATCCCACAAGGTTTATAAAGCTCGGTGCCCACACGACACCCACGTTTTAGAAATAGTTTTCGCAAACGGTTTTCTTTGTTTTTCATCGTTCAAAACGGCCAAGTAAGAGAGAACGTAGTGTTCATTCAATTATTCAAAAAGGAAAGGAAAGGCAACATCCACTTCGACCCCACGGGGGTGTCGCAATCCACAACTAGCTACCATGAATAATAAAAGAAAAGGGAAAGAAGAGTCACTGTATCTGAAGTCACCCAAAAATCAGATCAGCACCCTAACGTCCTCACCGGCGCCCCAGCACTCGCCCCTGGACGAACCTGTCACGGAGTGGGAAGTCAGTGACTAGAAATAAACATAATGAGCAAGAATACTATAATAAAACAAACCACTGTAACCAGAGCAACTGTCACCACCCTCCCATAAACCGTCAACAATGATCACAACCTGCACCAAACATAAACCGGGCACCCTCCCCGGACACCGCACCGGGCCCCTACCCCGGTGCCTCTCCCCTCTCCGCCGAGCACCTGCCTCGGCCGCCGAGCACCAACCTCGGCGTCACCGCTCACACCCTCCACCCATGAGGGCCCCCATCCCAAACGCCACCTCCGCGTGGGGTACACGGGTCAACGTACCACTTTTCCGGAAAAGCACACCCTTGCGGTGGCCAAACCGCTGGTGTGCGTGTAGTAAAACTTGAGCCTCAGATGATAAAGCGAATAGAATAAGATTCGGGGTCAGCGTTGCTCATAAGGACAACCAGAAGGGTGAACACCTTTGCTCATGAGGAAATCTTAAGGAGGAAAACACCGTTGCTCATTGTGAGCAACTTGAAGAGGAACACACCTTCGCTCACGAAGAGCATCTTAGAGAGAAAACCCACCTTTGCTCACGAGGAGCAACTTAGAGAGAAACCCACCTTTGCTCACGAGGAGCAACTTAGAGAGAAACCCACCTTTGCTCACGAGGAGCAACTTAGAGAGAAAACCCACCTTTGCTCACGAGGAGCAACTTAGAGAGAAACACCTTTGCTCATGTCCGCCGTTACCCAATTAACCTCGGCGAATTACCCACCTTTTGCGTGCGTCGTCCGGCGTTCGGTACGTCCGTGATCGTGCGCCCGTCGCCAACAATGTCCTGCACTCCTGAAGGAATAAGGGCAAGTCAAGACTAAGGATCCGACACTCACACCGACTCCCACCCATGTGCGGCGGAGTTCCCCGCCCGGCACTGGCCCGTGCGGCGCGCACTCCGCCCGGGCACAGCATCGCGTGGCCCCAGCCCGCGCGGGCGCCCCTCCTGCGGCGGCCCCGCGCGGCCAAGCGCCGCGCGAGTGCGTTGCCCGTGGTGCGGGGGCGACCCCGCGCGGCCCCAGCCCGCGCGGGCGCCCCACCTGCGAGCGGCCCTGCGCGGCCAAACGCCGCGCGAGCGCACTGCCCGCGGTGCGGGGGCGACCCCGCGCGGCACCAGCCCGCGCGGGCGCCCCACCTGCGGGCGGCCCCGCGCGGCCAAGCGCCGCGCTGGTGCCTCGCCCGTGGTGCGGGGGCGACACTGCGCGGCACCAGCCCGCGCGGGCGCCCCACCTGCGGGCAGGCCCCCCCCCGGCGCGGCCAAGCGCCGCGCGGGTGCCCCGCCCGCAGGTGCGGGGGCGACCCCGCGCGGCACCAGTCCCGCGGCGGGCCCCCACCTGCGGGCGGCCCCGCGCGGCCAAGCGCCGCGCGGGTGCCTCGCCCGCGTGCGGGGGCGACCCCGCGCGGCACCAGCCCGCGCGGTCGCCCCACCTGCGGGCGGCCCCGCGCGGCCAAGCGCCGCGCGGTGCCTCGTCCGCGTGCGGGGGTGACCCCGCGCGGCACCAGCCCGCGCGGGCGCCCCCACCTGCGGGCGGCCCCGCGCGGCCAAGCGCCGCGCGGGTGCCTCGCCCGCGGTGCGGGGGCGACCCCGCGCGGCACACGGTCCGCGCGGGCGCCCCCACCTGCGGCGGCCCCGCGCGGCCAAGCGCCGCGCGGGTGCCGTCGCCCGCGTGCGGGGGGTGACCCCGCGCGGCACCCAGCCCGCGCGGGCGCCCCCACCTGCGACCGGCCCCGCGCGGCCAAGCGCCGCGCGGGTGCCTCGCCCGCTGCGGGGGCGACCCCGCGCGGCGCCAGTCCGCGCGTGCGCCCCACCTGCGGGCGGCCCCGCGCGGCCAAGCGCCGCGCGGGTGCCTCGCCCGCGGTGCGGGGGCGACCCCGCGCGGCACCAGCCCGCGCGGGCGCCCCCACTGCGGGCGGCCCGCGCGGCCAAGCGCCGCGCGGGTGCCTCGCCCGCGGTGCGGGGGCGACCCCGCGCGGCACCAGTCCGCGCGGGCGCCCCACCTGCGGGCGGCCCCGCGCGGCCAAGCGCCGCGCGGGTGCCTCGCCCGCGGTGCGGGGGCGACCCCGCGCGGCACCAGCCCGCGCGGGCGCCCCACCTGCGGGCGGCCCCGCGCGGCCAGCGCGCCGCGCGGTGCCTCGCCCGCGGTGCGGGGGCGACCCCGCGCGGCACCAGCCGCGCGGCGCCCCACCTGCGGGCGGCCCCGCGCGGCCAGGCCCGCGCGGTGCCTCGCCCGCGGTGCGGGGCGACCCCGCGCGGCACCAGCCCGCGGGCGCCCCACCTGCGGGCGGCCCCGCGCGGCCAGCGCCGCGCGGGTGCCTCGCCCGTGGTGCGGGCGGCCCCGCGCGGCACCAAGCGCCGCGGCGCCCCGCCCGCGGCCGGCGCGGCGCGCGCGGCGGCGGTGTTCCCCGTGAAGACCCACCCCCGAAACGCCTACACCACAAAACTAATAAAAACTCACCTTTGATCCGCCGGAAAGAGAGGAAGAGGATCGTCCTAACGTTGCCCGGTTGATCCCGCGAGCAAGAACCTCCGTCCTTTCCTCGAAAGCCCCGCCGTCGGTCGTACAAGAGCGAAAAAGGGTTGGGTCCCCGTTTTATTCTCCTCTTTTTCCCTCTCGTGGTGTCTCTTAGAGAAAAACCCTAGCCGTCCTTCCCTCTCTCTTTTTCCCTCTCGTGATGACTCTTAAAGGGAAACCCTAGCCGCCGAACGAAGGGACCTAGGAGGGAACACCTAAAACCCTAGGTCCCTCAAAGGGTAAGAGAATAATTAATCAATAGGGACAGATCCAGCGGCTATAATTACCTCGAGAAACGTGCCGATCGTCCGCACGGATCCCGGGCGCCTAAGTGGGGTCCGAACTTCGGAAAATTATTCCGGTGAACCGGGAGTCGGAATCTGAAACCGATCGCGCCCCCGTTCTCCATTTCGCGAGCCCTTCGGCCTAAAAATGTCCGCGAGCCCCGACGGATTCTCCGGAAAAACACCAAAAATTGTCCCTCAGTCGGGCAGTCGAAGAAAAAGGGGTAACGGGGAGGGTCACGGAAAAGTCAGGTCTTACATCACTCACTAATAAAAACAAGTTTCGTCCCCGAAACTTAACTCCCGCCTGCGGCGAAGGGGGTCCGGGTAGCACCCCTTCACCCTCGATTCGGGTTCCCAAGTTGTCTCACGTCTTCCAGATTGCTCCAAAACGCCTTCACGTAGGGAAATGTCCGACTTCGTAGCTTTTCAGTCCTCCCGCGCTAGGGTCCGCACCGGCTCTTCCTCGTAGTTCAAGTTTCCTTTGAACTTGATTTGCGGAGTCGTCAAGCACTCGCGACGGATTGGGGGATACTTCCGAAGCATGAATGCGCGGACACGACCGGAACTCGGTCGTGATTCGGTGGTAGGGCGAGGCGATGGGCCACGGGGCCGTCGCACTCCGGGATCCCAAAAAGTCCCACGTACTATGGCACAACTAGCCTCTCAACCCGACTCGCTTCGCCCCTGATCGTTCCAACAAATCGGGGGGGTTTGCAGCGCCTACCGTACGATGCTTTGTACGGTGTCATCCGGGTGCTTGTCTGGTAATTGACGTCGTAGACGAACTCGACGAGGGGTAGGTAGCGTGACCATCCGCCCATTCAAAACCAGTATGCATGCTCGGAGTATGTCCTCGAGGATCTGGATCGCCCGTTCGGATTGCCCATCCATCTGAGGTGATAGGCCGGGCTGAAGTGTAGCTTGGCCCGAAGTAGTAGGTGTCGGCGTCCCGTGTAGCCCCGCAACTCATCGATGTACACTTGGTCAGTCGGTCTCGTGTCCAGGTCGAAATCCTTCAATAGTCCTAACCACCTTCTTTGCCGTAAGTTCGGCCCCTTCTGGGTGGAGAGGCGCTTAAGGCTTTGGTGGTCCGTGGGTGCGTTACCGTGGGCCCCGAAGAGATAGTACCTCAACAGTCTCAGGACGAGGACGACTGCGGCACACTCCAGGTCGTGGTCGGTTAGTTCTACATGTAGTCCTTGAGTTGCCCTGTCGCATAGGCTACGACTCTTCCTTGCTGCCTTAGTACTTCCTCCAGTCCAATTCGCGATGCAGTGCAGCATACTTCGAAGTCTTCCCCGGGCGTTGGTACGGCGAGCACGGGCGCCCTTGTTAATCGCTTTTCAGGCTCTTCACAGCTTTCCTTAGCATTGGGCCGTCCAAAAGAACTTGGCTCCCTTCCGGGTCGAGCGGTTCAAGGAAGTGCATGCTCTTTACAGGGCTTCATCTAATTCCGGGCAGTCAACGCGCAGCTGCAAGCTCCTCCCCTGTTCCCGCGCCAGTAGAACGGCCATGCACCCAGCCGGTGCCTTCCGCCCTTTACTTTTTGCTACTAAGTGCATGGTCCCCAAGTGGGATGGAACAAAAAGTGCGTGCCTAAGTAGATCGAGGCCAAATCCGGTTGGTTTTGGATGGGAGAAAAGAAGGGATCTTCGAAAAGAGAAGGGAGTATCTGCGGACTACGCCAACGGCGGATTCCCGCAGTCCCTCTTAAAGGCGTTCGCCCCTCCCCAAAAGATCCGAGGACAAACGGACAGAAAAACAACGAAGCTATTACTAACGACGGGACATAGCCGAAACCCATAACAGATGAAGAAAGGATGGTATAACTCAGGTTCGACGGATGTCCCCAACTAAAAAGAAGTAGTTCAAGTATTACCTGTCGTCACTCGGTTCGGGACGTTGCTCCGTCTGCTGGGGCGGCTGGGGTAGCCCTCCCGCAACCCCTGGGCCAGCGCCGCACTGCGTGGTTGGGCAGGGTCCTGGTATCGTACGAGTCCGCCGACGGCGAGCCGTCGGGTCGGTCCTTCTGTGGGTTGGGAGCCGCGGTATCCTCTCGTCCCTCCCGTTGTGGCGTTGCGGCTGTAGCGGCCTGCTCTCGCGGACATGAAGCGCGGGTGTGATCTGATTTGCCGCAACCGTTGCAGTGGGAGTACCTCCAGAGGCAGTTCGTCACTCGATGCGCCTTTCCGCAGATGACGCAGGGCCCTTGTAGCGACTCCGGGGTCCCTGTTGGTACCCGCCCACCCTTCCTTGCATTTTCCAGGTGTTGGTTCGCCCGGTACCTTGGTTTGGGTCCCCTGCAAGGCGGGGGTGGCGGCTTTCTCTGCTTCGACAGGTCCCGGCGCGGGGGCCTAGTGACGCCTGGCTTCTGGGGGCACGTGTAACGCGTGTGACCCGGTCTACCACACCGGAAACAGTGATCATCCCGCCAGGGGCAGCCCATCATTCGATGTGCGCCGCCACAAATGACGCACGGCTTCGATGGGCCGGGCCCTCCTTCTTCACCGGTCCAGACTCCGGTTCTACCTTCGGACGTTTGGTCGCGCGGCTCGCCAGATAGGGGTCCTCCGCCGGGTCAGGGTAGGGGCACCCTTGCCGGGCGTACTCTTGCTCCGCACGCATGGCCAAACTAACTGCATCGTGATAGGTGGGAAATCCCGCCGGTGGCATCCCGCGAGGGGTACCGTCCCATGGGCCGTGCTGGAAGTGGTCAACGCTCTCAAGGTCCCGTCAGCATGCACAGACGCTCCGTGAGAGTCAGTAGCTGTCCTGCCACATCGCGCAGTTGGTTGCGCAGCAAGCGGTTCGCTCCGGCTGCGGCGTCCATTTCCGTCGGTCGTCGCTCACTGTGTTGGACTGCTATTGTATCTGCGTACATAATGAAAGCATACCGATCATCACAAACATAGAGACATAACTGACAAGCAACCCGGCTCCTAAAGGGTTCTACTAAATCTCTACCCTCCCCCACGTACACTCGTGTTCTATTTATTTATCCCGTGTTCACTTTATTACTCAGCAGCCAGAGTATTGCGCCCGTGGATGTTAGGCCCCGACTGTTGTGGTTAGAGTTTACCTCTCTGATACCATCTTAATCTGTCACGCCCCGGGGGTACGAATCGCGCGGAAGAGGAGCCACCGATGCCCCTGAATCAGCCATATATTTTTTTTTTGTAAAACATTACTCCCCGGCGCGTGCACAGACCCGCCGCATACACAAATTCGCTCTGCAAATGGGCAGAGGCCCCTTTGTATATGCACGGCGTCTCGGCTACAAAGTGTCTCACAAGGCGTAGTACATACAATCTCTAACCAACAATTCACATGACATTCTAGCATTCACTTAGAGTATAGAGGCCGGTGTTTTGAAAGGATAAATAATCACAAGGTTTTGAAAGCAGCATCCACACGATGCCCTCGTTTGTGAAAACAGTTCGCAAACACATAAATCCCCACAAGGTTTAAAGCTCGGTGCCCACACGACACCCACGTTTTAGAAATAGTTTTCGCAAACGTTTTTCTTTGTTTTTCATCGTTCAAAACGGCCAAGTAAGAGAGAACGTAGTATTCATTCAATTATTCAAAAAGGAAAGGAAAGGCAACATCCACTTCGACCCCACGGGGTGTCGCAATCCACAACTAGCTACCATGAATAATAAAAGAAAAGGGAAAGAAGAGTCACTGTATCTGAAGTCACCCAAAAATCAGATCAGCACCCTAACGTCCTCACCGGCGCCCCAGCACTCGCCCCTGGACGAACCTGTCACGGAGTGGGAAGTCAGTGACTAGAAATAAACATAATGAGCAAGAATACTATAATAAACAAACCACTGTAACCAGAGCAACTGTCACCCCCCTCCCATAAACCGTCAACAATGATCACAACCTGCACCAAACATAAACCGGCACCCTCCCCGGACACCGCACCCGCACCGGGCCCCTACCCCGGTGCCCCTCTCCCTCTCCGCCGAGCACCTGCCTCGGCGCGCGAGCACCAACCTCGGCGTCACCGCTCACACCCTCCACCCATGAGGCCCCCATCCCTAACGCCACCTCCGCGTGGGGTACACGGGTCAACGTACCACTTTTCCGGAAAAGCACACCCTTGCGGTGGCCAACCGCTGGTGTGCGTGTAGTAAAACTTGAGCCTCAGATGATAAAGCGAATAGAATAAGATTCGGGGTCAGCGTTGCTCATAAGGACAACCAGAAGGGTGAACACCTTTGCTCATGAGGAAATCTTAAGGAGGAAAACACCGTGCTCATTGTGAGCAACTTGAAGAGGAACACACCTTCGCTCACGAAGAGCATCTTAGAGAGAAACCCACCTTTGCTCACGAGGAGCAACTTAGAGAGAAACCACCTTTGCTCACGAGGAGCAACTTAGAGAGAAACACCTTTGCTCACGAGAGCACCTTAGAGAAAACCCACCTTTGCTCACGAGGAGCAACTTAGAGAGAAACACCTTTGCTCATGTCCGCCCTTACCCAATTAACCTCGGCGAATTTACCCACCTTTTGCGTGCGTCGTCCGGCGTTCGGTACGTCCGTGATCGTGCGCCCGTCGCCAACAATGTCCTGCACTCCTGAAGGAATAAGGGCAAGTCAAGACTAAGGATCCGACACTCACACCGACTCCCACCCATGTGCGGCGGAGTTCCCCGCCCGGCACTGGCCCGTGCGGCGCGCACTCCGCCCGGGCACAGCATCGCGTGGCCCCAGCCCGCGCGGGCGCCCCTCCTGCGGCGGCCCCGCGCGGCCAAGCGCCGCGCGAGTGCGTTGCCCGTGGTGCGGGGCGACCCCGCGCGGCCCCAGCCCGCGCGGGCGCCCACCCTGCGAGCGGCCCTGCGCGGCCAAACGCCGCCGAGCGCGCTGCCCGCGGTGCGGGGGCGACCCAAGCCGCGCGGGCGCCTGCCCGCGTGCGGGCGACCCCGCGCGGCACCAGCCCGCGCGGGCGCCCCACCTGCGGGCGGCCCCGCGCGGCCAAGCGCCGCGCGGGTGCCTCGCCCGCGGTGCGGGGCGACCCCGCGCGGCACCAGCCCGCGCGGGCGCCCCACCCTGCGGGCGGCCCCCCCCGCGCGGCCAATCGCCGCGCGGGTGCCCCGCCCGCGGTGCGGGGGCGACCCCGCGGGCACCAGCCCGCGCGGGCGCCCCACCTGCGGGCGGCCCCCGCGCGGCCAAGCGCCGCGCGGGTGCCTCGCCCGCGTGCGGGGGCGACCCCGCGCGGCACCAGCCCGCGCGGGCGCCCCACCTGCGGGCGGCCCCGCGCGGCCAAGCGCCGCGCGGGTGCCTCGCCCGCGGTGCGGGGGCGACCCCGCGCGGCACCCAGCCCGCGCGGGCGCCCCCACCTGCGGGCGGCCCCGCGCGCCAAGCCCGCGGGGTGCCTCGCCCGCGTGCGGGGCGACCCGCGCGCACCGGTCCGCGCGGGCGCCCCCACCTGCGCGGCGCCCCGCGCGCCAAGCGCCGCGCGGGTGCCTCGCCCGCGGTGCGGGGTGACCCCGCGCGGCACCAGCCCGCGCGGGCGCCCCCACCTGCGGCGGCCCCGCGCGGCCAAGCGCCGCGCGGGTGCCTCGCCCGCGGTGCGGGGCGACCCCGCGCGGCACCATTCCGCGCGGGCGCCCCACCTGCGGGCGTCCCCGCGCGGCCAAGCGCCGCGCGGGTGCCTCGCCCCGCGTGCGGGGCGACCCCGCGGCACCAGCCCGCGCGGGCGCCCCCACCTGCGGCGGCCCCGCGCGGCCAAGCGCCGCGCGGTGCCTCGCCCGCGGTGCGGGGCGACCCCGTCGGCACCAGCCCGCGCGGGCGCCCCCCTGCGGCGGCCCCGCGCGGCCAAGCGCCGCGCGGGTGCCTCGCCCGCGGGTGCGGGGGCGACCCCCGCGCTGCACCAGTCCGCGCGGCGCCCCCCCCTGCGGGCGGCCCCGCGCGCCAAGCGCCGCGCGGTGTGCCTCGCCCGCGGTGCTGGGGCGACCCCGCGCGGCACCAAGCCCGCGACCCCGGGGGGGGGGGGCCGGGGCGCCCACCTGCGGGCGACCCCTCGCGGCCATGCTCCCGCGGGTGCCTCGCCCCGGTGCGGGGGCGACCCCGCGCCGCACCATCCCGACGGCGCCGCCCCACCTGCGGGCGCCCCGCGCGCGTCAGGCGCCGCGCGGGTGCCTC